>OX465102.1:21036991-21403579 GCA_949987565.1 Luidia sarsii | reverse complement strand
CTCATCTCATCTCATCTCATCTCATCTCCTCCTCTCTCCTCTCCCCAATCCCCTCTCCTCTCTGCTCATCTCATCTCCTCTCCAACTCCTCTCCTCTCATCTCCTCTCTGTTCATCTCCTTTCCTCTCCCCAATCCCCTCTCCTCTCATCTCCTCCCCTCCCATCTCATCTCTCTGCTCCTCTCATCTCCTCTCCAACTCCTCTCATCTCCACTGTGTTCATCTCCTCTCCTCTCCTCTCCCCAATCCCCTCTCCTCTCATCTCCGCTCCAACTCCCTCCCATCTCCTCTCCATCCTGACCTTGTTAAACTGGATAAAGTAGTAAGGGTCATCCTCCATGATGATCATGTTGTACTTCTGCGCGATGCCGTAGATCTCTTTCTTGCGCTCCAAAGACAGGCCTGCCCCTGAGGGATTGTCCCCGTTGGGCACCACGCACAGCACCCGCGGGATATCTGAGCTGCCCCCCCAAAAAAAATATGAAAAAAATTATCAACAGAGGCAATCAACAAATGCCACAAACTGAGAGGATGCCAAAGTGTTGCAAAACTTACTTTGAATCTAAAATTTAGTGGGCCTGACGTTTCGATCCTAGCAGGACCTTTCTCAAAGGCAGAGTGTACTCTGCCTTTGAGAAAGGTCCTGCTAGGATCGAAACGTCAGGCCCACTAAATTTTAGATTTACATTTTGGTAATTTTAGTCAGTAAGCAGTTTGCAACATTTTTTTATATCACCTTAAAACTTACTTTGATAAGATAAGATCTGAAGGTTTGCAGTCTGAAAATACCAAGTACATGTAGGTGGTTAGCGGTGACACCATGTAAATAATCTCTTAAGAGAAGGAGTATGGCTCTGAAAAGAGCTGGTAACTCAACTGACACACTCCAATGAACTTCCACCTCTCTCCATGCCCCAGTGGTCATGCTGGGAGGGAAAGATCTTCCACGCTCCAGCACTTTCCACTCAGCTTTCAGCCAGAGGGATTCTCCACACTCCTATGCTCTTCACAGCACTTATAAGCACCGATGAGAGTCTCCTGACGATGGGTAGAGTACACACTACCCAAAACATTGAGTTACCGGCTCTTTTCAGAGACATACTCCTTCTCTGGCACTGGATAGTTCATTGGCAACATGAAATAGTTCATCACTCTCTGATACTATTGCGTGAGTATCTTAAAGCACCTTTCACTGTGGCCCTACCAACTGCCATGGGATAATGTTTTACTATTACACACAAAATGCCATTGGATATTTCATAAGCATCATGAAATAGTTCATCACTCTCTGATACTATTGCGTGAGTATCTTAAAGCACCTTTCACTGTGGCCCTACCAACTGCCATGGGATAATGTTTTACTATTACACACAAAATGCCATTGGATATTTCATAAGCATCATGAAATAGTTCATCACTCTCTGATACTATTGATACTATTGCGTGGGTATCTTAAAGCACTTTTCACTGTGGCCCTACCAACTGCCATGGGATAGTGTTTTACTATCACACACAAAATGCCATTGGATATTTCATTAGCATCATGAAATAGTTTATCACTCTCTGATACTATTGCGTGAGTATCTTAAAGCACCTTTCACTGTGGCCCTACCAACTGCCATGGGATAGTGTTTTACTACCACACACAAAATGCCATTGGATAGTTCATTGGCAACATGAAATAGTTCATTACTCTCTGATACTATTGCGTGAGAATCTTAAAGCACCTTTCACTGTGGCCCTCATCTGGATGCCAATGTGACATGACTTCTCTGATCTTCTCCGGTTTCATGCCACTCCCATCCACCTCGATGGGCAAAAACCTGGTGCCCAGTGGCCGTAGCTAGTTAACCAAAGTAAGAATTAAAAACAAAACAAAGTTATAAAAAAAAAAAAAAAAAAAAAATTATGCTTTTATCTATTTTCTAAGTAAAAAAGAAACAAACATTTATATATATAGGGGCATTATGGTCCAGACGGTGACCGTGACTATCATTTCACGCTTCTGAAAACAAAGAAAGGGAAAATAATTTGCTATTGGGGTGTGATCCATGGAGATAAACGACAGTCAATGGTTGAATTCTTCTTACTGGCCAACCTGCATGTGCTAACAATTACAGGTTTAGAAATGGAAATTTCCTTACATTCCACAGGAGCACAAAGAGAGCCTATAAGTAACTTACAATGGCCACCGTTCCGGGGTAGAGGGGGCTAGACGTAAGAACGTTGTCGTTCTTCGACAAGAGCATCTCACAGGACTGCAAGGAAGAAAGAGACACTGGTTAAAGGCCCTAAGATACAACATCGGTAAAGGTCAAAGAATAGCATCCATACGTTGTCTGATCCAACATACAATGTATGCATGAAATAGCACACCTGTGAAAATGTCAGCTCAATCTGCCAACCGAGTCTTGAGAAAATTGTGAAAACCGCTACATTTGTTTCATGAAAATGCAGCATTGAACGCCGTACTGTTCCGAAAAATAGTTTAGATCTCGGTGAGACGTAAACTATTTTTTAGTCAATAAGCAGTTTGCAACATTTTTGTATATCACTTTCAGATGTTGTCGAATTGCGAGAAACGCGTCTTTGGTGATGGTGTAATTCTTGACAGCACTGTGACAATGTGTGACCGTACGAGATAGGATGTAGAAGTTGAGTCAAGTGTCTTACGGTGCTGAGGGCATGCTGACTGCCCGTGGATACAATCAGATCCATCTGGCAGTCGGGGTCAGCGTTGTCCAGAGTGGGCGGGTTGTGGATCTTAATCTGCATGTCAATCAGCCAGTCCCTCAGCTCGGGCAACCTGGCCAGGAGGGGGAAAGAGATTAGGAGACAGAACTAGGGTAATTCTATGACCAGGTCACAGAGTTAGGGTAATTCTATGACCAGGTCACAGAACTAGGGTAATTCTATGACCAGGTCACAGAGTTAGGGTAATTCTATGACCAGGTCACAGAGTTAGGGTAATTCTATGAACAGGTCACAGAACTAGGGTAATTCTATGACCAGGTCACAGAACTAGGGTAATTCTATGACCAGGTCACAGAGTTAGGGTAATTCTATGACCAGGTCACAGAGTTAGGGTAATTATATGAACAGGTCACATAATTAGGGTAATTCTATGACCAGGTCACAGAGTTAGGGCAATTCTATGACCAGGTCACAGAGTTAGGGTAATTCTATGACCAGGTCACAGAGTTAGGGTAATTCTATGACCAGGTCACAGAGTTAGGGTAATTCTATGACCAGGTCACAGAGTTAGGGTAATTCTATGAACAGGTCACAGAGCTAGGGTAATTCTATGAACAGGTCACAGAGCTACAGGTAGGGTAATTCTATGAACAGGTCAAATAATTAGGATAATTCTAGAACCAGGTCCCAGAACTACCGGTAGTGAACAGTTCACAGAATTAAGGTAAATCTAGAAACAGGTCACAGAATTCTGGTAATTCTATGACCAGATTACAGAGCTAGGGTAATTCTATGAACAGGTCACAGAGCTAGGCTAATTATATGAATAGGTCACAGAGCTAGGGTAATTCTAGGATCAGATCACAGAGCTAGGCTAATTCTAGGACCAGGTCACAGAGCTTGGGTAATTCTACATGTTCTAGGACCAGGTCACAGAGCTGGGTCATTCCACCAGGTTGGGTCGCGCGTGAAAACTCTGTCCGTCATTATTTCAAGGTGAAAAAAAACAACGTTATACACTATTTCTTCAAAGTGAATTAACTTAAAACATGAAGCAACATCAAACTTATCATATTCCATCCACTTATTTCACACGCGGATGCGTCCGCGTATTTTTATGATGCAAAATGCTGTTGTGTCCACAGCACTTTTGGAGGTGAAAATTGTGACATTTTAAGCTGACATTTCTGACAAGGAACATCGGACTGAAAACATCGCAGAAAACTACCACGGGGTTGTTTATTTATTCGAGGGACTTCATCTTCCCCCAAACAACGCGGACATTTCCAAGCCAAAGCCTTATTTTGTGATGTACAACGAAGTTAGACTGACCCATTCGACGTAACAGGGGGTGTCCACAAAAATATGTGCACGATACGTCGAAAAGGGAGGCTGTAGTTTTCAGCTTTAAATGCGAAACACGCTAGTATTACTTCTATTATATCTAGTTATTCATTGTTTGACAATATAACCATATAAAACAGGAAAATGCTCCATGCCCACAAAATGTGCCTCGAAAATGAGCGACGGAACGACAGTGGTTGTCCAACGCAATGGTTGTAACGTCGGTGCATTCGGGACGACATTGCGAACGTTCCACCCCTATATTATAATGGAACAGCCTACAGAAATATTTGGGGGGGTGCCTCACAGACCACGTGCGACACTGAAGTGGTTTTCCGTTCGTGATTTTTTTTCTGGGGCGATGTAAAGGTGCAAGTGTCCACACGTAACGTCGTTGAATAGGTGTGGCTCCCTGACTTCACAGTATTTGTCAGGATGTTTAGCTCTTGGAACCAGACTATCAGCTAATAGACTGGTTCAACCAGCCTGCAATGCAAACGTTGACAAGAAAGATTCCTCAGAGTGATCGTGAAAAGGTAAGATATTAATCTAATTACACTAATTTTAACCGAAGTACGCACACCTCATGAGAAATGTATTTTCTAGAATTGTAGAAAAATTGAGAAGGATGTTTCATTTCTTTCTTGAGATATCGGAAGTTCAAAATTGCCAAATCGCTCCGTGCTGCCGCGGCATATCGAGCTAAAATGGCGGAGAAAAAGTCTAACTCGTGTTTTTCGGCTTCCTAGCGCACCCTGTAAACATCGTCAAAATTTGTCGATTTTACCCTTAAATTTAAGCTTGTATTCTCTTCTTTCTATTCATACCACTTTCAACATTAATGACGAAGGGATAAATATTAGATTACGCGGAAACAACATTCGGAGACGAACGATGGAAGTAGCGTTTTCCCTTCGCGACGTTAACCAGGTTGGCAAGTCTAGGTTTGGTTTCCGCCTCGTAAAGCCATAGCGACACTACAGGACCAGTAGGGCCGAAACCAGCCTACGCGCTGCAATGTGACATGACACAACACGTCTTTGCACACTGCACAGTGCACGTGCACAGCGGCCACATGGCTGCATATGAGTACGCTGCGCTACTCAAGCCTGATCGGAACTTCCAAGTTCCAGGGAGTATAATACTTAATAGCGAGACGGTCACGCTACAAAAAAGTGCAATTTATTTTACTACCGAAACAAAACATGAATTGTGATAATAATGGGTTTCTTTCTTTGTCGTTGGAATTGAGTGGGTTTTTTCTTTCGTTTTTCATAGAAAAAAAACCGCTCTCCTTAATTCAACAAAGTGAATTAAGGAGAGCAACTTTTTAGCTCTCCTCGTATTTATTAAAATGAAGGCCTGGATTCATTTTCTTGAATTCTGCAGTGGATTGCTTTTACATGTTTTCCAAACTCTGGCTTTCAATTTTAAAAAGATGTAAAACTGGTTGCTATTATTAGATATTTAACTTTCCTTTCAACAGGGTATCTTATGTATTTTTCTGTGTTTTTTTTCTCATTTTTTTTTTATTGTATTAGGCCCTGAAGGAAATTGAGGATGACGCCAAGATCCAAGAACCTCACTTAGGATAAGACTGCATCAAGGCAGCAAGTCCAAATGTGACAAAGCCTAAAAATCAAACTGTTCAGCAAAACCAAACATTAGCCGATTCCAGTGTTGTAGTCGAGACCTTGCAAAAGGTCGAAACCGAGATGAGACTGTAATGAAAGGATGACACAGTAAAAGTGAAGAAAATTAATTAATTTGTACGAAACAGTACGATGTGAGTGATTTTACACAGTTTTATTGTTTAACATTTGTCATAAGTCAACTCCAAGGTTAGATCAAAGGGGAAAAAAACAAAACAGTCTCATTCTTGTTTGGAATGTTAGGATATCTATCTATATACATAACAGACTTCCTAAGACCAAAACGGCAAAACAGGTGACTCATTTAAATTAATTCCCCTTGATGGAAAATTCTTCAACAAAGTCATTGATTGGTTTTCCCTTACGTCCCACATGCATACGTAAGATTGCATGTGCTCTCATTATTTTGTGATTTTACGTGTGTATTGCATTCTACACAGTACCAGGACCCATGGTATTGGTTCGGGGAAGTTTGTGGAACCATACATGTAGAATGACGGAGGCCCCGCATGATATGAGTATTGGTTTTGCGTGATGTTTCCAACCTTCCACCCTCTGATGCATGGAGTTTACAGTGTCATTAACTACTCATCAGCCCTGGGCAAAATGCCCTATGTGTAGTTCCCATAAAGGGTTTTTTGTTTTCAACAGACCGGGAGCTTAGAAAAAAAGATAACAAATTAATTTCACATGTTCACATGTAAATAATGGCGGTCTCGAAGCAAGACAATATCCGAGACCGGAAGGGTCCAAGACCGAGACCACAGGGTAACGAGACCGAGACCAGGGAAAAATGGTCTCGAAACCTACAGCACTGGCCGATGTAAAAGCCAAAAGCAAGCCAAAAGCCAAATCTAAAGCCAAAAATTCCCAACCATCAAAGGAAAAAAAACATGTTGTGCTGATGTAACATGACACGGTGTCCACGTTACGTCTGCACAGGAGTTAATGAGTAAACCATATTTCAATATTGAGTAATTCCAGTTTTAATATTTTCCCAAACTATGATTTTCTGAAGTATATCTGTGCATTTAAAACCAAAGGAATGTTTGTTTCTTTGCTAACTTGAGTTCTATGTGACTTTGTGGAAATAAACATCATGCATGTGAAAATATTGAGAAGAAATGAACTGACATGGTCTTAGTTTTTTCTTTCCTCGGTCGATGGTTGTATTCGTAGGTCAATCTTAAGTTTTGTTTTGATTTTTACTTCTTAAATACAATTATTTTATGATTAGTTGTTAATGAAATTCTATGCCTATGTATTATTTGCATTAAAATGATTTATTGGCTTTGGTGTCCACGTTACGTCTGCACTGTTGGTGGAGCACTGCAGATTCTAGAAGAATTTATTTTTATTTTGTATATCAACACACCAAAAACATATGAGATTATGAAACTATGACATGTCACACACATAACAAGTGCAAAAGAATTGCTTTTCAACTAATTTGAATTTTTCACTTCCATGTCACACTTTGTGACCCAACCTGGTGGAATGACCCAGCTACATGTAGGGTAATTCTATGACCAGGTCAAAGCGCTAGGGAAATTCTATGAACAGGTGACAGAACTAGGGTAATTCTTGGACCAGATCACAGAGCTGGGGCAATTCTAGGACCAGGTCACAGAGCTAGGGTAATACTATGCCTGGTCCACAGACCTGGGATAATTCTATGACCAGTTTATAGAACTGGGATAATTCTATGACCAGTTTACAGACCTGGGGTAATTCTATGACCGGTCCAAAGAAGTAGGGCAATCCTATGACCAGTCAACAGACCTAGATGTCATTCTATGATCATAGACCACTCACCCTGGTGTGGCTGTGTACTGCAATGCTTTTTTCATATCTGATGCATTGACGTGCATGATGGAGTTGTCCCTTTCAATTGCATGAGGGGAGAGAGAGCAATAAACAATAACCATGGCAATTGAAAAGGAAGACAGGGGGAATGGTCAAACGTCAAGTCGGGCCCTGCAACATTTTCAGATGTGCATTTTCTGTCAGAAAACAGCTTGCAACATAATTTTATTGTCTTCATGGTTGTTTGAATTAACTGTATTTTATAAATTAAAAAAATGGATACGAAAAATAACTGGGAACCTTTGAAAAAAAAAATGGCCAAGAAAACTTTGACTGGACTGGGACTTTGGTTTTACGTACATGTATAATAATATTATAATGTTTGTGTCAAGGAGAATGTAATTCAATGAGGATTTATCCTACTCAATATAATAAGCACGGTGTGCTCATTGCTTTGCCTGTTTGCCTGCTGAAAAAAAAAAACACAGGCAGCTCGGGCTGGATTCGAACCCGCGACTCCTGTTTTCTAGTGCAGATGTGGTTTCTAGTGCGGATTCGAATCTGCATAGAGATGGATAGTGCCATGTTGTATCACAGATATAATATAAAAGGACGCAGTGGCTGTTGTTACGGCAGTCGTCCGTGTGGTTCCCTGACTTGATTGTATTTCGTCAGCATTGCAGGCTGGTTGAACCAGTCTATTAGCTGATAGTCTGGTTCCAAGAGCTAAACATCCTGACAAATACTGTGAAGTCAGGGAACCACACGGACGACTGCCGTAACAACAGCCACTGCGATAAAAGAAAGTATCAGCTAAAGGCTGTGGAACAACTAGGACACAGACAAAACTGCACAGCAAATTGTATGAGGGTAGGAGTCCCCCTTTTTTAAGGGATTCACCACTTACATCAAGTTGAAGGTGGCCTCCTTGAAGGGAAATTGGTCAACGTTGGGCAGACCGGTTGCCATGGAAATGGTGCTCGGGGGGCTCTGCTGCAGGATCTCGGCTGATGGAAAAAAAAAGAAAAAAAAAGAACAAATTGATTTAGACAAAGCTAACACATCCAGGGGGGTAACAGGGTGACCAGCCACCTGGAAATCTGGATGTGAAGGACAAAGCCAGGCGGGCTGCTGACAGGGTTGGAGGGGGACACTTTGACTACCATATAACCCATTGATGGAGGATGATGAGAATGAGGAGGACGGGGGAGGACTGGGGAGGATTGGGGAGGACGATGATGAGGTAGAGGAGGAATATGAAGAGGATGAGGCGGATCGAGGATGAGGCGGATGGGGAGGATGGGGCTCCAGGATGATGGTGAGGTAGAGGAGGAAGGTGGATCGAGGATGAGGCGGATGGGGAGGATGGGGAGGATGATGGTGAGGTAGAGGAGGAATATGAAGAGGATGAGGTGGATCGAGGATGAGGTGGATGGGGAGGGTGGGGAGGATGGGGAGGTTAATGAGGTGAAGTCCAGAAGGGGAGGAAGATGAAGAGGAGGAGGAGAATAGAGGATGAGGCAGATGGGGAGGGTGGGGAGGATGATGGTGATGTAGAGGAGGAATATGAAGAGGATGAGGTGGATGGGGAGGGTGGGGAGGATGGGGAGGATGATGGTGATGTAGAGGAGGAATATGAAGAGGATGAGGCAGATGGGGAGGGTGGGGAGGATGATGGTGATGTAGAGGAGGAATATGAAGAGGATGAGGTGGATCGAGGATGAGGTGGATGGGGAGGGTGGGGAGGATGGGGAGGTTAATGAGGTGAAGTCCAGAAGGGGAGGAAGATGAAGAGGAGGAGGAGAATAGAGGATGAGGCAGATTGGGAGGGTGGGGAGGATGGGGAGGATGATGGTGATGTAGAGGAGGAATATGAAGAGGATGAGGTGGATCAAGGATGAGGTGGATGGGGAGGGTGGGGAGGATGGGGAGGATGATGGTGATGTAGAGGAGGAATATGAAGAGGATGAGGTGGATCAAGGATGAGGTGGATAGGGAGGGTGGGGAGGATGGGGAGGTTGATGAGGAGGAGGAGGAGAAGTCCAGAAAAGGAGGAAGATGAAGAGAATGAGGAGAATAGAGGATGAGGCAGATGGGGAGGGTGGAGAGGATGGGGAGGATGATAATGATGTAGAGGAGGAATATGAAGAGGATGAGGTGGATGGGGCAGATGGGGAGCTTGGGGAGGTTGGGTGGATGATAAGGATGATATGATGATGCTAGGGAGAGGGAGGAGGAGAGGAAGGAAGATGAAGACAATGAGGAGGATCCTGAGGATGAGAATGATGGGGAGGATGATAAAGGGGAGGATGAGGAGGAAGAAGATAAGGCAGAGGAGAAGGAGGGAGATTAAGAGGATGTGAAGGATGAGGAGGAGGATGCCCAAACTTACTGAGACCACGAAGTGGAGAGGGTCGTCTGGCTCTACTGACGGCATTGAGGAACCGGGCATAGTTCATTCTCTTAGGTCAAAATTGACAACGTCTGCAATAACTGCTGCTGATAATTATGCTCCTGTAAGAATTTAAAAAAAAGTGTCTACAGAGATGAGTTGAAAAATAATTTGAAAATTTTTTCCTGATTTTTTTTTTTTTTACAGTTATGCACAAATGTTTCAAACTGCTTACTGACAAAAATTACCAAAAGGCAAGTGTCAAAATTTGGAGCGCCTAATATTTCGATAAGGTCCTGCTAGGATCAAAACGTCAGGCCCTTCAAATTGATCATATTATGTTTTTTTCATTAATACAAAACAAAATGGACCGAGACTTCTGGTTTTCCAAAGCAGTGCACCAAGGTAACCATCTAAGATCCAGCCCTTAGATGGCAGCCTTCCCAAATGAAACAGTCAACCAGTCTTTGCTGGGCACTAGCCAGATACAGAAGTATTCAAACATAAACTGCCGTATATTTCTGAGGATCACGCACTCATTAAACTGTTTCAATCAGATCCAAACAACCAATTGTTGTAAACCTTTAATTGTTTATATACAATTGTTACTACTGTATCGTGGGAACCCCCGTTTTCGACGCTACACGTTTTCGACGCTTAGCCTTCTAACTCACATCGCACTATGAAAACAACTCCGTATAACGATCTCAGACTTCGTATCTTACAGTTGGTTTCCTGCTCCTGTCCGTCACCGAAAATGTGGAAATTTAAGGCTTTTCCAGTAGGCCAAACTCGTGTGATTCAAAAAGTTGCTCTTTTGGGGTCTATTTTCCTAAGTACAAAATTGGCAGTTGCTTCGAAGCTCCAGTTTTCTTTATTGTTGGTTCTAAAAAAATCTGAGTGTACCATAACAAACCCCAACATCCGTAGAAAAAAAAATATATCACGCAACTTGAGGCAGTCCGTTCTGGGTAAAAACTATGGAGCCTCCTATAGGGCGTCTCGCTTATATATTTTTTGAAATTTATTTTGTATTATTATTTAAAGACAAAAAGTAACATGGCCCAATAGGCTTTTTTTTTAAATGAAAAAAATAAAAGGGCAGCTAGAGAAAGTACCAAGAAGGAGGAAATGTGTCTCTGGAGTGATATTGGGAAAGGTCATAACTGAAGAAGCAGCGAGAAAGAGGATTGTGGAGTTTTTTTTAAACGTCACAAAAGAAGACATCAACAAGACCAATACGTTTTAAGCATAAATTATGAATGATTTGAGGAAAGTGTTAGAAGCAGTGTGGAAAAACAAAAACAAAGATGAACACAAAAAAACATACAGGGAAGAATTTAATAGTGCCACACAGCATTTTGAGTTAATTTAAGAATTTATTTTGCGTTTGGCTACACTGGGACACCTTACTAAACACCACTGACGAAAATAGGTGACGGTGCTTACTGCGCGGTGCGCCGCGGACGTCAACAAAAGCGGGTAATCTTACCGAAATGACAGGCTTGATCAACCTTCTCTATAATTATTCTAATAGTCTGTGGTGTGGACAAAGTGACTGAGACCTCTTTTAGTGTGATACTTTCGTCCACATTGTTCAGTTTGAAGAAAAGTCCTTATATCGTCGAAAACCGGTTATTGGAGGATACATGTACAAGTACTACTACTAGAATCCTCCAATAACCGGTTTTCGACGATATAAGGACTTTTCTTCAAACTGAACAATGTGGACGAAAGTTTCGCACTAAAAGAGGTCCCAGTCACTTTCTCCACACCACAGACTATTAGAATAATCATAGAGAAGGTTGATCAAGCCTGTCACTTCCGTAAGATTACCCGGTTTTGTTGACGTCCGCGGCGCTCCGCGCAGTAAGCATCGTCACCTATTTTCGTCAGTGGTGTTTAGTAAGGTGTCCCAGTGCAGCTAAACGCAAAATAAATTCTTAAAATAACTCAAAATGCTGTGTGGCACTGTAAAATTCTTCCCTGTATGTTTTTTTGTGTTCATCTTTGTTTTTGTTTTTCCACACTGCTTCTAACACTTTCCTCAAATCATTCATAATTAAAATGCTTAAAACGTTTTGGTCTGGTTGATGTCTTCTTTTGTGACGTTTAAAAAAAACTCCACAATCCTCTTTCTCGCTGCTTCTTCAGTTATGACCTTTCCCAATATCACTCCAGAGACACATTTTCTCCTTCTTGGTACTTTCTCTAGCTGCCCTTTTATTTTTTTCATTAAAAAAAAAAGCCTATTGGGCCATGTTACTTTTTGTCTTTAAATAATAATAAAAAATAAATTTCAAAAAATATATAAGCGAGACGCCCTATAGGAGGCTCCATAGTTTTTACCCAGAACGGACTGCCTCAAGTTGCGTGATATTTTTTTTTTCTACGGATGTTGGGGTTTATTATGGTACACTCAGATTTTTTTTAGGACCAACAATAAAGAAAACTGGAGCTTCGAAGCAACTGCCAATTTTGTACCTAGGAAAATAGACCCCAAAAGAGCAACTTTTTGAATCACACGAGTTTGGCCTACTGGAAAAGCCTTAAATTTCCACATTTTCGGTGACGGACAAGAGCAGGAAACCAACTGTAAGATACGAAGTCTGAGATCGTTATACGGGGTTGTTTTCATAGTGCGATGTGAGTTAGAAGGCTAAGCGTCGAAAACGTGTAGCGTCGAAAACGGGGGTTCCCACGATATTACTATTAGTAGTAGTAGTAGTAGTAGTAGTAGTAGTAGTACTAGTACTTAGTAGTAGTAGAAGTAGTAGCTACTTATACTTCTTCTACTCCTTGTGACTTGTCCTAACCCCTCCATGTCCTAACTAATGCAATGGACTACGGAGTAATGATGGATTAACTAAAATAAAAGTGATATACACAAAATTGTTGCAACTGCTTACTGACTAAAATTACCAAAATGCAAATCTCAACATTTAGTGGGCCTAACGTTTCGATCCTAGCAGGATCGTTCTCAAAGGCAGAGAGAAAGTTCCTAATGGATTAACTAGTTAGGACCGTAGTGTAGGAGTAGGACAGTAGACATTGGTAGAGTTGGAGTAGGAGTAGGACAAGTCAGAATGAATTAGGCCTAGCCAGCAAGGCAGCAGGCAGGCCGTGTTCGTAAACAACAACTTTCGTCTGGGAATGTCCGAGTCTGACGCGGTGCACAAACCCCGCACATTGTCAATCATACGTCTAGATACTTGCCTGGTTCAATGCGTCGTCTCGCCACACCTAAATTTTTGCTCTCTTCTTCTCGACTTCGGTGTCCTTCAACTTCGCGGAGAATGTACGATACAGTAATCAGTATCAAGCGTGCCGGTGAATGATAAAGTTGATTGTATTCGTGTCAAGGGGTCAAAAAATGCAGACCAGGGTTCGTACATGTAAGGCGAGTCGACATAGAGGGCGCTATTAGGGCACATCATAAGGTTGCAGAACACTAAATCGAGCTCCCATAGAACACTGTACAAAAATACTCGCTTTAAAAAAGTCAAGTATTCCACACCAAAAAGTTTCTCAGCTCTTGTAACTATACTCCAAATTGTAGATTTGACCTTCATCTCCAATTTTCTTTTCATTTTTGGTGTCCTTAGCCGTTTATATTGTTTTGCTAATTACCCTCACAAAAACCCACCCCCAAAAATGTGTAGCCGTCCAAGCTATATTTCTGCAAGGATTTGGGGAAGGACCCCTCCACATCTACAGTCAAATAGGGCCACATTTAAAGCCGGATATTTTCCAAATTACACACGAAATTGAAGAGTGAACCCCCAAGCTTAACTTATTAAACAATACAATTTATCAGTTAATTAGCCTCCAAATACCCCTTATTAAAAAAAGGTGTGGGTCCACACTTTATGATTATCAGCTCGACAGGGCCATCTTGGATGGAATTAGTGTGCTGCAATGGTTTAACCACAATTCAGACTCAATCTTCCCTTTGAAAATGCTCATACTAGGAAGGACCTCCAAATTAGCAAGAATTGCCCGACTTACAAATACTTAAGCAATTCCAAAGCCTTTTCTAATATTGCTATTTTTAGAAAATTTAAACATTTTTTTTCAAAAAATCATACACAAATTTCCCACAACACAAAGAGTTCGGGAAAAAAAAGAGGACCTGACACAATGCGAATGGTTTCAGATATACAAGTGGATAATTTTTATTTATTCATTTTTTAATTTCCCGAACCAATGTAAAGAGGAAACAAATGTCAAATCTATGGCCTCAGCAATATCTACACATATTTCACCATCTGCGACACTGACATGGTGTTTGTTGGCAACATGTACAGAAAAAAAATGCTGGCAGACGAATATTACATCCATCACTGTGTCATCACAGTCTCCACGGCCAAATTAATACTCTGATTATGAAAGGGAAACTTTTCGCCTCACCTGATGCACAGGAACATTTATTTAAAGTAAAGCAGCAAATAATATTTCCTTTTGAACGGCGACAGTTCCCTTTTCCAATGAACTCAAAGCAAGATCGTTTTCCCCCTCCCAACAAAATGAAATAGAAATAATGGAAAAAAATTATAATAATCAAAAATTTAGCTCCAGACATGGAAACAGTTACAACCTTCAGCTGACATGGAAAAGTTTAGCTATTAAATAACAAAACAACAGGGTACCAATGAAGATTCTATTGAGCCTTGAGGTACAACCATGGATTGGTCACCAGTTGTTATTCTCTGTTTCTCAGCAAAATTTTGCGCTTAACTGATATTGGGTGCAGCTTCTTAGCATAATACTGGATAATTCTTACAAGTACACAAATGACTCCCATAAAAGTAATAACTGGTTTTTGGAACAATTTTTCAAATATTGGTGTTGAACTTAAACCCGATCCACTGGAGTTTGGAGCAAGTTTGTGTTGTGTTGTATTGCGCTGCACTGTATTGTGCTGCGTTGTATTGCATTGGGATGTGATGCGTTGTATTGCGTTGTTTCGTATTGTGTTGTGTTGTATTGCGTTGTATTGTGCTGTGTTGCGTTGCACTTGGTTGTGTTATTGCATCATGTTGCATTGTGTTGAACTGTATTCTGTTGTGATGCATTGTATTGGTTTGTATTGCATTGTGTTGTCTGTTGCATTGTAGTGTGGTGTTGTATTGTGTTGTGTTGACTGGTGCATTGTATTGTGTTGTGTTGACTGGTGCACTGTACTGTGTTGTCTGTTGCATAGTATTGTGTAGTGAGTTGTATTGACTGTTCATTTTTGCAATGTATTGTGTTCTGTCGTATTGTATTGTTTTGACTTCTGCATTGCGTTGTATTGTGTTGACTGTAGTATCGTATTGTGTTGCATTTCATTGACTGTTGCATTGTATTGTATTGCCTTATGTTGACTGTTGCATTGTATTGAGTTGTGCTGTGTTGCATTGTTTTGTGTTTTGTATTTTGTTGAGCTACTTGACTCTTGAAAAGCACTCATTGAATTACATTCTACTACATCTTGTCTATGTTGTGCTGCAATTTGCTGTTTGTTTCAAGTAGACTTCTGTTTTGTTGTCTTGCGTAGTTTAGTGTTGTTCAGTGCTGTGTTTTCTTGTCTTGTCTTGTGAAGTTTGAGTTCCCTTTTTCTCACGAGGCCCATGAACTACCATGAGAACACAATGGCATAAGTTGGGATAACCAAAGAAGACATTAGTCAACCAGCCATCAATACTGATGAGAGAACAAAATAAATAAAAAGAAACTTGAAAAAAAAAACAACTTTGACCTCTGGTAGGTCTCAGGTTCAAATCCTGGTCCAGTCAAAGTTTTCTAAGCCATTTTTTTTTTCAAATTGTTCAAAAGTCCCCAGGCAGTTTTTAAAAGATTTGCTTGACATAAAAATGGAACTCAACTGAAAGAGGTTCCCCAAACCAAATGATTTTGACGTTTCGGAAACGGAAGAGCGGGTGAAGTATACAGCTCACTCAAGTCAGACTTTCACCGACAATCATGACAACCGCACAGACCTACGCAAAATGGGATTATTCTTTCCTCTTCTCTTGGCAAGAAGAGACAATTCAACGAGTTTGCCAAGCCCAACGTATCAATAGCTCAGTGCTTTTCCCACTTTGAGACCCTACGCTAGACAGAGGACCTACATGTACTTGGAAAACAACATTATGCTTTTTCCGTAATGCCGTAAGCATATAGAACCTAGAGACGGACAGCATGCTGTGGGGTCCCGACTAGCATCAAGAGCACCGCCACATGTGTTAAATTTTTGTCTGTAGCATTATTTCTTCTGGATACAGCCTGGGTCTCGACTCCCGAAGGATTTCCATTTAACAGTGGCCACTGAAATTGTGTTTGGCAGCCTAAAACTGCAGTCGTTAGTGGCCGTAATGGCCAAGCCTAAAAAAAAAATACATGGAAAACTATAGCCTTGCATAATCCATTTATTTAAGTGCTGGGCCACCATGAGGTGTGTTTGATCTCTTGAAAATACCCACTGGTGGCCAGAGGCCACTAAAAATCATGTCATGTCATCTATAACTGTAGGGAGGCGTGGTAAGTGGACACTCATCTTTCAAAGGTCTCCAGATTTGTGTACACCGAGTCCCTAAACCCTCATGTCCCCCCCTCCCAAACTGCCAGGAGGATGAGGGTTAGTCACCACAACTAACATTTGCTGAGCCTTCATTCACCACCTCGGTAGTGTGGAAACAAAAAGATTATATTTGGTTTTGCGAAACAAATCAATTGAATTGATTTATTTCAACCTTGAGACTTTGCCATTTTTGTTTTCCGTCCCCAAGGCCCTGAGAGCTAATAATTTTCAGAGAAATAGTTCGGACAGTACTATAAGTCTATGACATACAGTTGGAAAGTATCTGGGCCGATAAAGAGAAAATGTCTGCATTAAAGAGAAGACTGACGACGCAGACAGTAACAACGACTGGCTCTGAATTACTCTTCATGAGGACATTCTGAATACAATACAGGATAATAATAATAAAACAATAAAAAAAAAATGGCAAAGAAAACTTTGACTGAATTGGGATTTGAACGCCAGACCTCTTGTTTTGCTCTACCCATCTGAGCTATCCAGCCCTTAGATGGTAGCCTCCCAAATAGTCAACTAGTCTTTGCCGGGGGTGGGGGCGCCAGTCAGAAGCATTCAACCATTAAACTGCTGTATATCTCCAGGGATCACACCCCTGCATTCTTTCAGATGCAAACAACCAACAGTTGTACAAGTGGCTAAAAGGTTTACAACAACTGGCTAAAAGACTTCGGTATGACTGGAAATCAGGGTATCCAGGAGACTTGGCAAGGAGTATCTATTAATTGCAAACTCTCTCCAGCGAACACAATTTTGTCCCTTGGTCCTGATAGATAACGGATGCCTCCCTTTGCTCAGGTGAAAAGTCTGGCTTAATCCCGCCATTAGTACGGAAACCTCAAGGATGCCTTCAACCACGAATTGTGCATTTTTTTCCCAGAAATGTTTAAAAAAGGAAAAAAAAAAGAGAGGAATACAGCACTAGTGTTAGAGCATACACAAACGCTCTAGACCCAAAACAAAAAACAAAAATGAAGAAAATAAAAAAAACCTAACACTGACGACGGTTTTTCTTATTGAGAGAGGATTATTAGAAAGCTGACGCCGCAGAAAGTTTTGGGGAGCGTTAGAGTGGAATGGCACTGTTGAGCAATCGATATGCAGCGTCGTAGATTCTAGCCGTGACCGGCTTGTTCTCGTCAACTCGGTTGTTGACCTCCGAGGCGTCCACGCTGTGGCTGCGGGTCAGCTTGGCCGTGGGTCCGCCGAAGCCGGCGTGCGACATCAGCTGCTTGGTCAGCTGCTGCTGCTGCTGCCGCCGCTCGCCGCTGTCGTCATCGTCCACGATGATGATGTCGTCCTCTGAGTCGCAGAGGCTGGGCAGCGGCGAGGAGGAGCCTTTGCTCTTGCGGCAAATGCTCACCTCCGAGTCGATATTCTCAAACTGGCGGTCGCCGCCGGCGGCAGCGTGCCCGCGGTCCAGCTCGTCCTCGATGCGCCGCCGGGCGCTCCTGGTCTCCGGCGTGGCAGTGGCGACGGCCACGGGGGAGGGGTGAGGGCGGCCGCCGCCGTCCTTGGGCGATCGGTGCAGAAAGGCAGCGGCGGAGGCCGTGTCGCCCTCCATCACCGCCGGTGGCGATGAAGACGACTCCGAGGTGGGGATGGACTTCTTCTTGGGGATGCGGTAGCCGCTCAGGATGGCCCGGGAGGCCGGGCTGGAGGCAAACATGCGCTCGCTGAGGCGGGCTGCCTCCTCCTTCATCTGGAGCAGGCGGGGGGAGAGGGTCTGTCGGGGCTGCCTGGCCGGGGCCGGGACCTCCCGACCGGCTGCCGCCGCGGTCTTGGGCTCCGGCTTCGGGGCTGAGTCCGACCGGGCCGACTTGAAGTAGCCAGTGATCTTAGCCGCGGCTGCGTGACTGAGCCGACCGTTCCGAGACCGACGCTTCGTCTTGATGCCGTCCGCTCCCCCGCCCCCGTCGGGCGAGTCTGAGGAAGTCCGCTTGAGAGGCGTTGTCCGGCGCTCGATGGGCCGCACCAGCCGGCTGTTCTCCGACTGGGGGCTCGGCGGCAGGCGCGCCGGCTCGGCTGGAAGGACGTCGCGGGCGGGCCTCGGCTCGCACCCCGGACGTGAGACCCCACCGTCCTCCAGCTCGCCGGGTATCGAGACATCCCCAGGCGCCGCTTGAGAGTCCAGCCCGGCCAAGGAGGCAGCGAGCGCCAGCTTCCCGTCTGCGGGCTCCGAGCTCTTGGAGGTCTCCGTCCGTGAGCTGCAGCGGGACTCCAGGTAGCTTTCCGTCTCCGAGGAGGAGGAGGTGGAGGAGGAGGAGGACAGTGGGGACCTCCTCTCGCGGGCGCGCGCCGCCCGCGACCGGACGGCCGCCAGCCCTCCTCCCAGGGTGTCTTTGCCCTCTACCGCCGCGCCGCCCCGATCCTCTGCCCCCGCCACCTCGGGGAAGACCTCCACCGAGAAGAGGTCGTAGTGGGGCCGGGGCTTGGCGGGGACCGCGGAGCTCAGGGCGGCCGCCTCTCGGGCAAAGGCCAGTTCCTCGGGTGAGAGGCGCAGGGCCTCCTCGCCGCTGAAGATGGTCTCCTGCTTGCGGAAGATGTCCTCCCGCAGCGAGGCCATCTGCCGGCTCAGCTTCTCCCGCTTCTGCACCATGTAGCAGAGGTTGCGCACCTGCCAACGGAAAAAAAACAAAAAACCAGCAATTACACCCAAGGCTCCCTTGATGAAACCATGTGAAAATCTCAAAAGACAGCAGGACATTTCTTAAAAGTCCTTTGAGAAAGGTCCTGCTAGGATCGAAACGTCAGGCCCACTAAATTTTAAGAAGAGATGATTTACACGGTGTTCCCCCACAACCAAAATTCCGTTACCCTTTCCAGGTCCTGTCGCAGGTGCACAAACATCCTCATCCTGGCGTGGAGGTTGTACTCCTCACTGTCGCTGGGCAGCTCCTCCTTCTGGAGAATGACCAGGGGCTTGTTGAAGCCCGACTGCAAGAGAATTGAAGGACACAAACAGAAAAAGCTGAAACGCTGAGGTCGGGGCACAGGATGTGGTGGCCCCTTTCGGAGACGTTGGCAGACAGACGGTCTAGTTGTGAGCACATGTTTTACCCTGACCCTAAGTTAACCCTCAAAACACCACTGCTGTGTTTGTTTTTCTGAAGTGTATTTGTTTCTATGGGTGACGGGTGCAAACTTTCAGCATCTCACAATCTTACAGTTTGTGCAGGGTCCTTTGGGTGAACTTTAAACTTGGGGTGAGGGCTAAGGCCACGGTTAGGGTAGTATAGTCTAACCCCCTAACCCTAAGTTTAAAGTTTGCACAAGGGACCGTCCCTACTCCCTGCCCTTCCCTTTGATCTCACCCTGGTCTGTATACCAGCTTTCCTCCTTTGATCCCTTCCCTACTCCCTGCCCTCATCCTAGTCTGTCTACCAGCTTTCCTCCTTTCATCCCTTCCCTACTCCCAGCCCTCATCCTAGTCTGTCTACCAACTTTCCTCCTTTGATCCCTTCCCTACTCCCTGCCCTCATCCTAGTCTGTCTACCAGCTTTCCTCCTTTGATCCCTTCCCTACTCCCTGCCCTCATCCCAGTCTGTCTACCAGCTTTCCTCCTTTGATCCCTTCCCTACTCTCTGCCCTCATCCTAGTCCTGTCCTCGCTCTTCTGCCTCCGGGAAAAGTCACGCTGGGATCAAAGTGCTAGGCCCACCTAATTTTAGAGAGACACACATTGAGGGGCAGAGAGTATCTCCGGGATGCCTTACCTTGCGTTTTAACTTCCAGTACTCGAAGACCAGGTCCACAGTCTCCAGGTCGTCCTTCATGCCGAGATTGGTGGCCACTTCCTTGGCCTTGGCGTACTTGTAGAAGTCCTCTGTGATGTTCTGTATCCTGGGGGGATGGAAAGGGAGGGAAAGATCACGGGCAGCCTGTCAGCGACAACCTCCAGGACTCCAATTCCGCATGCATAATTTTTCAGCAGGCAAACAGGCAAAGCACTGAGCATATAGTGTTCATGGGAGGGGTACAGCACACCAGCTCCTCTCAGACCCTAGCCTCTCGGCTAGACTCACCGTATCGCTCTCTCGTTGTCCTTCTCCTCAATGGACTTCTCCTTCTTGGGCGTGCCCGACGCTGAGGGCGGTTTCTGCGGCGTGGCGTCCGTGTCCGACTCGGCGTTGCGCTTCTTGCTGTGCTTCAGGCAGAAGGACTGGAGTGAGGGGAGGGAGAGAGGCAGAGAGGGAGAGAGGGAGAGAGGGAGAGAGGGAGAGAGGGAGAGAGGCAGAGAGGGTGAGGGAGAGAGGGAGAGAGGGAGAGAGGGAGAGGTGGAGAAAGGGGAGAGGGGGAGAAAGGGGAGAGGGGGAGAAAGGGGAGAGGGGGAGAAAGGGGAGAGGGGGAGAAAGGGGAGAAAGGGACGGGGGACGGGGATAAGAGATAAGGGGAAGCAAGAAAGGGAAAGAGAGGGTAGAGAGGAAGACAGGGAGAGCGGGAGAGGAGAGAAGGAGAGAAGGGAGAGGGAGAGGGGAGAGAGGGAGAGGGAGAGAGGGAGAGAAAAAGAGGGAGTAACGGACAGACTTGTATCTGGGCTCGACTCGGACACGTCTTCAGTCAATTATTTCAGAAGAAGGAGGGTCGTCCATCTGAAGGGGACTCACCTTGAATCGGACCTCCACCTCCTCGTCGAGAAAGGTCTTCATCTCAAGGCCCTGCTGGAACCCACAGGTCACGTGGTAGGCCACCTTGCAAGTTTTCACCTGTGGAAATGATGAAAAAAAACCAAACGCATCACTTCAGACCGTCCTTCTGCGGAGAGAGGGAGAAGGGAAGGAACTACACAGGTCCCTCCCTCTCCTCACACACGTCCTACTCATCATCGTCATCAATCGGCGGCTGGGCAGGCCATCGCTAAGTCTCTCTTATCGTCGGCAAGTCTGGCGAGACCCTTCTTGTGCTTCCTGATCTTATAAGGTACTGCACTGTGCTTTTTTGTCCTTTTCTATGTCTCTTCTTCTAGGGTTGCCGCGTCATGTAGCTAGACGATAGTTACGTAGGTGGGGTTAGAGACATTACCGATGTCAGCAGGGTTAGGCTAAGTAATTAATTATCTACTCCTTGTTGATGGGACAGACGTATCCCCATACTCTGGTTTGGGCACTGACCAGGCAACCTGTCTTTATCTTCCATCTTAAACTGCTTCTCACTGCTATATTTTCTCTTTCCTTTAGTGCTTTTATTGTAATGCGCCTTTGATCATATTCTTATGTAAAGGGCGCCGTATAAATGTGTAAATATTATCATCTCATCTAGGTTTCTATCCCTGCAGGGTTGTTGATTTTTTCTATTTAAATCAGATTGATTTCATTTAAATCAAGGTCATAATTAACAGGTTGTAAACTATGAGGGGTTACTCCATGACATAGATGAAATACTGACAGAAAACAGAATCAAGACCAATGTGTGTTTTGATCTCACCCTGGTCTGTCTAACAAATTTCATCTTTTGATCCCTTCGCTACTGCTTGCCCTTCCCTTTTGATCTCACCCTGGTCTGTATAGCAGCTTTCCTCCTTTGATCCCTTCCCTACTGCTTGCCCTTCCCTTTGATCTCACCCTGTTCTGTCTACCAGCTTTCCTCCTTCAATCCCTTCCCTTCTCCCTGCCCATTCCCTTCGATCTCATCAAACCTGGTTAGTCTACCTGCTTTCCTACTTCAACTCTTTGATCTCCTTTGATCTCACCCTTGTCTGTCTACCAGCTTTCCTCCTTTGATCCCTTCCCTACTCCCTGCCCCTTCCCTTCGATCTCACCTACCCTGGCCAGTCTAGGAGCTTTTCTCCCTTGATCCCTTCCCTACTCCCTGCCCCTTCCCTTTGATCTCACCCTGGTCTGCCTACCAGCTTTCCTCCTTTGATCCCTTCCCTACTCCCTGCCCCTTCCCTTCGATCTCACCTACCCTGGCCAGTCTAGCAGCTTTTCTCCCTTGATCCCTTCCCTACTCCCTGCCCCTTCCCTTCGATCTCACCTACCCTGGCCAGCCTACCAGCTTTCCTCCTTTGATCTCATCCCAGTGTGTCTAGAAATCGGAATTGAACCCTATGTGAAGTCCTCGCAGTCAGCCACTCTTGACGACAAGGTCAACAAACTCACAAAACGATAAATGTATCCGAGGGGACACCTACCGAACACTGTATACAGGCGCCTGTTCGTATCCTGCACAGATTGCATATCAAGGCCCATCGGCTCCCCTGCAGAGGACAGAAAATGAATATTCATTAAAGATCAAATGCATGCATGAATATTTATACAATAATCCTGGCCTGCCATTGGCTCGGCATGGGTTCTGCATAGAAGACTCTGGTTCAATCTTACAGTTGGCCTGAGAGGTGTTTTGTCGGGCCGGCCCACCCAGTGGCCAGGCAGACAACCAAGCGGCTAGTCGGCCCACCCAGTGGCTAGTTGGCCCACCCAGCAGCCAGTCAGCCCACCCAGCAGCCAGACGGGCCACCCAGCAGCCAGTTGGCCCACCCAGCAGCCAGTCAGCCCACCCAGCAGCCAGTCGGGCCACCCAGCGGCCAGTTGGCCCACCAAGCAGCCAGTCGGGCCACCCAGCGGCCAGTCGGGCCACCCAGCAGCTAGTCAGGTCACCCAGCGGCCAGTTGGCCCACCCAGCAGCCAGTTGGCCCACCCAGCGGCCAGTTGGCCCACCCAGTGGCCAGTTGGCCCACCCAGCAGCCAGTCAGCCCACCCAGCAGCCAGACGAGCCACCCAGTGGCCAGTTGGCCCACCCAGCAGCCAGTCAGCCCACCCAGCAGCCAGTCGGGTCACCCAGCAGCCAGTCGGGCCACCCAGCAGCCAGTTGGGCCACCCAGCGGCTAGTCAGGTCGGCCAGTTGGCCCACCCAGCAGCCAGTTGGCCCACCCAGCAGCCAGTAAGGTCACCCATCGGCCAGTCGGGCCACACAGCGGCCAGGCAGACAAGCCAGCGGCCAGGCAGACAAGCCAGCGGCCAGGCAGACAAGCCAGCGGCCAGTCAGATGACTCAGCAGCCAGTCGGGCCACCCAGTGATAGTTCTAGCAACCCAGCTGGCCTTCCAGTGGCCCCGTCCAATCACTCACCGGTATCTGTGAGATCTTGGTGATGGGTTCCATCCTTTCCACACAGCCTATGCTGACCTCGGGGATCCACAGAGCACAGCTGACGTGGGCCCACTTGGTCCCACTCCTGCAATCAAACAAGCCAGGGGGTTATCCCGAGGACTGGGCCTTGAGCTTTACAGATAGAAACAGGTTCACAACATCTATTTTCTTCTAA
Organism: Luidia sarsii; assembly: GCA_949987565.1. NCBI lineage: Eukaryota > Metazoa > Echinodermata > Asteroidea > Paxillosida > Luidiidae > Luidia > Luidia sarsii. Next base: position 21,379,854 of record OX465102.1, on the reverse strand, counting down.
GCACCCACTCTTCAAATACAAGTCTAAAGGCAGCACGTAGAATGCCAAATATGCTTTGCAATCAAGCAAAGTAAAACAAACAAAAATCAAGAGTGGTTGATCTTGAATCTTGATTGATTTAGGGTTGAATTGCTTCTGACAGGCATCCCACCCAGGCAAAGACTAGTTGACTATTAGGGAAGGCCACCATCTAAGGGCTGGATAGCTCGGATGGTGAGAGCACTGGTGTGCAAAATCAGACGTCTCGCGTTCAAGTCGCTGGCCAGTCCACTCTTTGCGTTTGTGCTTCTATATAACAAGAAAGTTGAACTTTATAATGGGCCGCAGCTTTCCTTCTATTTGTTTCCCCCCCCCCTTTTTTTTTTCTTATTTGTTCAAATGTCCCCAGTCAGTTTTTCTTTTTTATGGTTTCATTGATTTGTTTGACTGTGGTCATTTTTCCCCGCATTTTTGCTCCGTCCACTAGAGTGAAAACTAGGCACTTTTTCCAAAACCTAGTTTAGTCTTTCAACTTTAACAAGGAATTCCAACCACTGTTTTTGGAGAGACGAAGCCGGAGACAAAGCCTAAGTCAGGTTTAGGAAAAAGGGTCCTAAACCCAAGAAACAGCAAACTGTTGATGCTCAGGGGACTCACCGTGTGCTCTTCATAGCCCCTCCCTTCTTGCCGCACAGGAGGCAGAGCGGCTGGATCCCCAGGGCACAGGTGCGGCACATCCAGCTGCCCTCAGGAACCTTGACGATGCCATAGCACGCCTGATGGTGGGGTGGAGGAGGAGGAGGGGGGATGATAATGGATGCTTAAGCCGTGTCCGCAATGGACTTTCATTCTTTTAACCAAGACCAAGGGTAACATTCCAATAGGCACCCCTGATGGTGGGGTGGAGGGGGAAGATAACAGACGCTTAAGCCGTGTTCGCACTGGACTTTTTTTCACCGAGACCATGGGTAACATTCCAATGGGCACGCCTGATGGTGGGGTGGAGGAGGGGGATGATAACAGATGCTTAAGCCGGGTTCGCACTGGACTTTTTGTTTTACTTTTACTGCCTACTTATTTTTTTTTTTAGAGTGGGCTGTTAAAAGACTGTCTAAAGAACAAGTTTACTGAACCCCTCCAAGAGCAACTATGCTGGGGAGGTGGGGCGGGTGATCGATTTCATCAAAAGGCTTGTAACTGACGACTCCACCCCGGCAAAAGTTAGCTGACTGTTTGTGAAGGGTACCATGTAAAGGCTGGATAGCTCAGATGGTAGCTCGTTTGAGGTAGACACAAAATATATGTTGCCCCAAATTCACAGTCCCCATTGAAATCTGCACCCGCAAATTTGACGAACGATTGTCATCTTTCTCTGCTGTTACGACACCCCCCTTCCCCAGCAAAAAAAAAACCCACACCGTTCAGCCCAGAAATTCCTGCGCTAGCCCTATCAAGCACCGAATCCTTGCCTACAGGATCCATGGAAAATACCTGATGCACGCAGATGTCGCATTTGTCACAGAAGACCATCTCATTGCCTTCCTCGCAGTCCGGCTACAAACAAATGAAACAGAGTACTCATCAATGAGCCACAAAAGCTCTCATCGGTGCGGTGCGCAGGTTCTGGGCAGCCAGCCAGAATGATACATGCATGCAGGAGTACCTCCACGTCCTCGAGCTCAAAGAGGTCAAAGAGGCAAGGCCACTCTTCCATCTCAAGGGGACAAATATCCCCCCAAAATGGTGAAAGAAACTGCTTACTGACCTAGATGAGCACAAACTGCTTACTGACTGAAATGAGCAGAAACTGCTTACTGACTGAAATGAGCAGAAACTGCTTACTGACTTAAATCAGGAGAAACTGCTACTGAACTAAATGAGCAGAAAATGCTTACTTACATAAATGAGCAGAATGCAAATTCAATTCAAGAGCTGAAACAAGATTAAAGCCATGAACAAGAAACAAACCAATATGGGGGCTTTTGTAGAAGCCTGGGAGAGGCTAGTGTCGAAATAAAGAAAAATAAAAAGGGGCCTTTGAGAAAAGTAGGGCCCTCTTAATTTTCAAACTTTGATTCCATCAAATTTCCAAAGACTGTAACTCACCGCTCTGCAGACGTCACAGATGACGTCATCGTCGTACTCAATCCCCAGTCCCTCCTCTGTCTGCATGGCGTGCTCCATGTTCTTATGACACTGCCAACAAAACCATCCAAAAGAGAAACCAATGAAAGGACTGAGTGCAAGTCAAAGTCTACAAGGAGGCCAGCAAGGTAGCCATGTAGCCACCAAGGTGGCCAAGGCCAGCAAAGCCGAGTTCAGCAAGGCCACCAAAGTGACCAAGGCCACCAAGGTAGCCAAGGCCACCAAGGAAACCAAGGTAGCAAAAGCCAGCAAAGCAACAAAGCCAGCAAGGTAGCCAAGGCCAGCAAGATAGCCAAGTCCAGCAAGGTAGCCAAGGCCTGCAAGGTAGCCAAGGCGAGCAAGGTAGTCAAGGCCAGCAAGGTAGTCAAGGCCAGCAAGGTAGTCAAGGCCTGCAAGGTAGCCAAGGCCAGCAAGGTAGCCAAGGCAAGCAAGGTAGTCGAAGCCAGCAAGGTAGTCAAGGCCAGCAAGGTAGTCAAGGCCAGCAAGGTAGCCAAGGCCTGCAAGGTAGCCAAGGCAAGCAAGGTAGTCAAGGCCAGCAAGGTAACCAATGCAAGCAAGGCCACCGAGGCCAGCAAGACAATCCAGGCTGCCAAGGCCAGCAAGGTAGCCAAGGCCACCGAGGCCAGCAAGACAATCCAGGCTGCCAAGGCCGAGGCCAGCAAGACAATCCAGGCTGCCAAGGCCGAGGCCAGCAAGACAGTTCAGGCTGCCAAGGCCACCAAGGTCAGCAAGGAAGTCAAGGCCAAAACTCAATCCCAGTCCCTTCTCCGTTTGCATGGCATGTTCCACGTTCTTAAGACACTACTGACAAAACCACTTCCCCAAAAAACAAAACAAATGAAAGGATTGAGTGCAAGTCAAGGCTTTTTCCTCAGACTGTGACTTTCCCCCAAACTTCGACCGGTAAGCCCCCAGAGGTACATTTTAATGATGTCTTGAGACCAGTGGTTGATTTCATCAAACCCATCATAACTTGTGAATAATCGCAAGACGATGCACCAAAACCATGTGGCCCAATTCAACTTATGATGGGTTAATGCAGCCATTTTCAACATGAGCGACGAAAGAGCAACTCACCTGCATCTCGCATTCCTCAATGATGTGTTCCACGGTGAACTCATCAATGGGTGTGTCATCTGAGAGGGAAATACAGAGAAGGAAAACAGGGGCCCATGAAATCTTAGCAAAGATATACAATTTTGAAAACTGGCAAAGAAAACTGTCGGGACCAGGACTTGGCGCTCTTCCCATCTGAGCTATTCAGCCCTTAGATGGCGGCCTTCCCAAATAGTCTAACTAGTCTTTGTCTGGGTTAGGGTGCCAGTCAGATGCTTATGCTAGTGCTTAAAGGCCCAATACAACATTGGGAAGATCGAAAAACTTTCTTCTAATTTACACAGTTTGTAGATGGTCATGATAGAATCCTCATGTTGAAATCTTAGGGTCTGAGATCCTGTATTTTTCGAGAAATCTTCACTCAAACATCGACAAATAGTTTATTACTCACGAGTAATAAACTATTTCTTACACTACAGAACGTTGCGTAAACCATGACGGTTTTCTTTATATTTTTCTACTTTCTCAGATTACCACTTGAGCTAAAATCTTTGCAGTATTAGTTTTTTGGGAATGTGTATTAAACGAGCAAACTTTGGCAATCTTTTGACCTTTATCAATGTTGTATAGGGGCCTTTAAGCGGCTCTATGAAAATGGCCCATGCCTCTGCAGTAGAGCCTGACTTACTCATGTCCTTGCGCTCCTGGTTGACGATGTCCAGCCACTGCTCATCCACCTCGTCCAGGTCGTACATACAGACTGACTCCAGCTTCTTGTTGAGAGCCGCCGCATAGTCGGTCTGCTCCGGCATCCCCTCAGACATGCAGATGTTCTTCCGGGGCCTGGGGGGGCGGGGGGGGCGGTGAGACGAGAAAAAGAGTTAGCCAGCTGCATGAAAGAATGGTCCATCAATTGGCTGGAGGATGGATGGTAAGGTTAGCGGCGATGGGCGGATGCCACGAGGGCCTGAAATTGTCTGTCCGAGGGGTGGATTTCACAAAGCCTTACGATGTGTAGAAGCACAAGTGGTGCCTTTGAGAAAAACTATTCTGCTTCCAGAGTCACTGGTGACGATGAGGTTAAAGCCTTAAGATGCACCATAACTCAACTTACAAGGGATAACCCATCGTAAGTTTTGATAGGCCATTTGGTTTTGGTGTATCGCTCATCGTCTTGTGATTGATCGTAAGTTACCTATGAATTGGGTGTCTTGGAGGAGGTCAATGAGGTCATTTCTTATTGACCAATTATATTCTACTGTGTTCACATATTACGTCATGACGACGTAAAAACTAGTCTTAAAAAAAGAAAGCCATAAAACAGACCAGACAGAATTTGTTCTCAGCAGAAGGGCATGAAATATTATTTAGCATCTGAACGCACTTATGTCCTTTTGCCGATAAACCAGATGCCTCGATAGCTCGGTTATGAAGTCAGGCCATCAAAAACCGACCCAAGAGCGACCCCCCCCCCTCTCCCCCTCCTCCAGCATCGGGACAGACTGCAGCCGACTCACATCTTGAAGGTGCCCTGTTCCGAGGGGCAGAGGGCGTGGCAGCAGATGTTGGGGATGTTGTCCGGGCTGACCGGCACCTGAACCCCTTTCTCCCACTCCTGCTTCCAGCTGTCCGTGATGACCATGTAGTCGTCCGGCTGCAGCGGGTGAGAGTCGGGCAGCTTCATGGCGCTGATCAGATCCTTGCGGAAGACCTGCGGCAACGAGGGAAACAGGAAGGAGGCGACTCGTTACGGGGCCCAATTCCATTGCAGCTTACGTTACACGTTAAGTGAGTTCGACTTATTCCCCTAGGCTGAGAAGAGTCTTTGTTTTAAAACTTGGGACAATAGCAGTGCCCATTTCTGAATTTGGAGATCCCGGCACAAAGTGGTTAAAACTCCGACATCCTTCAGTTTACCATTGGTGAATACGAGACCATTCAAACTTCTGCGTGTAAGTTAACGACTAGTTTGGAATATCAAGTTATTCTTTTTGGGAAAAAGTACAGGCAGCTAGAGCGGGAATCCCAAAGTTTGAAATAAAATAAATTGCATTTTAAGAACACCACAGAATTGTTAGTAAAAGCTAAAAAATTAAATACTACAGCTGACTACATACCGGTATTTCCTTGCAATTTTCTAAAGGCAAAATGGAGTGGACAAAGCAAATGGAGTGGTCCAAAAAGGGCAACACCGTGGTAGGGGTGAAAGGGGCAGTGCACCATAAAGCTCTTGGGTTTGAAATGAAAATGACATTCTTCCTTGAAAATGTCTTTCAGCAGACAATCGGGTAAAGCACTGAGCATTGTGCTTAATGCTACATTGAGTAGGGCAAACCCTCTTGAAGTAAAAATCATATATCTTGTACAATAAAGTACTTGCTGGGTTCCATCGGACCCTGGGTCATACTAATTGGCGTCAACACAGCGTCAATACATTCCAAATGTATCATACATCGGAAATAGGTACATAGGACTGTGATAAGTAGTATCAGAGAGAATTTGCATTGGTTATAGGTTATATTTTATTTACAAAAATTGGGTCACTGCAAAGCAGCACATCCGCTGACTACTGCTGTAGCATAATGGTATGGTCTGTAGCTATGTGGCAGTAGCAGTAGTAGCACTGTGAGACAAGATGGCTGCCGATTACGGAGCTTCAGAGAGAGCATGTCATAAATAAAAATGGGAACGGCAATTTCTAAAAATTTTCTCTTTTCTCTTTTTTCAATTTCTCTTTTTCAAGCCAAAATTTTGTGTCGCCCAATAATAATAATAAGTCTGGTACTGCCTTTGGTGATTTTGAATGCAAAGAGAATGTGTGGACGCCCCTATTGAGTGCTGATGCCACGTTGACGCCAATTAGTATGACCAGGGACGTGGGTCCGTTGGGAGACTACGTACCTCCGCAGGCTGGTGCCCATGGCTGGAGCCGGTGCCCGACAGACTGGGACTGAACATGTTGCCTGTGTGGGCGGCGGGAGACTGGAGACACAACATTCACTCCTTGGGGTCGGCGCCAGCAGGGGTCCACAGCGAAAACATCTGGGGATCAAGAAGAACGCCCGTTTGAAATTTCCTTTTTAACCTTGTGGTAGGGGTAGCTACAGTAACTGACGAGTACCAGGGAAAGTTTGGTTTTTCAAACTCCTTCAAAGTCCAGCGGTATATCATGTATATGGTTCATCACCTGGTTCATATGGTTCATTGTCTACCAAAAAGATCAATCTTAGAGGCCCTATTTTGGGAGAGCAGAATTTTTGGCTTTGCTTAAAATGGTCGAATACGGAATAGGCCTACCCCTGCTTTTACCCTAATAAGTAATATTACCATTACTCATTAGCACAGTATATCATCAGTAAGTATATAAACTAAGTATAACAATTTAAAAGAAATCCTAGGGAATAGTGGAATACTGAATACAGAATAGGGTTGAACATGTAGAACATGTAGTACGGTATAGCGCCTTGCTGCGAAGACGTACAGGGGACCAGACTGCCAGTTGCGGCGCTGCCGTTTGGATCTTGCGACCAAACCGGGAGGTTTTCGCCCATTTTTTGGGGGGAAATCGACACATTTTCGCCAAATGGACAGTTGCACACAGGTGCGTGGTGTGTAAACCACATTTGCTAGAAATCTTGGGCCAAATGAAGCAGTATTTTATGAGTTATGCTGAACCTGCTGATCCCTATGCCACAGCACTTGTGAACGTTACACAGAAGCCTATGGGAAAAAAGCCTAGTTATCTGTGGGGTTCCGGTCGGGAGAGCAGCGGACGACGTAGAACCCCACAGTTCTGGGGGTACCTGCAATGCTGACGAAATACAATCAAGTCAGGGAACCACACGGACGACTGCCGTAACAACAGCCAGTGCGTAATAATATACATAGTTGATAACACTAACTAACATACCAGTACAGTAGGAAGTGCCAGTAGTAGTTGCGGTAACCGTAACCCTCATCCTCCCGAAGGTCGGAGACCTGAGGGTTACGGGAACGTATGTACAAAATTATAGCGAGGTTTTTGTTTTTACCATTTTGGAAACACCACTGTCCCGATCGCCCCCTTTTTCCACCCTTTTGAAAATCGCCACACACAATCTAAGGACATGCACTTGATCCCAAATGTACACTGAATGTGATCAGATAACTCAAAACATCGTGGGTAAAATACTTTTCCGAAAAACGGGCAGAAACTCACCAAAATACTGTCTGTAAATGTCCCGTCAACGTCTCCGCCAGCTTCGGAATCCGAACCTGGCGCCTCGACCAATCAGCCCTTAGTCTCGTGACGTATTCCCGCACGACGGCTATTTGCTGTTTCGCAATAACAGTCCACACTCGTGGTGCGCGCGCAGGTCATCGTCCTGTGAAGAGCCGACTGGTACTGTATACAACCATGGATATGCGCGCGCACCACGAGTGTGGACTGTTATTGCGAAACAGCAAATAACCGTCGTGCAAGATATACGTCACGAGACTAAGGGCTGATTGGTCGAGGCGCCAGGTTCGGATTCCGAACCTGGCGGAGACGTTGACGGGACATTTACAGACAGTATTTTGGTGAGTTTCTGCCCGTTTTTCGGAAAAGTATTTTACCCACGATGTTTTGAGTTATCTGATCACATTCAGTGTACATTTGGGATCAAGTGCATGTCCTTAGATTGTGTGTGGCGATTTTCAAAAGGGTGGAAAAAGGGGGCGATCGGGACAGTGGTGTTTCCAAAATGGTAAAAACAAAAACCTCGCTATAATTTTGTACATACGTTCCCGTAACCCTCAGGTCTCCGACCTTCGGGAGGATGAGGATTACGGTTACCGCAACTATGCCAGTAGTAGCTTCAAATTCAGCCACAAATCACAACCAATTTGTTTAGGTTTTGTGTGATAGGTACAATTTCAACTAAACTAGTATAAAAGTAGTAACAAAGCCTTCAGTTCAAGTTCAACCAAGTCTGGTCCAAGGATTCATTAGTAATGGAGTAATGGAACTATCTATCTCTGCCTTTTTTTCATGACTTTGTATCACTGCCACTGCACTGGCACTGGTTTACATTTTCAGCCCCAATTCAAAAATTCAAAATAGGCCTAACTTGTTATCGAAAAATATCACGATCTGGTCTGGCCTGGGAGAAACTTGTGAAAGTTAACCACAGAAAAGAATGAGATCATATTGCAGGCGAAATATAGAGAACAGCAACAACAATTTTCCACAATTTCTACCATCAGCTATGTTTCAGTATGGTTACATTAAAAAAAAGCTACAGTACCAATAATACTAGGCAATACAATAAGGCAATACCATACATTAGCGTTCACAAACCACACAAAAACAGCTAAGCATGCGGTAGACTGGTCATATGCAAAACGTATTTGCGTCAACTTCTCGAAAAGGCCAAGTCAGGCTGCATAATTAAATATTCAGTCCTGGATTTTCACCACTTCAGAAGGGTTTGCAGAGAGATTCGAGGGCATGCTCCCAAGAAGTGGCGGTTCGTGGTTGTCGTGAGCATAGGGAATTGGGCCAATTTCGGGTCGGACTTACGGTAAAACGTGACGGGGATTGCAGCTTTCTCGATCGGCCGGAGCACTCCCTGGGTATTTGGCGCCATCAACGTGACCCGAGAAATTTGCCGCTGGTGTACTGCCACGCGCTGCTGCCACGTCCGCGCTGCGCAGGCGGGTTGCCCGCACGGTGCAGTGCCGAGTACCAGGGGAAAGATTGAATTTGCGTCAACTACTGCTATAGCCGATATTGAGACGAAAAAATTGTGTCTCTCGAACAAAAAAAAATGACAATAGATATCGGCCGATCCCGTAAACCGCAATGAATAATAGCCACACTCTTAGATTGAGTCACACAATAGAAAGACGACTCGCCAAATTACGACAGGGCATTGAAAAATGCCGATTTTATACTGGTCTGGCTTTGGCCTCGATTAGGAAAACATTCCGTGCAATGCTCCGATATGCCAGCGCTATAGCATGGGAAACAGACTAGAGAAAAAGTACCATCACACTTGACTTTATCAAGTCCCTTGATCATTTTTTTGTTCAAGTCCCGATACAGTCAAAGTTTTCTTTGCCATTATTTTTTTTTTTTCAAAATTGTTCAAAAGTTGCCAGTTTTTTCTTTACTTTGATCCTAAAGATACCGTACTCCTTTTTAAACAAGGGATACATTGACATATGAAATCATTTAGGATTGAAAGATGCTAATGGACCTTTGTTGGATTTGGGTGTGAAAAAAAAAAAATTATTACAAAAATGTTGCAGACTGCTTACTGACTAAATTTACCAAAATGCAAAATTTAGTGGGCCTGACGTTTTGATCCTAGCAGGACCCTTTCTCAAAGGCAGACTATGCCTTGAGTCATTTTGAGAAACTTCACTGACAGCGCCCCGTCAGATTTGAGATTTGAATTTATTGTAAAGACGAAACAATTCCCATTGGTAGACTGATACAAGTCTCGAACGCGGAAGCGCCTTGCCACTGCCCACTGAACGCCGCGTTACACGTTACTATACGATATAATACAGTATACGCACTTGTGCGCAGCTAACCCAAAATGGCCGAAGAGGAGTCGGGAACTTTGCCCAGATCCGCCGCCCACCCCGTTCCTGCGAAAAGACCCACCATCATTAGGGTCGTTCCGACAGCCGGTAAGGGTTTCTCCGTCCGGTCTTCCGGTCGTCAGTATGTGTTAACTCCTAAATTTCGAAATGTCGGTGTGTGCGTTTTCTTTCATCCGTCCAGCCGACTCCACCGTCGGCGTCTATTTCCGACATAAACAGCTCCCTCAGCTCCCCGGCCGCGACCTGCCTGCCGGTACCGCTGCCGCTGGTCAGAGTAACTTCCTCACTAAACGGCATTTGTAATGCTCATCTTTGACAATACCCAATACGACAATATTCCTTTCGTTTAGCTTGCACGTTACACAAGTTACACACCTGACAAGCATTTGTACGAATCAAAGTCAAGGCCAAAGGCATTCCAGGACGGCAGGAGAAAATTATATGACAATTTTACTTTTAGTTTTACTTTAGTTTTAGAACTAAGATAAGAAGAACTAAATTAGTAAATAGTAAGTAGGAACTTTATAAAAAGCAAAATGACGAATAAACTTAATACACAACTTTAATCACTCAAGGAAGGTGTTATTCAAGGAAAATTTGACAACATAAAGTTAATAATTTTAAGTTTTACAAAAACATTTATGTTGTGGAATTTTGTTAAGGCTAGTACAGTAGTAGTAGTACTAGTACTAGTAGTAGTAGTCTAGTACTTACTATATTACTACTTATATTGTATTTGTAGTAAGAATCTATAGTAAGAGTACTAAGACCAAGACTAGAGTAGTCAAGAGAAAGACTGAGGGAGTTCCATTCTGTGATTCTTTCCCACACATAAATCTTGTTCTTGAATTAAAGCAAAAACCTTTCATTTATAATTCCAATTCTTCTTTCTCTGCCTTTGAGAAAGGTCCTGCTAGGATCGAAACGTCAGGCCCACTAAATTTTAGATCCAATTCTTGTTCTGAACAATTGCTCTTTTCTATGAAAATCTCTTGATAAGAATTATCAGTCAGATGCATGTATTTTAAAAAAAAAATTGAATGATTTTAGTTGATTTTGTGAGGTTGGTTCCAAATCAAATGCAAAGTCAGCAAGTGTATTTTTCCACAATGATAATTGATGTTATTATTTTTATGTTTTATGTTTTTGTTGGCATGAATTTGGTCATCCAGGAAAGATTTTAGTTTGATACCTCATACCTAATAGTAATAGTACTATATTGCCTACACCGTAAAAGAATTGGGAAAACACCCAATGTCCACAGTAGACCACCTATTGTATAATTTGTAGTATAGACAATACTCAAAATAGGTATTGTCTGGCACAACTTTTTACCCCCAAAATGGACTTGGACTAATTCCCCCCCCCCCATATAAATCATGATTTTGTGATGTACTGCAACTACAAGTACAACTGTACTGTGTACATGCATGTAACTTGTAAGTACGGTACATGTACATGTGTGTATTTGTAGGAAAAGTGAAGTGCATGTTTTGCACACAGCCACGAACTAACCGTCCGGTTGACTACGTGTCTGTTGTACAAAATGGTCATCTCACCCTCTTGGTGCCCATTGTACAATCAGGGAGGTGGATGAAACAAAATATGTTTGACTGGGGCCATTCTTTTGTTTGAAAGGTGCCATTTTTGGTGTAGGATTTAAACTAAAATCTTTCCGTCATCCATTTAATTTACAACCATCCCCATTACTCATACCATGCTCATACCCAGTCATTGGAGTCTGTCAACTCTGAACAGTTACAGTATGCTGCTGCATGGGTAAGGCCCATCATAATTACAATGCAAACAATGTCAATCCACAGAGTCATTGCCCTATGGTCAGTCTTCCTCTCCAGTCACCTTTTTTGCATTTAACTGCGTGGCCTTGCTTCAAGGCAGGATTTGTGAGTTTAAACCTCTAAAGAGCATCATGAATGAGCAAGTTCCATCTTCTCTGGTCAACAAGAAGAAAACAAGAAAAAATAATTTCCAAAGATCAGAGAAGATTGGCTGTGGTTTTTGTCATTGCGCCATTACCCTACCTCTGGGTCAACTGGAGGTCTCCCAATGCTCACAGAACACCCTGCTCTGAAACAGCTGATCAAATTGAGAGCTTCATCTCTATAATGGTACTTTCCAGTCCACAACCAAGTTTATCAAACAAAAGTATCAAGAAGAGAATACTCTTGGCACTTAGGGCCTATAACCGAACCCTTTCGATTCTCGAACCACCATACCCAGTAAAAATTACTGCTGTTTGCAGTAATATAGTTTGTCTTTTGAGAAAGGTCCTGCAAGGATCAAAACATCAGGCCCTCTATTTTTTGAGATTTTTGAGTACAAAATGAAATGCCGTGGGTTTTAACACCAAACCACTAACCAAGATTGATTATGTCCACCCATAACATTGCTGATTTCATTTGTGCATGCGTAGCATTTTTGTTGTTGACCCCTGAATGAAGACTACTGAAGTCTATGTGTGCATGTTTTAGGGTCCACACCTGATGAGGGCCAATCTAACCAGAGTTCTAACACCTGTCATGTGGACCCAGTCCCAGACCCACAGCCAGCTGATAGCAGGTATCTCTCCAACCTCTCACTCCTCAACCCCTTTCCCTCTCCCACCTCATCTCTCTCTCCTTCCTGTCACTCCCTCTCTTTCTCCCTCCCTCCCTCCCTTTCTCCCTCCCTCCCTCCCTCCCTCTGTCACTCCCTCTCTCCCTCCCTCTCTCCCTCCCTCTCTCACTCCGTCCCTCTTCTTAGGACTGCTGTTTGCTGCCCTCTGTTGGCAGTAAATGATGAGCTTGAATGGTCTCATGCTACTGAATTGATCAGTGGCATCTATTTTCAAGTCAATTCTTCTTTTCCTCTTCAACTGGTCATAATTACTGGCCATTAGATGTAGTTAGAGCAATTCAATCTGAAGCTAAAAGCTTGCGGTCTGTCTGCACGCCATTTGCATGCAACAACTGTTTGCCAGACTGAAGCCATACTGAGCCATCACTACGGTATATGTCGAGTGAGGCTAGTGAGCAGTGGTACTGTCCCACATCCAGGCTGGGTTGATGACCTGGAAAAGACCCGAACAGAATGGTGTCAGATAGTTGAATTGTACACAGTCTAGGAAACCATTCGGGATGATATTGTCAAGCGATATCTAAGGTTTCTCTGGTAGTGGCAGCCAACCCATGCCCTGTATTACCTCCTGGAACATGACCGTTATAAGGGCCATTTCCACTTTCCAAATAACTGCGATTCCAAAACGTCTTCTTTTCGTGGTGGGTGTGCCCTTGAGGGTGACCCATGCAGGGAGACATTTATACAAGCACGTCACTTCCGGTCAGTCAGAGTGCGAGCAGTGCATTGTGGGAATAATAAAAACGTGTAGGATTCTGCTGCGGGTTCCCACACACACCACGTCGCAAATAAGCGTGATTATTTGGACATTTGTTTAGATCGCGAATCCCACTATTAATCACGTTTATTGTGTCCATACACACACAATCAAAGTGGAGTTGGAATCGCGATTCAAATCACGATCCAAATAATCACATTTATTTGGGACAATGGAAACGACCCTAGTGCCAAGTTAATCGGCACATAATCGTGCCCATATGTACACACTCATGAAGTGGAGTTTGAATCGTGATCCAAATAATCACAGGTTTAAAAAAAAACGTCCTGATCCCTACAGACTGTCCAGTAGTCAGAGTCACAAATAAGACCCAACTCATAAACGTTCAGTGGGGACACCTTTAACAGCACTGTGATCTGCCTATTTGAATTTAGTTTGCCACGTCCTCAGTTTAAATTTCCCTTGTTTGGGTGGTCCAGTATGATCAAAACAATGGCATGCTTTGCTCACCTTCATCTCACTCAGAACATTGCACGGCTGGTCCGTTTCTGTTGCCACTTTTTAAAAGTCATTTTATCATTACAATTGGTTTTTGTTTAGCAATGTTTTTGTTTTAGTGTAGCAACTGCTTGAGATCTTGGATTCAGGCAGGAGCTTTCTCAAAAGCAGAGAATCCACAGTGTAAATCTGAGGTCTTGTTCTGCCTTTGAGAAAGGTCTTGTTAGGATTGAAACGTCGGGCCTCCTTAATTGTTCTAATTTGGTTTTGGGGGCAATCAAGTCGTGGTGAAGTTTGCAACATTTTCTTAATGGTTTTTTTTTAATGACAATGGAAACTTCTTTTTTCATTCACAGTTTAAAAACAAAACAAAAAATCCATTCACAGTTTTCTTTGCCATTTTTCATTTTTTTTTTTTTTAAACTTCCTATTAAGTTTTGCCTTTATTTGTTTGGTCTTTGTTGTGTTGTTTCTGTTTTAGTTTCTGCACAAATCTCCCCAATTCAGAAATGCCTATAAAAGGTTCCTCTTCCCCTCCCACTTTTATGTATTTGTGTGAAAAATGAAAAGGAGTATATAATGTTTGAGCCATTCAGAGACATACCGATGTCGCCGAGTTTCACTTCCTGTCATATACTCATGAGTCATGACTCATGTAGAAATCATTGTGCAACTTCCTACAGTGGTTAAACGAAAGGGAATTATTTTTATTACCGTATATTCAAGGCTGTTAGTTTGAGCTGATTTTCGGTGCATTTCTCGCTCATCTCCACAGCGACACTGTGAACAGGAGGCATCCCCCCACTAGACCTTCAACTGGTAAGCTCCTGTCGTCTGATAATATAAAAAAAAATTAAATCTAGCTTGATTACCGTAGCTCCCCACTAAGCAGCAGATTACAAGTGCACTCAAGATTGGGGCCAGTTCGGAAGGAAGATGGTAAACTGATCTTCTTACACAACTGAAATTAATTTTTTTTAAATGGTTTTGAAAACTTTGACTGGACTGGTACATGAAGCCGAGACCTCTAGTTTTGTGTACCAGAGTCTTACCATCTGAACTGTCTAGCCCTTAGATGGTGGCCTTCCCAAATAGTCAACTAAATGACACATTTTTTTGGGAGGGCCCGGCAAAGACTAGTTGACTATTAACCACTTCACGCCGGAGGGGGAGGGGGGGTTTCAGCGCCGATGACCGCCATACGGGGTTTTTTGAATAATGCATCATTTTCAAATCTCGCTAAAACAATCGGAATTCGGAACAATGTATTTCTGTGAAATAAATTGTTAAAGGTATACTATGGGTACAAGAGAATAAAACCAGGCACAATTCGGACGTCGTTGTGGCTTTTGTGGGTTGTCAATGGAGCGTAACAGACTTGTGTGTGTGCGTGCGTGTGTGCGTGCGTGTGTGCGTGCGTGTGTGCGTGCGTGTACGGTACCGTCAATCCCTGACCGCAGACTCCAGCCTCCACTCCAGGCAGTCAAATCTTTGAGTTGGTCGTCCACAACCGAGCGTACAGATTGCGGTGAGGAATGTGGGTGGAATTCCAATGCCTGACCGACGACCGTTGGGCTGTGTGTCATGCCAACATCATGTCTCCCGCATGCTTTCAGCGGCAGCGCGGTTTCCCTCAATCATCCACAGTAAAGGTCCCATAATTGCACAATTACTGCTGCTAATCTTGCAATTCATGTGGCAAATTGCGTCAAAAAGGGTCTTTGTACTGATTCGTATTGCTTTGTTCTAAGCTGAAAAGGGTCTTTGTTTAAAATGTGGACAATAGTGGTGCCCGGATTCGGAGTGCCCCGTCGCATAGTCAAGCCAATGGAGCTCTGGATTCGGAGGTCCCAGCATTAAGTGGTTAATGAAGGCCACCATCTAGAGGCTGGATACATGTAGCTCAAATGGAAGAGCACTGGTACATGTACATGGTCTCAGGTTCAAGTCCCAGTTGTCTTTGCTAATTGTTTAATTTGTTCAAAAGTTCCCAGTCAGTTTTTCCTTGTTTTTTTTTTTTACTTGAATTGAAAAAGCTGTGCACATCCACTTTGTGTGATCCCTGAGCTGCCGTAGCCAGGTTTACAACTATTGGTTGTTTGCATCTGAATGAAAGCGGTGGTGTGTACATTTATTTACATTCACGTTGTGCACATTTCTTCTGCCCGCATCTCTGGTCCCTTTACGACTTTGGATCTTCGTTGTACTCATACCAATAAAGCACCCTCGTTATATCGCTCTCCCATTACTGAGGAAAGTGTCACTTCTATTACTGCTTGAGCACAGGTCCAGCCAGACAGGCACCGGTCAGCAAGCCTCCAGCCAGGCCACTCAGTGTCCACCTCCGTAAAGCGCCGCCAAGGTCGGGCCAACGGCCGGCCAGTGTCCACTTGCCCCTGGCCCAGGTGCCCAGTGTCACAAACAGGCCACCGGCAGTGGCCAGCCGACCGCAGAAGAAGTAAGTGGGCGGGTGAATGAGTTTTACTGAATTTCCACTGGCCACAGGGCAAGACTGAAAAACAGCCAAAACCTAATCTTGGTTTTTTCTCTGTGTGTCGTGTCTGTCGGCAGGCGACCGGAGATAACCATTGTGGGTGCCAGACCGCTGAGCGAGGTTGTTGGCTTTGCCAAGGGCAGCGACGCAGCCCCGGCGACCCCTTTATCGGACGCAGCGGATGTGGGAACGGCGGCGCGACGGACGGCGACCTCTGGCGCAGACCAGCGCAAATCGTCACTGACCCCTGTTGACAACCGGTCAGGTAAGTGCGTGGAGTACAGGATGGAGAAAAAAAAAGGGTCCCGTGCTGGAAATGGGAGATCTTTTTAAGACCGCTGTTTAAATTCTCTGTGCTCACTCATTTCGGCTCTGTCCGGTTTTATAGGCCACGGCTACAGATTACGCACAAGTCTATGGATGAAGCTGCAGCTGATTCACATAGGCTTGTATGTTATTTGCAGCAATTCAAATTACACGCAAGTCTATGGATGAAGCTATGTATATGTCAAGAGTGGCTGCAGCCGATTCCCATAAGCTGGTACTATATGTTATTTTCAGCCGTTCAAATTACACACAAGTCTAAGGATGAAACTACACCCTGTACATGATGAGAATGGCTGCAGCCGATTCCCATAGGCTGTTGCTTTATTTTCAGCCGTTTAAATTACACGCAAGTCTATGGATGAAGCTATATGTCGAGTGGCCGGAATTTTTGCACAAGTACATGTACATGTATGGCACAACTTCCTCATTCATAGTCAGCACATGGTGAGTTTGCAATCTACACACACATGTAGTTAGCAAGGGAATCCCCACTGTTTTGAACTAACTCCCCACTTAATTTCCCTACCGAATACATGTATTTTGTTAGTATGTATCTCGACAAAGATCCTGTGAAAAATTCATTGCCGATTTTGATCAGGCTTTTGAGAAAAAGAAAAAAAATGTCACAAACTTGTACCGGTACTTCAATTTTGGCCCATTTTTGTCATCCATTGTACCCATAGTGCTTTGCGAGCGTCGAAGAGGTTAAATAAGAATATATCACAGACCAAAGTTTAATTTCAAAGCTCTCACGAAAAAGGTTTTTCAGTTTGCTGCTTTCCGTCCCGATGAAACTGCGGCTGTATTTTTCTGTGGAAGCAAAGTCGATGTGATGTCAGAGTTGCGGGTTTGATATTGGATAGTTGGATGTAGTGTGGTTTTCCAGTTTCCCCCTTTGAGTTGAACATTGTAGCCATTGTGATGGGATGTGTGTGATGGGTTTAGTGTTTCCGGGGGGGGGGGTGGCCTTTTGAAGCTCTGACTTTGTCTCTGGCTGTTGCAATGAGGTTCCTGGGGTGGATTTCACAAAGCCTTACGATGATACGTCATAATTCGTAACTTACGATGGACAACCCATCATTAGTTGTGAACTTGTGATACACCGTATGGTCTGTGTGCATCGCTCATCGTCTTGCGATGGATCATAAGTTACAATGAGTTTGTCAAAATCGACTGCTGGTCACTCGAGTCCCTGAGTACACATTCTTGATGTGACTCGGCTGAGTGTGCGTTTGTATCTCAAGCATCAGCACGATCCCTTTTGAAACATCACTGTGAGAAAGCCGCAGGAATGAGAAAGGTCCTGCTTGGATCCAAATGGCAGGCCCTCCACGCCCACTAGGCACAGTACATTTTTGAGATTTGTAGAGTTTTGGGTCGGCCATTTGCATCATGTGAACGATCATTTGCTTAGCTCTAACGGCAAAGACCGATTGGGGAGGCCACTATCTAAGGGCTGGATAGCTCAGATGGTACATGTAACAGCGCTGGTATCGGTACACAAAACGAGGTCTTGGATTCATGTCCAGGTCCAGTCCAATATTTCATTGCCATTTTTCACAAACCGAAACTGAGGTACGTGTAGGGCCTGATGTTTCAATCCTAGCAGGACCTTTTTAAAAGCCATTCTACGGTACGTAGGTTTGGCAAAGGTCCTGCTAGGATAGAAATATCAGGCCCTCATTATGTTTGATTTCTATATGTTTTGGTTCATTTTAGTCAGTGAGCGGTTTACAACATTTTTTTGGCATCTGACCTTTTTTTCTTTTTAAATTGTGTCAAAAGCTCCCAGTCAGCTTTTCCTTGTTTTGTTTGATGGAAATACATGTACTTTGCGTGAGATATTTCTTTGTGAGGACATTTCAGGGCCACAGCTGTCAGCCTTCAAATGTACATGTACATGTACACTGTATGTCAAGTCAGCATGGTGTATCTGTACTTGTACGCCCACCTGGTATTCCTTGCGTTTATTATGTTCTTTCCTTTTGGCCTCCCCTCCCTTGTCCTCCCCAGAGCCTACTGGTGTAAGCGGTACGGCCGGCATGTCTGGTGCTCCCCCGCCTCTCCCCACCAATCGGCCCAAAGGCCCCTATGTCCCCCCGCCCTTGCCCGCCGCCCGGCCCAAGGGGGCGTACGTTCACCTGGGACCCGTCTCCTCTAGTTCCATTGCAGAAGGGCGGGAGAGCGAGGCGCCTAAGCCCGTGCCCAAGCCCCGGCCTCGGTCCGTCGACGCCACCTCGGTGGGCGAGACCACCAAAGAGGAAGGGAGCCAGGCAGCCCCCTCTCGGCCCTCTCACCTGCCGGCGCCGAATCGTGCCCCCGAGGCGACTCCCGAACAGCCGCCGTCGCAGCAGGGCGGCCGGCCGCCTCCCCCGGCCCCGACGAAGCCCGAAGTATCCAACAAGCCGCCCGCGGTGAAGCCCAAGTCGCCCACGCCTTTGGAGCGGACAAGCCAGGCCCCCAGTAAACCTCTGCCACCCGCTCTTCCGAAGCCGGCCGACAAACCTGCTGCTGCAGCAGTCGCCCCTAAGCTTGCTGAGAGGCCACCTGCACCCCACCCAGTCCCGCCTCCGAAACCCTCGCAGGCGAGCAATCACACATCAGCCGACGTCCACATACACTCGGCAGCTCTGCCAGCCCCGCCCGCCGCAAAGCCAGCCATGCCTCTCCTACCTCCGTCCTCGGGCACCAAATACTCCCGGGCTGACATCCTGTCCCTCTTCGACACCACCTTCCAGAAGGGCCCCAAGCAGCCAGAGGCGGCCAATGCTGCCGCCACCAAGAATGCCAGCACAGAGAGCGCCCTCAAGTTCGGCGGCATGGCGGCCACAGCAGCCGCCTCCGACAAGACCAAATCCAAGAACGAGGCCGAGGGCCTGCGCTTTGCGGGGGCCGTCGCTCAGAACACCACGGCCGAGGACGTGAACAACATCGGCGGCGGCCTGCAGGAGCTGCAGAAGTCGGAGGACGGCAGGAAGGCGGCCAGCTCCTTCACCCGCATCGCCCGCAGCACCGCCGGCGACGTCAGGTCGGCGGACTCGTCGTCGTCCGGCGGCGACCTGAAGTGGCAGGTCGGGAGCTCGGTGGCCAAGAACGTCACGGCCGAGGACGCCAAGAACGTCGGCAAGGCCGGGGTGTCCCTGGCCAAGTCGGAGCAGTGCCGGAAGGCCGCCTCCTCCATCTTTGGCATAGCCAGGGCCAGCGTGAACCAGGTGAACCGGGACCAGGCTGCCCCGGCTCCAACTCCGACGGCCAGGGCCAGACCCAGTAACACCTCGGGGCAGGGCGTGTCCGGTCTGGGCAGCCTCATGGGTCTGCTCCCCCCGCCCAAGGCCCAGCCCGCCGCCTCCAAGCCGGCCACCTCTGCCGCTGCCACCTCGGCAACTCCCGCCCCGAGCAAGCCGGTGCCCAAATTCAAGATCTCCGACGCCTCCGGTGGGAGTCTCCCTCGGTCCAAACCCACCATCATCAGACCGGGGGCAGACAAGCCGGGCTCCAAGCCCAGCAGCCGCAACAGCTCGCCAGAGCCCAAACGCAAAGTTCCACCGCCTAGGGTAAGTTATACACCTCCGACTCCACATGTACATCAGTCCAGCAGAATCCATTCCAGTGTCACAGCAATGACTCTGTGTCGATCTTGTTGGATGCAGCAAACTCAATGCATATTGAAAACTGGCGCAAAATGAACACAGTTGGATGCTGTTGGATTGTGCTATCATGTACATGTACAGTAGGCCTACACAGATACATGTGTATCTGTGTTGGATTTCACAAAGCCTTACGAGTTACAATGTGATGCATCGTAAATCAGATATGACATGATGTTTTGCATCAAGGAGAATGTAATTCAATGAGGGTTTGCCCTGTTCGAGTGCTTACGGTACACTGTGTGCCCAGTGCTTTGCCCGATGCCTGACGAAAAAATTCAGGCAGCTCGTGTGAGATTCGTGGCTGATTTGAATAATGTTTAGCCCACTAAACAGCGGCAGGTACATATGTACTGTGTTACATGATGTTTGCATCAAGAAGAATGTACAGTACATGTAATTCAATGAGGAAATTGCCCTTATGAGGTACATGTACATGTAATTAACACTACGTCCACTGAGCTTGCAGTGCTTATTTTGTCGAGCAGGGCAACTGTTAATTTCCATTAATAAAGACGAGAAATATAGCATTTTGTGAGTTTCTCTTTGCCACTTTTTATCCGCCAGTAAAATGTTTAAACAGCCATTTCTCCATAAGGCATTCCATTTTTGGTGACAGAGATCACTATTTATCTCAGGAATGGAACGTGCTACAAAGGTCATTAAAATAATGCTTATTTCATGCTCTTTCTGTCCTTGGGTATAACTTAAAATTGATGATATATATCCCTTAGACATTAGGGCCCTTGTTGCAGTCCCAGTCACATATATCATGTATAACAACGTAGGGGTCTTGCTTGATCATATTTTTTTCTTTCAACTCCACTTGCCTCCCCCCCCCCCAAATCTAGCCCTCCACTGGACCTCTGGGCAAGTCCAAAGGAAGTGCCCCCGCCAGGCCCAGTGCCCCCCAGGGTCAAGCCAAGGCCCCCTCCTCCTCCACCAACCTCAAGCCCAAGCGGAGGGCCCCCACCAAGCCCGGTGGCGCCCCTGAGGCCAGGAAGTCTTCCCAGACCGACTCGCTCCCGCCACGGCCGGGTCCCGGTCACCCACTCTATGACAAATACATGGTGAGAACTTGTGGGTACTTCCTCTTGCAACTGCATCTACCTCCAGATGTCTCTGCCTCTGCCCCTGCCTCTGCCTCTGCCTCTGTCTCTGCCTCTGCCTCTGCCTCTGCCTCTGCCTCTGCCTCTGCCTCTGCCTCTGCCTCTGCCTCTGCCTCTGCCTCTGCCTCTGCCTCTGCCTCTGCCTCTGCCTCTGCCTCTGCCTCTGCCTCTGCCTCTGCCTCTGCCTCTGCCTCTGCCTCTGCCTCTGCCTCTGCCTCTGCCTCTGCCTCTGCCTCTGCCTCTGCCTCTGCCTCTGCCTCTGCCTCTTCCTCTGCCTCTGCCTCAGCCTCTGCCTCTGCCTCTGTCCTTTCCCTCTGTCTCAGTCTCTGCCATTGCCTCTTCCTCGGCCCTTTCCCTCTATCGTAGTCCCTGCCTCTGCCTCTGCCTCTGCCTCTGCCGCTACCTCTCTGCCTCTATCTCTACCTCGGCCCCTGCTTCTGCCTCTACCTCTGCCTCTGCATCTACCTCTACCTCTGCCTCTGCATCTGCGTCTGCTGTAAGACCTTTTCCAGAACCCTCTTAACCTTCATTAAAAAAATCATTTTTGTCAGCAAAATTCTGATCTGTAACATCTGTATTTCTCGTTTTCGGCTGCATTCTGTGAAACCCGCAAAGTTTTCTACTCTAGTTTTCCTCCAAATTTCCAGGGTCATTTTGACAGGGGAGTTTGTTTTTTCCTGTCACTGTTGCAGGTTTCAGAACCTCATGGGATTGCACTTTACGACTACAAGCCAATACAGAAAGATGAGCTGGGATTTAAGGTAAGGGGAGGTCAAACAGTCACAGAGTTTGTCTGCACTGTGGAAGGTTGCTGGTTCGAATCCCACTCGGACCAGGAGCTGGGGAAACACTCTCCGTCCACCCAGCGGCGAATGGGTACCAGGGCTCTCTTTAGAGCTGGGGGAAGGTTGAAAGGTGGCGAGGAAAGGAACTGGCCACCCTACCCCGTCATGCTATGGCCTTGTAAACGTGCCTCTCTAGATTAACCACTTCACGCCGGGACTTCCGAATCCAGAGCTCCATTGGCTTGACTATGCAACGGGGCCCTCCGAATCCGGGCACCACTATTGTCCACATTTTAAACAAAGATTCTTTTCAGCTTTGAACAAAGCAATATGAATCAGTACAAAGACCCTTTTTGACACAAGTTGCCACATGAAGTGCAAGATTAGCAGCAGTAATTGTGCAATTGTGGGACTTTTACTGTGGAGGATCGAGGGATACCGCGCTGCCGCTGAAAGCAGGCAGGGGACATTGTCTTTGCATGCCACAGCCCAATGGTCGTCGGTCTGGCATTGGAATTCCCCCCACATTCTTTACTGTAATCTGTATGCTCAGTTGTGGCCGACCAACTCGAAGATTTGACTGCCTCGAATGGAGGCTGGAGTCTGCGGTCAGGGATTGACAGCACCGTACACGCACACACACACACAAGTCCATTATGGTCCATTGACGACGCACAATGGGCCCTTTTTCGAACGGATAATATCTTGACAAAAGCCATAACGACGTCCGAATTGTGCCAGGTTTTACTCTCTTGTACCCATAGTATACCCTTATCAATTTATTTCACAGAAATATATTGTTCCGATTGTTTTAGTGAGATTTGAAAATGATGCATTGTTCGAAAAACCCCGTATGGCGGTCATCGGCGCTAAAAAAAAACCCGGCGCGAAGTGGTTAAGGCATATCTCCCTCTTCTATAATGAGAGTACAGTATTTTTTTACATTTTTTTATACAAGAAAGAGAAAAATGAGTACCACCCCCTTCCCCTCCCCCCAAAAAAATATTCCCTTACGTTTGTGCACAAATCTTTCTGTTTTTAAATTGCCCTGTTTTCTGGGATGGTACCGAATTTGGAACGCAGGCTAACGACATCATCATACTCCTGAGTCGCATTGATGCCGATTGGCTGCGAGGGCGCTGTGGCAACGCAGAAGGCCTCCTGCCGGCCGCCTTCCTGAGGATCGTAAAGGACGTGCCCCAGACAGACACGAAGGTAGCCCCGCCCTTCCTCCCGTGCAAGTTTCACGCCATTCGCAAACTTTTCCGAGCAGAGAATCAGTTCGTCCCACCTGCTGCAGTGGAGCGTGCTCATTGACTGGCTGGTTTGAAGAAAAAAAGTTCCGGTTTACCTGTGATTGTTCAAAGAGCTATGCGTTCTAGACGCCAGGAAACAACGCTGTGTGAGAAGAACTTTGAGAAATCCACCGAACAACTCTCTTGGTTTTAATTTGATTCATTAAAGTGTGCCCAACTGTGATGCGATTTTAGCATTGTCTATAATCAGAATGACAAAAGACCCGCAGTAATAATGCAGTTGAAAAAAAAAAAAAAAATATTGAAAAAATGGCCAAGAAAACTTTGACTGGACCTGGATTTGAACCTGAGATCTTGGGTTTTGCATACCAGTGCTCTTCCCGTATGAGCTATCCAGCCCTTAGATGGTGGCCTTCCCTAATAGTTAACTAGTCTTTGCCGGGGTGGGGGCGCTGGTCAGAAGCATTCGACCATTAACTGCAGTATATCTCTCCCGTATATCTGGGCTGTGAAGCGGGCAGACTGTAAGAAGGTGGATGCTTTCAAAATCTGGTGCTGTCGTAGATTTTTAAGAATTCCGTGTAAAGAACACCAAACAGTCAACTAGTCTTTGCCGGGGTGAGGGCGCCAGTCAGAAGCAATTCAACCAAGTCAGTTTTTCATTGATTTGGGGGAAAACAAATATAATACAAGTCTGATGGCTGTGCAGACCAGATTGGAAAAACAAAATAGTTGCGGTCAAACCCTGTTTCACCGTCCAAAGTAACAGAACTATTTGGACTTTTTTTACATTTTTTGTCTTTCGCTCAGCCGAGCACCAGTGAGCCGTGCGCCGTGGCCGTGTACAGTTTCCAGGGGAATACGGCGGAGGATCTGTCCTTTGAGAAGGGCGACACGATCATCCTGCTGGACAGAGCTGGGGACCAGTGGTACCGCGGCAAGTGCAAGGGGCGGACTGGTATCTTCCCCGCCAATCACGTCGATGTCATCGTAAGTTATTTCCAAAGAGGAGGAAAGAAAATATCATGAAAGATCAGATTTGAAGGTTTGCACAGTGGAAATACCAAGTAGGAGGTTTGCGGTGACACCATATACATCAAGAGGAGGAGTGTGGATCTGAAAAGAGCCGGTAACTAAACGTTTCGGGTAGTGTGTGATCTGCCAGCCATCGGGAGACTGCTGGATTCCAACCAAATGAAATGCATTTTGAAATTTGCATTTGGGTCATTTTAGTCAATAAGCTAGTTTGAAAACCTCTGCTGCCCTCACAATAGAATATTCATGACACTGCATGTATATTCATGACACTATTTGCATTAAAATGGTTTTCTCAGAAGACACATTCTGGAATGTTCAACTTCCGGTAAACCATTTTTATAATTTTTATAATAAAATTTAGTGGGCCTGACGTTTCGATGCTAGCTGAACCTTTCTCAAAGGCAGAGTGACAAGGACACTCTGTGACACTCTGCCTTTGAGAAAGGTCCTGCTAGGATCAAAACGTCAGCCCCACTAAATTTTGAGATTTGCATTTTGGTAATTTTAGTCAGTAAGCAGTTTGCAACCAAGTTTTTGTATATCATTTTTATAATCCTGGGATTATGTTTATTTTTCAGGAGGAGCTTCCAGACAAGGTCAAAGCATCTACCCCTGAAAATGTCACGTAAGTGCTGGACATTTCATAAACCTTGTTGGTGAAAACTTAAAACAAAAAGTACGGCTTCATATTATGAAGTATCAAGTATTGAGTATTTGGACTGGCCTGGTGAATCCTCCAGGGGCCAAGCAGAGCCTTTTGGTGGCCACTTTACATGCTTGGAGCCTTTTGGTGGAGCCTTTCAATGGCGAAACAGCCTTTTGCTGGCCAAACTGAGCCTTTCATTGACCACGTTGAGCCTTTTCATGGCCACGTGGAGCCTTTTGGTAGCCAAGTGGAGCCTTTTGGTGGCCACAAAGTGCTTTTGATGGCCAAATGACTCTTTGCTACCCAAATAAAGCCTTCTATTTCAACAATTTCAGTGGCCCAAGGTGCAGAGCCAAGTTTGACTACCAGAGCAACAATGCCGAGGACCTGACCTTCAAGGCAGGGGACGTGATCAAACTGGTGGAGAACGTGGGCAGCCAGTGGCTCAAGGGCCAGCTGGGCACCAGGACGGGCATCTTCCCCGATTCCTTTGTGGAGATAATCCAGGCACTGCCGGCCGCCGGCAAGAAGGCATCCGCCCTCGTGAACGGAAACTCAGGTAGGAAGCCAAGAAAGGGCCCCTTTTTTATCCGATGAGGGTCTGTCCTCTGCACACTGTGGAGCCTTTCGGTGGCCAAATGGAGCCCTTAGGTGGCCAAGTTGAGCCTTTGGTGGCCAAATTGAGCCTTTTGGTGGCCATATGGAAGCCTTTGGTAGCCAACGGGAACTTTTTGGTGGCCAAATTGAGCCTTTTGGTGGTCAGATGGAGCATTTTGTTTGCCAAATGCAGCCTTTGGTGGCCAAAATGAGCCCTTTAGTGGCCAAATGGATCCTTTTGGTGGCCAAGTGGAGCCCTTTGGCAGCCCAAATGGAGGGTTTGCCATAAATGAGATTTGGTTAGCACCGTATGCTTACTGCCTAACTGGTCAGGAAGATCCTCTTCACAAGATCATTGCTGATGCCTTGCAAATTACAGATTCTGGTATCTTGATCGAGGGAAGTGCAAATCTTTGGAGATGTACATTTTTCATTTTGATTGCTTCTTTATGTGTACGCCTCCAGGTAGTAAAGTGACAGCCCTCTTTGACTTTGAGGCAGCAGAAAACAACGAAATCAGCTTCAAGGTGAGGGACTCGTTCATGTGGACATTTTAAAGCCGCGTTTCCACTGGACTCGGTGAAAGAGACGATGGTGAAACTTCAAATGGGTAAAATCTTACCGCCATTCCCACTTGGACTTCTTGAGTCGGGAAATTCAACCAAGGCGATGGTTAGAGTAACCGCTCTGGCATTATTATGGAGTGACCTTAACAGCCCAAGAAATAAAATCACCTGCGGCTGCCACACTGAAGGACTTTGATCATAGTGTGTGCCGTGTATGCAGAAGCCATGCACAGCGCGTTCTTGTGCCACTATGTGGGCTGGCATTTGAGTGGAGGAGGTTTTTTTACAGAGTCGTGTTTTACCGAATGGAGCGTTTCCACTGGACTAATTGACTCAGTTAAATTTATCTGCCGCGAATTCACAAAGCCTTACGATGCACCGTAACTCAACTTACTATGCATCGTAACTGAACTTATGATGCATCTTAACTCAACTTACGGTGCATCGTAACTCAACTTACGATGCATCGTAACTCAACATACTGTACATCGTAACTCAACATACTGTGCATCATAACTCAACTTACGAACGATGAATTTTAGCGGGCCATTTCCACTAGACTTTAAAGGGGAAAAGTAACCATCTTCTCAATGAGTTATTAGCCAAACTAAGTCCAGTGGAAACACAACATTTGACAGTCAAGAAGTAAGTGACGTTGAGTCCATGCCACCAGCTCTGTCTACTGCTTTCTGTGTACCAGTTGCTGAAGCTGTTTGACCCAAGTTGTTTTTTATTTGAACTATTCTTTCTGGTCTTTTGGTTTGGTTTAAAGTGTGCTGTCCGAATTATCGAGTATTTTTTTATTGATTGTGTGTGATTGATGAATCATCAACAATTTGTTTTGATGATCAGTTTGATTGTCAATCATTGACTACCGTAAATTGATATGCAAAGATGTTGCAAACTGCTCACTGACTAAATTGACCATAAAGCAAATATCAATAATTAGGAGGGCATAATGTTTCAATTCTAGCAGGACCTCTTTCAAAGAAAGATCCTGCTAGGCTCGAAACATCCAGCCCTCGTAATTTTTGATATTGACTGAATCGTTGATTATTGTTAGACTGTGAATTCATTGATTGATGAATATGGGTAATTTGTCATTGGTCATCGATCATTTGTTTAGATTATTGATTACTGATGGCTGTTCAATGATTGATTTGTGGATTGGCAGAAGGGAGATAAGATCACCATCCTGAGTCAGGTCAGCTCTGACTGGCTGCACGGTGAGCTGAGGAACGGTTGCCGGGGAAACCTGCCGGCAGCCTTTGTGGACCACATCCCCGCCAACCTGCCATCCTTCACTGCCGGGGACAGTCCAACCGAGGTAAGAGCCAGGCTAGGTATGTAGGATGCATGATCCTTGGCTACGTCTGGAAGGGACATGCAGTTGTATGGGAATCGGCTTCAGCCGTCGGCCCGAGCGGCTTCCATAGGCCTGTGTGTAAACTTGAAGCCCTAGCCGATGAAGTCGGACAGGATCATCGTAATCATCAAACCAAGGAATAATTGGGGGACATGCTTGACGTACAACCAATAGCTTCAGCTGGAAGGACATGCCGGTTTATAGTTTTGGCGAAACCACGGCCAGTTTCATTTGCTCGGCCCCTTACATTTTCTTTTCCCTTTTTTTTTTTTTTTCGCCCCAGATCGGGGAGTGTATCGTGAGGTTTGACTTTGAGCCAGTCGGGGAGGGGGAGATGAGCCTGAAGGTTGGGGAGCTGGTGACCGTGCTGGAGTACGTGGGCGAGGACTGGATGCGGGGACGTCTGGGCACCAGGGAGGGCATCTTCCCCAAGGCCTTTGTGGAGATGGTCGGCAAAGGTGAGTGACTGTGACCCGACAACGACCCCACCCCCCGCCCCCTCATATGCCGTTCTTACAAAATGAAGGCTTAGACTGGGGCTTAGGCTTTGTTTGTATTTCTCTTACCCTTCATAATGCCACAGGCATCTAGAAACAGAAGGAGTAATAGGTTTGTGGTGACACCATGCAAAATTCTCTTTTGTGAGTATGTGTGGTTCTGAAAAGAACCGGAGGAACTCACATACTCAGAATTTTGCAGGGTGTCACCGCAAACCTATTACTCCTGCTATTCTCACCATGAAAACCTTCAAATCTCATTTGACATTTAGAAACAAGCATTCGGCCCCAATTCTTAGTGAATACTCTGTGCTTATCAAGCCAACAAACTGACAAGCCTTCAAATTCGGGGACAGACCACAACCTAGATTTTCAGGTTTTGTTAGACGGAGACGAAGCCTAAGTCTGAGCCAGATCCATGGATTCGTCAAGGACCATAGACACAGTACAGCTCGGCTACACTCAACCCTTATTAAAGACCACGGCCCAATTTCATGGCTCAGCTCAATGCAGAATTCATTTCATGGATCGCGTAAAGCAAGGATTCAGCGCTTAATGAGCGAGCGCATAATTTCTGTGCTTAACGGAGGATATTGCGGATGCAACAGCTGAGGAAAATGGTGGTCTTTCGTTGAATTTGACCAGCTAAATTTCAACAGCGACTGCAACCCCCCCCCCCCAAAAAAAAAAAATAAATAAAAAATAAATAACCCCTAACAATGTTTGGTTGCTGAAATCAATTTGAAAAAAAAAGAAAACATGGCAAAAATTAGCGGACGACAATGCAAAGGTTTTTTTGGCATTCCAGGCAGGGAAGCAATTCACGCATGCGCATCATGAATCATTTTTCTCTTACTGAAGCAAGAAATAATATAGGCCGTGAAATACGTTAAGTGCAGAATGTTTGCTTCTGTGAGCACCGATTCTATGCTTACAGTAAGCAGAGCCATAAAATTGAGCCCAGCATTGGCCAACAATGCTGCACACACCTTGGCCCTTTTGTTCAACACAAAACAAATCAAATCACCATCCTACAACATCCTACATCGGGCAAAGCACTGAGTGTGCACAATGCATATTACATGTACATGTACGTGGAGTATTGCAAACCATTAAAATTGCCTTGACGCAAACATAAACTTATATCTTATCTATGATGCAACACAGTATCCGCCAGTCACCACTCTACTTACTCAAATCCGCCATACAACCTCGACCAGCTTGTTGGTTCATTGGTTAAGACGTCTGCACTTTAGAAAGCAGTAGTCGACTCCTGCTTTCTAGTGCAGACATCTTAACTGCTGGACCACTGAGCTGGTCACAGTCGTGCGATAGTGGTGGGTACCACATTACATCATAGATCTAATAGGATTTTAATTACACGCTTAAGTTGGGCAAACCCTTGCAATTACATCAGTGTGAAAAGGTCTGCAGATGAATGGGAAATGCTGGTTGTGAAAAAAAAAAAAATTCATGTAAAAATTATGAATGTTTGCGGGTCATTTTATTTGGTATTTATGTTGTGGCATCATTGTCTTTGTAATATCAGTATCCAGATCTATTTACATGTATCCTACATTTTATAAAATGATAAAACTTTCAAAAATGTAGAGGGGCTGATGTCCGCAAAGATAGAATTGATGAGCCTGGATAACAACCTTATTCTCATGAAGTACATTTTGGAAACTACTCCACAACCACACTGTCATCCCATTTCTCCCTAAACACGTTCATTGACTCTGGAGTAGGAGTAGACTGAAATGGGATGAGGTTGGATAGGGATGGGTGGGGGTATGTTTGGGATGATGCAGTATTAGGGTGATGGAGTAATGGGTTGTGAGGCCAGAGGGACCCATGACAGGTTTGGCTCTTCTAGTTTACTATGAGATCCCTGAAAGTCGGGGGGGGGGAGAGATGGGAAATATTTGATCAGGACCGTCATTAAAAATTAACCCCAACTACTGTCGACAGTGGCGTGCAGAGGGGTGGACATTAGTCAAGGCAATCAAAGACAGATCTTGGTAACACAAACGCAACAAGCTCTCCCTCTCCGTGGTATGTTCACGCGTCCCACCATACCACCAACGCTGCAGTAAACTCTAAGATGATATTGTATCTTAGCAGCACGATCATCCTCTTTCTTTTCTATATTTTGGTTTCTTTTTCTTCCCCTCTTTCTTGTTGGGGGTTCACAGCCAGAGAAAAAGCAATCAATGGTGGGGATGGGGGGGGGTATTTAATTTCCTGAGAGCGGTCAATTTCCTGTGCCGTTTCAGAAATTGATGCTCATGGTCGTGGGAATTGTTCCACGTCCCATCCAGACTTTGTTTAATTGGCACTCGTAGCCCCAGTGAGAGGCTGCAGGGGCTTGTTTACTCAGAGAGAGTCCCGGTGCTCGGCTGGGCCTGTTTGCATTATTGGAATACTTGGGGCTGGAGCATAGCTGGAAGCTGCCAACCATTCCTACTTGGGAGGAAGCATTCCTCTTTTTTGGGGTGAAAATGTATCACTTTTTACAGGCTCTGATTTCGATTTTTGGCTTGAAAATGCACATGTATTCCTGCGTAGTTACCTGTGTGATTCCTCTTTCGTTTTTGGATATAGCAGAAGTATTCCTTAGACCTATTTCCTTTAAGATACATGTAGGTTGGCAGCTCTGCAGGAGGGGATGGGGGATACATGTAGGTGGGAGAAAATCTATGTTGCATTCACATCTGGCCCCGGTACTCATGATTTCAAGTGGCCTGCGGTCGATGTCACCAAACTCATCATACATGTAGCTTGCAATCAATCGCAAGGTGGAGAGCGGTGCAAAGAAGCCATACGGTCTGTCCCAACTAATCCAGGGGCCAATTTAAACATTTCGAAATGGGTCTTTGTCATGATTCGTATTGCTTTGTTCTAAGCTGAAAAGAGTCTTTGTTTAAGATGTGGACAATAGTGGTGCCCGGATTTGGAGGCCCCGTCGCATAGTGAAACCAACGGTGCTCCGATTTCAGAGGTCTCGGTGTGAAGTGGTTAAGCAGCTCTATGACATTGGGCCCTGGACCTCGGATTGAAAGAATCATGAATCATCTTTCTTAATTCCTTTTTTTTCCTATTGTTGATACCAATAGACAGTGCTTCAAGTGCCGCGCCCAGCCTAGGCACCTGCAAGGCGTTGTATGACTTCATTGGGGAGGAGGCAGGCGAGCTGACTATTAAGGTGAGCTACATGTAATCATGCCACTGAGTACTGGATTATCATGTAATTATGGATTATCATGTAATTATGGATAATCATGGATTATCATGGATCATTACGGATTATCATGGATTATCATAGTCATGTATTATCATGGATTATCACAGCCATGCACTGTATAATCATGGATTATCACAGATTACCATGGGTTATCAAAAATTATCATTGATTATCACATCCATTTATTATCACAGCCATGGATTATTTCAGCCATGTGTAATCATGGATTATCATAGTCATGTATTGTCATGGGTTATCACAGGTTATCAAAGATTGTCATGGATTATCACAGGTTATCAAAGATTACCATGGATTATCACAGCCATTTATTATCACAGCCATGGATTGTCCCAGATTGTCACGCCACTAGATTATCACAAATGTTCCCGGTATTGGATTATCACAGCATTTGATTATCAGAAATCCTAACACTTAGATATATAGAGGGCCTGAGGTTTCAATCCTACTTTTCTCAAAGGCATACATTATCACAGACAATTACGGTACTAAACAATCACAGATTACCACAGAAAAAGTTATCATTATAGATTACCACAGCCATGGATTATCACAGATTAGTACAGGTCAGGTCACTCCCTTAACTAAAAGCCGTTGGGGCACAGTGTTGAGTGCCTTCCTCCAATTCTTTCTATCTTGAGCTGCCCTCACGCATGGTGTACTACAGATTAGTACACCATTCAATTATCACAGTCGAATACAGTATGCTATAATCATAGATTACCAGAACCATGGATTACCACAAATTACAGTATGACACCAATTGAATATCACAGACAATTACAGTATGGGATCATCACAGATTACCGGAAAACTGGATTAGCATAGATTACCACAGCCATGGATTATCAAAGATTATTATACCATTAAATGATCACAGACAATTACACTATGCGATCGTCACAGATTACCACAGAACTGGATTATCAGTCTATCACCAAACCAGATTATCACAGATCATCACAGATTACCACAGAACTGGATTATCAGTCTATCACCAAACCAGATTATCACAGATCATCACAGTCTAGGATCACAAGAGATTGTTAAAGCTCTAGATGATTAGACATCAAAGTATTGAATAATCACAGACTACCACAGACATAGATTATCACAGATTATCACTTTCTAGAGGCATAAGAAATCCTCAACATATCCCATGGTCCGACATCAGACTGATAGATTATTTCAGATTGATATCTTGCTGGATTTTTATCAAATTGAATTATTGCAGACTGTGACAGAAATGGACTATCCAAGAACAGGCTTATCACAGGTTTTTACTGTGTGGTATCATCAAATAATGTCAAAGTATCAAACATCAAAAGATGAGACTGTAAGAGGTTATCACAGATCACTGCAGATTAATGTTTGATATCTCGATATTTATCAATATCGCGATATTGCATTCCGGAGATTGTCATATAGAGCGCATTTCAGGATATCGCGAATTCGTGAATTTTCTAAACAAAACTTGTTCATTGATAGATGAGGAGTTTCAGGGGGTTAAACAATTGGTGACTATGGCGTAAACATATGCTACATATAGGTTTCCGGCAATCATACATTGTGTATTGAATAGAAATCCAGGTCACTACCTTGACTTACACTTTATATGCACCACATATCACGATAATATCGATTATCGCGATCTATTCCTGACGATATAGGGCAGGTTTCACTGTACATTGATGTTGAACAAGTTTTCTGAATGTTGTCACTCAGTTTTGTTTGTGTCAAATCAATCGTGCCGATGTATCTAACATGCTTGTCGACCTCTGACCCCCGCCCCCAGCACGGTGATGTCATCGACATCCTGGAGTACGTGAGCTCTGATTGGCTGAAGGGAAGGCTACGCGGCAAGACGGGCATGTTCCCCAAAGCCTTTGTGGATGCCAGATGATTTGGGCCTCAGTTTAATTCACATAATTATAGCGGAAAAAAAGTGTACATGTAAATAGGAAGAGAAATTAATATTTTATTTATATTTTAATCCCATCAAATGTACCATATTCTGTAGACAAGTCCATTATTGGCATGCTGGATGATATTCGAAAACCGACGTAGCATAGTAAATTTTTGCCTCATTGCGTAAAATGGTCAGGTCGTTGAAGGGGAAAGGAAGTGAGTCTGACTTTTAGTTTTTAATTTGCATTATCGTTAAGAGTTGCCCTGGCAAGTTTAAGAGGAGCAAGAAAAGAGGCTTTTATCTGGGTGTTTTTGTTTGGGGGGAGGGAGGTTGTGGAGATATTTTGTCTGAAGGATTGAGATATTCTTCGTGAGGGTCTGATGTTTGGTTCCCAGCTGGACCTTGGAGACCAGCCAAGCTCACAGATGCTCTACTGGGATCAGCCATAGCTGTAGCCAGTACATGAGCCACATCCACATTATCTCTGCCACTAGGAATTGGCGCACATTTTTGTTCCAACCCCCCCCCCCCCAAGCTTTCATGGAGCTTGAATGCTCTCCAGCATTCTTGTTTATGGTTTCGCACGCCTGGCAACGGAACTCCCTTAATGGAGAACGTGGCTTTCTACTTCACTTAAACCAAAAAACCTGTGTCCCCCATCAATCATCTCTTGTTGCACCTGTAGTATTGAACAGGTACATTTTTTGAATCGCTGTGGCTATTGTTACGGCAGCCGTAACGCAACTTCCATTTTCTATAGTTACGGCACTGCAACTGCGCAAGCGCGATGACATGTCAGATTTTGTTGCATGGGGTACTATAAACCCCACATGCACAGGCAGCGCCGCCTCAAGCTCAGTACAGGCACAACAAACATGGCAAATTCTCTGGCTGTAGGCACATATTTTGCTTGTCTTGAAGCAATATTCCTGTCATTATCGGAATGGAAAAAGGTGTCTTTTACAATCATGTATATATAAGAAGCTCTCGCACGGTGAGATCAGCAAAAAAACGGGTCCCTAACAAAGTCGTCAGCGATGCACTGTACTGTACATGTACTGACTTCGCGTGCGTGCTGTGGCGGCAGAAAATACGAGAAGTCATTCGATTTTAGGGAGGTTTAAAAGACCACTATACAAATTAAAAAACTATTATACCTATAAATCAACGTTGTAATTTTCTTTAATTAAACAGTGGCAATAAATAATGACGAATGTATCATGCAAATGCAACAAATCAAGATCAAGCACGACGGCCGGACGGCAGCGCTAACATCGCGCTTCCAAAGTCAGTGTACACTCAGCGTGGTTCGATCTGGCATGTGTCCTCGCGCTTGCGCAGTTGCAGTGCCGTAACTATAGAAGTAACTATAGAACTATGGAAGTTGCGTTACGGCTGCCGTAACAATAGCCACTGCGTTTTTGAATAGCTTTGGGAGGGAGGCAGACAGGCAGGCAGACAGACAGGTAGAAAGCAGCCAGCCAGCTAGCCAGGCAGGCTGGGAGGGGGAGGGTAGGGAGGGAGGAAGAGCAGAGAGGAGAAGGAGAGGGAGGAAGAGAAGAGAGTTTATCAGCTATCTTTCCGACCTCCACGAAAAAATGGAGTTTAGAAGGAAAATGCAACGAGCATAGATGCCCGTTTGAAGACAAATGCCTGGATTTATCCTGGTTTAAATCGGTGAGATGTTGGGCTGAGCCTATCAACTTAGAATAAGGATCAACGAGGTCGCTCTTGGAGGCTTCAGTTGCTGGTTTTTTTTTCAGACTTGGGAGAGCGTCACTGCGTCAGTATGAAGATATTACGAATGACTAGAGATCTCCCGAGTCCGATTATACCGGGTACATTATATTCTCTTCAGTGGATGTGAATTTGCCGTGGTACCCGTTTTTCTTTCTGAAAAAAAAACCCGATTCCATTCCTATGAGAATTTGTTGAAAAGCACTCCTCGATATTTGGGCTGAAATTGGTCGTGTCATGATATTGCTTTTCCTCAGCGCCCCGCGTTCACATTATTTTGTTTGTATGAAGTTAGCAAAGATGTTAAAAGGGGAATTCAAAACACCCTGAACAAAAATTTACCCAAGGAAAGAAAAATGAGAAATATAAGGATAGTGTTATACATGTAGATATTTCTGAAATGAAGGGTTGACTCTGATGTTTTCATTTCAGTTTTAGAATGTTATTTTGTTGATTGTTTTCTTTTTATCCAAAATAATATGCCAAGTAAACTTTCACCGTACGGGGAATTGAGCCCCAGAACCAATCTCTGCCGGGGTGGAGGCGCCAGTCAGAAACATTCAACCATTAACTACCGTATAGCTCCTGGGATCACGACCCCGTGTTCATTAGTTCACTATTTGGGATTGTCGCCATCTAAGGGCCGGATAGCTCTGATGGTGAGAACGCCGGTACGCAAAACCAGAGGTCTCGGGTTCAAGTCCAGATCCAGTCAAAAGTTTTGTATTATTTCTTCTTCTTTTTTAAGATGTCACCCCGTCTAAAAAAAAATGGAACTAAAAATTAAATTTGAAAAGGATATGTAAGTCCCCAGATTGTGTGAGACTTTGGCAAGTCAGATTTAATATTGCCAGATTTGTTTACGTATGTATGGGTACTATATTAAAAGTGTTATACCAGATAAACTATGTGTACATACTGGGGGGGGTGCAGGCATATTTGAGCTTACTAAAAATATTATTACATTAAATTGCGGATTTGGATCACATTATTCCAGTGAGCAATTCGTCAAAACTGTACCAAAGGATTGTTTTTTTATGCGGTAAATCTGACGTCTGATCGAAAACTATTCCTTTCATCATCTGCACGATCGATCATGAAGGCGATGCTAACGATGTTATTGATAGTAGAAATGTTTGCTTGACTTTGTTTTCGTTAGGAATGATTATTTTCACTATGGGAAACCATTTTTTGTATCGCTTAACCTTAATGTGGAGTGTTTTGATATAATTGTTTTATTTATTTATTTGTTCCTTTCCGTTGCGTTGTTGTTTTCCACTGTTTTTTCCCTCAAACAGATTATCAAAGTTAAGCATAACCGTGAACAGATCCTACTAAAATATCGAGGCTTGAGATTTTCCTTTTGATTATTTTGATAGACCTCCATTTTACATAGAATTTGCAATTTTTATTAATTTGAAATTTTAGCGGCACTTAACTATACTTATAATGATACGTTTTGTTAGTGCATAGGGCGACATTACTGTTTCTGTCCAAGATATATGGATGATTTGACACTGAAAACAAAAGAAGGAAGCAAGTGTGAATGCAAATGTTTCTTTATAATGTTCATAATCCATATTTGGTGTCGGCCATATAAAGAGATTATAGGACGTGTACTAGAACATAATCTTCTGGTCTTTTACCCATACCCCCTTGGTGCAACGTGTTGCTTATCGCCGATTGGTCAGTTTGGTTGTCAGTGGCAACGGCCGCCATATTTGGACGAACTCGGCTCGCGCAAAACGAAACAAAATACCGTAGGCGCAGTAGCCAGGTATGATTTCACAACTTGGACGCATATGGTGTGTCAGGTTTCTTGTACCACATGAGTCTTTGCAAGCTACGCCCCACGCCCTACCCATTGTAGTTTTAAAGCCTATAATATGAGCTTTTGATTTGATCCAAATGGATGCTTGATACTCATAGTGCAATTAGATATTACGAAAGTCGCGTGGAAGAGTTTTATAATTTTTCAGTGGCCGAACTCGCTCGGTTGTGGCTGTACGGCTTCAGTTTACACACGAGTCTACGGTAGCCGCTGGCTAACCGACTACGGACGATTCCCGTAGACGCCTATTTGATTAACATCCGTATAGCCATTGAATTCAGACATGGCCTATAGCAGTACACCCCCGTAATCTGCCCAGGGTCCTCTGTCACGGTTATTTGCAGGTGACATGGGAAATCTGCACAAACGAATCCCGTGTACTGGCAAAAATTGAAGGCAGACTAGGTACTGTATTACAGAACCCTTTCACCCTTGATACGCTATAGGACATAAATCAACCTCGTGTTCGACCGGTCAGTGACCCCACGTCATTAGCTCTTAAGTGTTGAACTTCAACAATAGGAGGGCCCGACGTTTCGATCCCAGTAGGACCTCTCCCGAAGGTAGGCGAGAAAGGTCCCGCTATAGGATCGAAAAATCAGTCCTAATTGTTGATATTCGCTTTTTGGTCATTTTAGTCAGTAAGTAGTTTCAAACATTTTTGCATAAAGGCCCCTATAAGTGTTGAACTTATGTAAAGTACGACTACATACATCCCTGTGTATTCAACATTAAGATTCGCCCTGTTGGTCAGCGGTGCCGCACTGTGATTTGAAGAGGGAGCGTGTGGACTTGACATTTACGGCGGTAATACGCGAGTGTGTGCTCATCGTGTGTTTCACGACGAAATTTTCCGTTGTGAAATCATTGTTCCAAATAAAATGCACTTCCTATATATACATAATAGCCGCTTTTGTCCAATCGTTTGTGTGCTTTCTGTCGTTTGATTATAGAATTGATCTGAGTCAGGAGGGCAACTCTCATCGGCTATTGTACAGGAATGAAATCATGCGATATGCACGTGCAAACTTGGGTCAAGGGGGGGGGGCCTTCTTTGACTTCCGTGAAGGTGCTGTTTGACATCATGACGTCACGTATTCAGAATGCTTCTTCGAGAGGGCAGACCATTATGGGCGTCGATCCGGTACCCCTCGAATAACGTACATGACAGCGTCCAAATCCCCGACAAGAATGGCCACTCCACATCAGTATATAGGCCTATTGTAAGCTATATAGTTCGATCTGGTTTTTCGAAAGGGGTTTTGATGCCGGCTTCCGGAACGACGAGGTGGCGCTTGCTGGGCGTATCCGTAACATAGCCAAAGGGAGGTGCTTATGAAACGCAATGCATGCATTATACCTAGCACCAGAGTGGTCACTGGTGGCGGATTTTCGCCCGCTTCACTGTCTTCCAAATCCACGTTCTTGGGCAGATCAGATCGGACACTAATGTTTCCTGGCTCGCTGAAAAGCAATTACGCGCCCACTCACAAAAACTGCCCAAAGCAATGATACTTATACAAGTCGTACCGTACATATTTCACAGCTGCCTCTTTCTTTTTTGTATATAACGAAGCACAAACACCCCATTTATGTTGAAAGGGTATTTTTGTTATCGAAAGTACTTAGCCCGTGTCCGATTTCTTTGTAATGACCACGCAAGCCCGTGACAGCTGTCCGGTAGCCGCAAGCCCCCCGTTCGCATCTACGGAATCGCGTAATTCGAAGCCGCAGCCAATCAACTCAAACACGAGCTCAGCTCAGTGTACGTTCTTTGACCGTGTCTATTTTTCACTGATTAAGCACTGACTGGTTTTTTTTCCTTCAAATTTATGGTCTTGTTAAAAAAAAAAGTGCACGGGGTATCGCAGACTCGCATCTATGTCCGTGTGGTGATATTGTAATCTCGCCAATGTGACAGGACATCCCCTATCCACACTGGACTTGATCACCCTGAGCTGGTGACTTCCCTCCCCAACTGCCCGCTTTGAATGGGCTTGTAATAGGTTATGTGACGCCATGGTTTGCATACGAAATAATCATAATAATTTCAGAATATGTGGTACTGTATGAATACGGCGCACGGAACTGACTTTAATTTAGAGCACGAAGCATATAAATCTGCAGGCTTATAACGGGACGCAAAGCCACATCTCGCTGAGAATTGTTTTTCTCCCTTAACTAGTCCAGCCGTTCGATCTTTGCCGTTTCTACTCTGCATGTATCACCGCGTGCAATAATTACTCTACCAAGCTTAACAAGCGGGACGTGCCCCATCGCCTCACGTCGAAAACCCGTTCGCCCGCGAGTGACGGCTGTCTGATGCCTGTAGCTCGTAATGGTTACTCTTAATTTCGAGACACGAGATTGTATCACGAACTCGGCCGTCGCATGTTCCTGTTCGGGCAGGCTTGTATTAATTGTGCCCTGGTGCCCACTTTCATTAATGTAACTGGCTCGCAAATTCCCTTAGGAACTCACTGCGGGCCTTATATTGTTTTCGTGTAATGAGTGTCGTAGATTTCTTATTCAGAGAAGGAATTAGGCCCTGAGGTATAACCGACGGTCTGGAAGTATCTGTGCAATCTCCTACTTCGGGTGCAATATATAGGCCCTACGTGGTGAATATTTCGTTTTGACAGTAACAGAACCTTTAAATAATGAGAAGGTATCGAAGCCCGTCCTCGAAGGTGTCGATTTCTGGCCCTCGATTTGAGACTTACAACAATATCAGTTGTTTGCATATGAATGAAAACGGGGGCGTGTTCCCTGGAGATTTATAGTTACGGCAGTTAGTGGTCAAAGGCTTCTGACTGGTGCCCCCACCCCGGCAAAGGCTAGTCGACTATTAGGGAAGGCCACCATCTAAGGGCTGGATAGCATCGATGGTAAGAGCACTGATACGCAAAACCAGAGGTTCGAGTCATAATTATAGTCGCTCATGTCAGTTTGGACATTTTTTTGGTATTGAAATATGCTACCTTTCTATTTCAAAATAATGTTTTGAATTAGAACAGACTGTTTTCACACAACACATTAGATGGCGTAACGCTTTCCTTCACCCCATCTATGAGGTGTAGGCCTAAACGACAATTAAATTTTTGCACATTTTTGTTTGTAACAATAGGCTTATACCAAGCACTCAAGGGAAAAATAAATACATGTACATTGGTCTTACTCTTTGTTTCCACACCTTGGGAGAGACAGGGTATGTGGGTGAGAGGATGCAAACAGCCTGGTTGCTCGCTTAAATTGATGTCCCGACTGGGGAGACCAAGTCGGCCAGACCATGAAGTTATTAAAGTGATAAGACTTGAAGGAAATATAATATTAAGTGGAAGGTTTGCGGTGACACCATGTCGCACTTCTCTTTCAAAAAGGTCAGTGTGGCTCTGAAAAGAGCCCGGTAACTCAACGTTTCGGTTAGTGCATGTATATACTCGGTGTGTATACTCTAGGATAATGTGATGTTAGCTGCATGGTGTCCCCCCCCCCCTCACAGTTTGGAGAACTTGCCGCGGAGCACGAGCCGAATGACCTTCTTGAAGTCGGGGTGCTTGGTGGCGTAGATGAAGGGGTTTACGCAGCCGCCGCACAGCAGGGCCGCGCCGGCGTACGGGACCAGCGGGTCGCTGTTGTCGTACAGCAGGCAGACGCCGTACGGCGAGATGCACAGGGCAAAGGCGCACACCACGTAGAACATGTTCTTGCTCACCTCCACCTGGCGCCTGTTCAGGCGCTCGCGGACGCTGTTGTTGCTGGCGTTGGCTCGCCTGCTGCTCCCGCGGCGGGCGTCGGTGGCCGCGCTGCCGCCGGTGTTGCTGGCGTAAGCGGTGTTGTTGTTGCTGTTGTTACTGCTGCTGGTGGCGGTGGTGGTAGTGGTGATGGTGGTGGTGTCAGTGTTTCTGTTGCTGCTGTTTCTTTGGTTGATGGTGCTGCCGTTGTTGCCGTCGCGGCTGGCCTTCCTGTTTTCTGCGGTGGCGTTGGTGGTGTTGGCATCGCTGTCATTGATGAGCCCGTTGTTGCTGCTGTTGGCAGCGGTGGTCTCGGTGATAGTGGTAGTCGTGTTAGCAATGTTGCTGCAGGCCCCGTCGTCGCTGCTGCTGTCGCGGGCGTCGGTATTGTCTCCCGCGGTGTTGTTGGTGGTGTTAGTCTTGCTGCTATTTCCGTTGCTGCCCCTTTTGCTGCTGTAACTCATGTTGGTGCCGCTGCTGCGTTTACTTCTGTTGCTGCTATCGTTACTCCTCATGCTATTGTTGGTGTTGCCATTTCTCTTACTGCTGCCTGTAGTATCGCCCGCTCCTCCGCTGCCACCATCGGCGTTTGGGTCACCTGGGCCGGCCTGGTCGCGGGCCAGACGAGCCGACTCTTCGGTACCGGCGAGGAGGATGGGGGCCACCGCCCGGGAGTGGCGCCTGACGTGGACATAGATCCTGGCGTAGCTGTAGACGATGACGAGAAGGGGCAGCGGGTAGAAGACCCAGGCCACCATCTTGCTGAAGCCCTCCGAGCTCGGGTGGCTGGTGTCCCAGGTGCAGCTGCTGTACTTAGCGTCGTAGCCCCAGCGGCCGAAGTCGGCCACCAGCGGCACCGAGGCCACGGCCAGCGGCACCGACCAGACGAGGAGCAGGGCGCCGCCCAGCCGGGCCGGCGTGCAGAGCCCGCGGCACCGGCCCGGCGGCCCGGTGACGGCCAGGCAGCGCACGGCGGCGATGCAGGCCAGCGTGTAGATGCTGGCCCCGATGCAGACCATCAGGAGCATGCCGGCGGCGGCACAGAGCCAGGCGGCCAGCGGCCAGCCGGTCCGGGACAGGGTGGCCACCACGGTCCAGGGGACGGTCAGACTGGTGGCCAGGTCGGCCGCGGCCAGGTTGACCACGAACACGTTGGTGGCGCAGCGGAGCTTCCGGGACAGCGCCACGCAGGCGATGACCACGGCGTTGCCCGCGACGCCCAGCACGCAGACCGCGATCATGACGCTGCTCAGAATCGCCCTCTCCACCGGAGTCAGGATGGAGCGTACCGTCGCCGCCACGGTGGAGGGTACATCGCCAGTCACCAGCATCCAGTCGGTGCCGTTGGACGCCACCGCGTCCAAGACTTCTTCCTCCATTGAGACAAAACCTCGACGATGATCCCTTGTCAGGAGACACTTACCGTTTCTACATCACGCCCTTAATTATAATAACAGTGCACCTATCGCTTGAGCAGCACAGCCTCGAATGTCCATGGACAACGTTGGCGGTTAAACCCCCCACGCCTGTTTCAGTTGCCCACTGACTCTGGGCGTTCGACCGGCAAACATCCGCCAAATACTGAAGGGTGCCGACTCTGCGTGACTCGTACCGGACACGCCGCTATAACGTAACGTGCACCAATGCACGACATTCACGTACCTATGTGTGTGTGCTTCCCTGGGGAAAGAGCCGTGACGCGGTCACGTCGAATCAGGACCCGACGGACTAGCAAACTTGGCCGGAGTCACGACCTCAATCATTCTCATTACCACCCTCGTTCCCAGGACTGAAACGTCCGACAGGGTCTACCCAGGCAACAGCTGGAGCCTGTCGCTTGCCAATATACCGCAGGTGGCGGCTGGAGACGCGTCTAGGGGACCTTTGATACCGGGATTCGTTGTCTTTATTTAAGGTAGTGTTTAGTCTCGTCTCAAGGCGCGGGAGGGGGACGAAACTTTCAGGGACTGAGCGCCCGGTGACGTAGCTAGGGGCTTTTGAATCAAACAACGTGTAATTTTAAGAAGTTGTCCCATGCACCCCATAGGGAAAAAATAGCACGCAAGACTCTCGCAGAGTCGCCAGCCATGATTCAATTCCTCGAGGGCGGTATTTATTGGTCCGAGAGCAAAGTGGAGAACGGTAGGAAGTGAGCGAAAGCATGATGACGTATCGTGCGTGTCGAGAATTTCCCGACGGAGACATTTGAGGGAGACATTCTGTGACGTCTATCAAACTCTACCCGACTACCGTGCGACATCTTCTCCGGTGAATGCGAGCTAAGATGTTCACATAATTATTCCCTCCACCGTACATCCATGTCGATAAGATTGTGCAGTGAGGCACAATGATGACTGCTTCCTTGTTCAAGAACATCTGGGTCGCATTTTACTTTTAGTCAATGCACAGTCAGATGGGATGGCGATAATGCTCAGTCGTTGCCATGAGATGGGGAAAGAGGTCATGCGTACCGCCAGCACGAATAATAGTATGGCGTGTAATGTTGACATTTAATCCGAAATAGATTAAATCTAAATCTAAAAATCTATTTCTTATATAGAGATGCATCTATCATCTCAATTATAGATTGAGGTCTCTGATAACAATAGAGAAAACTCTTTGATTCTCTATAACCAATAGAAATATAATAAATTATGTAGACTAATACTCGATTAAATGTTAACTACGAACGTCTAGAATTAGATATATCTAGGCTTTTACTTGATTAAATATTAACTGTGCGCGTCTAGAAATGGATACATCTCTAGACTACTACTCGATTAAAATTAACTCCGCCCGTCAAGAAATGGAGATGTTCTCTATTTAGACTATCACTCAATTATGTGCAAAAATGTTACAAACTGCTTACTGACTGAAATGACCAAAATGCAAATACAAAAAAATAGGAGGGCCTGACGTTTCGATCCTAGCAGGATCTTTCCCAAAGGAAGAAACGTTACCTTTGAGAAAAGTCCTGCTAGGATCGAAACGTCAGGCCTGGCTCTCCTAATTTTCGATTAAAATGGGTTTACTCTGCACTGAGAATATAATATTTATGTAGACAATTACTCGATTAAATGTTAACTCTGCACGCCTTTCAATCGAGGTATGTGTAGACTATCACTCTATTAAATAATGAACTCTCCACGTCTAGAAGTGGAGATATTAATAGTACTCAATTGAATGTTAACTATGGGCGTCTATATAGCCATTATTTTAAAAGGGTATGGCCCCAGACCAATAATATCTATAAATTTCTATCTGAGCCGAGGTGAGCGGCTGGACGAATCAGATACGCTAGAGATGTGCGCTAGAGATAGAGACGCCTGAAAGATCGGGGTGCCCATTTTACAGCTCTGTTTAGAGGCCCAATACAACATTGGGAAGATCGGAAAACATCGATGTCTACAGATTTCCTCCTAATTTACACAGTTTGTAGATGGTCATGATAGAATCCTCATGTTGAAATCTTACGGTCTGGGATGTTGTACTTTTCGAGAAATCTTCACTGAAATATCGACAAATAGTTTATTACTCGCGAGTAAAAACTATTTTTTACACTACAGAATGGTGCGAAAACCGTGATTTTTTTTGCCTTTTTCTACTTTCTCAGATTACCATTTGAGCTAAAAACCTTCGCAGGATTTCCTTTTTGGCATTTTTAAAGGTTTAACACACAAACTGTGGCAATCTTTTGACCTTTACTAATGTTGTGTATGGCCCCCTACACAGCATTGGTAGATTATAAAAACAGAAATGTTCACAGATTTATAGGAAACTTATACAGTTTGAAAATGGCTATAGTAGCAACCTCGCACTGAAATATTTTTGCTTAAAATGCTACATTTTTGGAGAAAAGAGTAAAATAAATCGTTTACGTCTCACTCCAGCCTATAGATCTAAACGATTTTTCGGAACAATACGTTGAATGCTGCATTTTCGCGAAACAAATTAAGCGGTTTTCACTCGAGACTCGGTTGGCGGATTGAACTGAAATGTTGACAGGTGTGCTATTTCATGCTTACATGTATGTTGGATCAGACAAGGTATGGATGCTATTCTTTGACCTCGACCAATGTTGCGTCGAAATTCGGTGAAGCGTGACAAGCCTTGCTCGATAAAAACCTGGCCTCGGTCGAAATAATAGTCATCAAAAGATTCACCCAGCCGTCTGGGAAAAAACATCGCTCCAGAAAAATTATTACAGCAAATGCATTAGATGTAACGAGTACTGGC
This sequence comes from Luidia sarsii, assembly GCA_949987565.1. Classification (NCBI taxonomy): domain Eukaryota; kingdom Metazoa; phylum Echinodermata; class Asteroidea; order Paxillosida; family Luidiidae; genus Luidia; species Luidia sarsii. The sequence continues at coordinate 21,335,211 of OX465102.1, read as the reverse complement.
GTAAATGCCAGAGAAGGGTATTATGCATGCGACGGTAGTGCGGGTCGATTCCCCACCCCGGATTTCCGTGAGCAGGATGCAGATTACTTTTCTTTTCCTGACAGTCGTGTTTATCCACTAAGGAGCACGAACTACATTCGTCTGTACGTTTAGATTTGGTTCTTGCCATCTGGTTTTTTTTTATCTCGCATTCGACAGGTAAGATCCGGGTTTGGTGTTTGTTTTTCGTAATCGGGTGAATCGGGCGAAGAGAGTGGGCAGGTCAAGTTCACTGGACGCGGTATTCTGCCGTTCATTAATTAAATGGTCTCTGCAATGAATGTCACAGTCAAGCTCATTTTCTGCTGTCATCTATGGGATCTGAAGTGCACAAACATACTGGCAAGCTTCTTTTTCTCATAGTGGGGTCTGAATTTTTTTTTTACTTTTTTTTTTTTTTAAATATCCTTATAAAAATGAGGGCGTTGTTGTAAGGCCATGTGGGGAACTCGGCCACAGTTAAAAAAAAATTAAAATAACCTTTCAAACTGCAAATTAATCCCTCTTGATTAGGTTTGATGAAAAACTCCTTCACTAAATGAGTACGATATATGAAGTATGCATTTTGACCGTAAATCAACAGATTTAGGGATAAGGTCTGCAGGAAAAAGCAGAAATTTTCAGAAACTTTTGGACACAATCGATATGGTTTTTACGACATCACAAATTGCTGATGAATATTGAAATCATCTCATTAGCATAAAAACCTGAAAACACCACCAGAACGAGTGTGAAAAACTGTTTGATTGTTAGGAACATTGCAAAACATTCTGTAGCATGGATTTAAGTGATAAAATACATCTATTTCAGAGACTCCTTTCAGCTGAAAGTGGGACGGAGATTAGGATCTTGGCCCAGTGCCTGGGGGGAGTAGTCGGCTGCATGCCTTCGCCTGCCTTTCTGCATGTCCACGTTTAAACCGATACTGTGATCTGGCAGAGTTTTAACCTAGTCATTTTTTTTCCAAGTCAAGTCAAGTCCCTAGTCAACTTTTAGCTAGTCAAGTCAAGTCCCAAGTATTTTTTGTTGTCACGTTCCGTCTCGGGTCAGTTTGTTGTCGAGTCAAGTCGAGTCTCGAGTCATTTTTTGTTTCGAGTCAAGTCAAGTTTCAAGTCTTTTCCCCCCAAGTCAAGTCTTGTTCTCAAGTCACGTTTCCCCAAGTCAAGTCAAGTCTGAAGTAGGGAAGATTATTAGTAGGGAACATTATTTGGCTATTATTTTGAGAAGCCCCCTCCCACCTACCGACCGGGCAGCTTTGGACGGTACGTTATAGACTTTAATTGAATCCCGATTCATTCGGTTGACCTTTGCTCTTTGTATTTAGGCATTATTATGAAGGGGGTTGCACAAATTGCAAGCACAATTCTCTTGTTGTTAGGTTTCGTAGATTATTGAATATTCTTCCTTCTATATAATGTTAAGGAACAAGCTATCTTTTAATATAGGCCTAAGCTCAATTTAACAATACGCAGTGTACATGTAATTATATTCTGTCCCCCGGTAAACCTATTATTTTTCCATCTATGTCTTTTTTTAATATTCATCTGACTTTCATTTGCAAAGGTCAAAGAATCGCTTCCATATTTTGTCAAACTCAACGTATACATATTAAAATAACACACATGCGTATAAAAATAGCCTGTCTGATCAATCCGTCAACCATTCCATGCGAAAAATCGTGGAAGCAAATGTTTAATGCAAACCCTTTATCCCAGACAATGAGGGCGCTATTTTTTAAAAAGGCACAGAGCTCCATAAGAGGAATTCTCTGCTCAATTCAACTGACGAATTTCCTCTTTTCGCGAAAATGGCAGATGTTCGAGCTCTAAATTTCACATAATATTATAGCCTGATACCATTACCGAACTTCCCGATGAGTAGACCTAAGTCATTTCTCGAAACTGGAATGTCCGGAAATTAGGCACTTTGCAAATGACGTACGTAGCCTATACCTTTGAAGGCCGTCGCTTTATTTCGCAGAACTACCCAATACTGATTGTCCCCAATCGGATAAACAGAGTTACCGAGGTAACAATCTCTATTGAGTGTATAGGGTATAATGAATGACTCGCTTATCATCTAAATAGACCCGATGGGCGGGTAAAGATTGGGCAAGCTGTAAATACTTGTGACCTTCGCAAACGGGTCTTTAATTGTAACCGAATAGTGGAGTCAATTATTTGCGTGGCTGATCGCTTCACCCACAAAAAAGAATGAATCAGAGCCGGATTATGTTCCAGCACCAGACTATCCAATCTATCGGTCGTTTGCTTTATCTTTTCGTCGCTATCAGTTGCACTATACAAATCGAACGCTGGCCGAAGTCAAACAATACACAACGTCGTTTCTATGGGGAGCTGACTGGCTGTATAGACTCCGTGACGAGTCCGTGTACAAGAGTAGCAAGACACACTCGTTGATCACTACGCGCACGCTGCGCATGGTATAGGTACGAGCATGGTTAGTGGCAAGTTGTCGGCGTCATATCATGAAATCTCTATAGCAACTTTCATTCACTGTACCCTATTCCATATAGTCGGGCTGCCATTTCACGCTGTCAAAAACTATGAACTTTTTCCCCCGGTGTACTCTTGGAGGAGTACAATATGGTACTCTTGGTACAAGTTTTAATGTCGTTATGGCTTTCTCAGGGAGGGATACCGAACTCTATAGCTGAATATGAATGTTATGTGATTCATGTGATAGCTACGGCTTCATAGTTAATGTGTACCAAGGCAAGCACCAACTTAAAAGAGATTGGAACAAGAGTAAGGTCCGTTTCCCTGCACCAACACGGTCCTGTCCCAGTGCGCTGACAACAAAACGGAGCCTCGTTCTGAAGTCTACGACTGGTGGCGTACTATACACGCGCCCGAACGAAAATGGGTCGTTCCGATCCGCACTTCAGACCGGCGCTGCGTGGCTAGCTACGAGTGAGTATCTCCCCCGCGGGAACGGACCGCGTGACCGCTGATGATGCATTTAAGGATGGGCGCTCCACATTTATTTATCGCTATTTGATGCCTTTTTCCGGCGTGGAAGGACAACCACTCGACAGCCGTTTCATTCAGTCGCGTTGGGAACGGCATCAATGTTGTTTTGTGCAGCTGAACAATCGCGACTGTGGCGGGTTAAAGATCGCATCGATAAAGTCACACCTTAGCACGGACTGCCTTCCATAGTGTGGTGCGTCAAAGGACACACCACGTCCCTGCATGATCAGTTTCAGTAAATGCTGCATTGATTCAGCTCCATCTAAAAAAAAATGCCATAGCCACACGTCGTAGCCATCAACGCTATGCATCCGACATATCGTCGGGGAATTTCGGACCGAGAGATTTGAAGTCGGGAGTAGCTTTCACTCGCGGCGGTGCAGTTTTGACGGTCCAGAAAACTCGGCAATAATTCCTCTTCGCCCTTCCCCCTGAGAATAAAGAGGAGATCTAGTATCTGGAGGTGATTTTCGGCGAGCATTCGCCGACTGACAGACTAGAGAGTGTCCTCGATGAGGAGTTCGCCCTCGACTTGGAACTGACACCTTGAATGACCGACCGCCGAGTCAACCAGTGCAGGTTGCCTTCCCACTGACGATTGTCCTTGCTAGAGTTTTCTGCATATAAGTTCCGGTGAGTGTATGGAACCTAAGAATAGCAGTCGTTGAAACGAATGAACGTACCATAGGGCCTAATACTCTACCCAAACTTGGGGATCATAGTAAGCCTGTACCATATTATGACTTAACCAATTATCAAGTATATATATATATTTCGAGCTGATTTCGTCATTAGTAAAAATTAATTTGCTTATTACGAAATCTTTCCAAGATCGGAAGTGTAGGTTGTTGGTTGCTTGAGGTATTCTCTCTGAGCATCACATCGTTTATTAACGTAATACTTCTACACGTATTATCCTAAGTATAGGCCTATACATAATTTTGGCCACAGAATATTCGGACGAATTCAGTAGACTCACACCGATCAAGCAGTGTTTACCTGACGGCTGAAATTCGGAAAGTGGTACCTTAATTGTGATTAGGCTACCAGAAAAGACTTTAAAACATTCAATAAAATCCAAATTCCAAATTTTTCTACCAAGTAGCGCAACTCTTTCAACGCGTTGAGAGAATTGTTGAAAGGCCCTGTTTTACGATCTGTGACCTCGTATAAAGTCGATTTTAATCTGATAAACAGCAGAAACCACGAGATTAGCCTAGAAATTTAAACACAACGTTTCAGGGTGGATACAGTTGCATGGCTGGCGTCACTGATGTCCACAACTGATGTCATAAAACTCGTATCAAAATTTAATCTCATTCCATCCAATGTGAAACGACGTCTGCGCCAGAGGTTTCCTGGAGAGTTCAGCTTTACTGTTGTTGAAAAACCCTAATCCCAAAGCCACACATGGCGGGCCCCCGGTTAACCCGCAAGGCAACGGGTAGCAGCAGGTAGGCCGGGGAATGTTGGCGGGTAATTGATAGGCAAATAATGGCCCCTAAAGACTGGCCGACGACAGAGACGCACCTCGTGCCTTGACAATGGCTGAATTGGATCACGGTGGTTAAGCCAATCAAAATATTGTTATAAGGCCGACCGGGGAATCGAAGGATTGTCGTCTGTCAGTGTCAGTCCGCTCGGTGTTTGTTAAGCCGATGGCTCTACGGAATTAGACGGGGACCTGAGTTCCAGTGTCCTACAGGTACACACGACTTAGCCGCCCCGTCCTCCGGCATGCTTCACTTTCTGGGAGGCAGAGAGAACCTTGATTGTCCCATGGTCTTGGCCTTCGTGATCTTCCAGAACGAGAGGTCCTACTCCCCAAGGACCAAATTCAAAGTTATCTCGACTATCTAAACTTCACAACACAAATGATCAGACTATTTTATTATTTATCCATTTTGCCTTTGAGAAAGGTCCTGCTAGGATCGAAACGTCGATCAGGCCCACTAAATTTTAAGATTTGCATTTTGGTAATTTTAGTCAGTAAGCAGTTTGCAACATTTTTGTATATCATTTTACAACCAGTTAAAATCCCACAGCACGCAGTACTCCGATCCCCTTTTCGAAGAACATGATTGTCACTTTTAAAAAGCATTCCATGCCTGTTAAATAGCATTTAATTAATTTTGGGTTTCTTCTCCGCCTTCACCACTCCTGCCTCCACCACCCCATCCTCCTCACCCCTCCCCTTCCTTCTCAGACTCCCAGGCCAAGCAACCAGCCCACAGGGAAGCCTGCAGTCCCCGACCATCGACCGCCATGATGATGCCAGAGATGCTGACCTATCCCGAGCGGGCCGGCCCCCGCAAGAAGAAGTCCAGCCGGTGGCACGGTCCCCTGCCGGTCAGTGCCATGGAGAAGGTGCTGTTCCAGGACAACCGCTACGCCGAGAGCCTCCTGACCCAGCGGCTGGCCCGGATCCGGACGGACCGGCACCGGGCCCAGCGCCTGATGGCCTGGCAGGAGCAGAGCTTCGTGCTGCGCCAGGCCGTCAAGGAGACGGAGCTCCGGGAGATGGGCGTGGACCACGTCTCCTTCCTGCCCGAGATTGTCATGAAGACCACGGAGCCCGACGTGCGGGCCAGGCGGCCCTTCGGCCGGGCCCGACGCAGCGCCACCCAGCTCGACCTGTCCGCGGGCGGCGGCGACCACCGCCTGCCCGACGTGGCCGCCAGGGACCCCAAGACGCGAGGGACCCGCGGGACCGCGGACTCCAGCGTCCGGTCGGACCCGTTCCTGGAACAGGCCATGGACAAGCGGGTCTTCACAAGACTCCACGGCATCGACCTGCCATTGTACGGACCGCACGATGAGGCCAAGCGGGAGATACGAGAGCGGGAGTTCGTGCGGCACCTCCAGCGGCAGCAGACCCGGACCAAGGTGACGCTGGACCCGCGCTTCAAGGGGCTGGAGCAGAGCCTGGTCCAAAGCCAGACTGACCTGTTGCCCGGGTTGACAATGCAGCCGGCGCCGCTGATGCCGCGCGTCGGCGGCGGCGGGGGCCGGGCAAGCCTCGCCGACGCCGCCGCTCATCACCGTGGCAACAATCGTGGTGTCGGCAATACACGTCCGATCCGTAACAGCCTCGCCACTCCGGGCATGACCACCAAGTCAGCCAAAGCACTGGGCAAAATGCAGGCAGAACTGTCGCAGAAACCTAAGTCTCTGTTTGCCAAATCTGTCTGGATAGACTTCTAGAAGGAATTTCGTATATCTACAAGAACTGAGAGACTTTTGGGTGTGGGATTATTGGCTTTGAAAGTGTGTTTTTGTACAGTGTTCAATGGGAGCTCGATGTAGTGTTTCGTCTTCTTATGTGTTACGAAGAACTTATACTTATAGCCTGACCAGATGACATTGTTCGCCTGATTGATGACAGGGGAGCCCAATCCTTCAAGAGTCGTGTGCACAAGCACTTATTGCAGATGGACTCGTATACATTAGATAAGGGCTCAGCAAGTTTTTATTTCAGCTACTTTGAACCCTTGATTAGGCTATAATTAAGGCTGCCGTGTATAGAGCTTCCTATACACTATACACGAGTTTGATTTGTTGTCACGTCTCATATAGACTTCAAGTATGTTATAGCCTATAATCATAGGCATAATTAAGGCCTATATAAAACAAGGATAAACACTCCAAACAAAAATTGTCATACCTTGCCCACGATGGTTCAGATGTGTTTCACAAATTCCCCTCGCAGCCTAAAAATCTGCTGTGGTAGGCTAGTGATGAAAAGGCCTATGAACCAAAATTACCAAAAATAACAACTGTCAAAATCGAAGCAAAATATTAATTTTCTTATCAGTGCATTTTGCCATGAAAAGTGAAATAATGTAGGCCTACATATACATCGATACATGTATTTCTAACTATCAGTTACAATGTACTTGCTTGTGTATGACTTTTTTGCATAATGTTGTTTAACATCATCTTGTCACTGTAGGCCTAGTTGCGTTTAAAAATGTATTTAAACTGTAGGCTATAAAAATTATGTAGTGGAAATGGCCGGATGTGGATGCTACACTAGGCTTTATAATGGACCTTTCCCATGAAATATGCAAATAAGAGCTGGCGCATGCGCTTTAATAAATTGGTGGGCAAACGAGTGCGCATTGCGTGCAGGTTTCGAAATACGCGCGTAGGAGACGCTGAATAGCCAATGACCGCACGCCAAACTGTTAGTGCGAAGGAACGCGCGCACGCCCGTGGAAAACTGTGATTGGCTGGCAGCCCGCTTGCCCACCATTTAGTTAAGCGCATGCGCTAGGTCTAATTTGCATATTTCATGGGAAAGGTCCATTATTACTGGTGCGGATCTACCACTTATTAGGATTGGACAGTGAATTCTTTCTAAATCGGAAGGAATTAATATTTTGGGATTCGTTGTTATAGTCTCCTGACGACTTGCAGAGTCCTAAACACTGCCCGAAACGTTGAGTTACAGGCTGTCCCTTTTTTCGATGGGGTGGTTGATGAAGATCGAACCCGTCCCACGACTAATTCGAAGAAGTATACAGTCTGGACAGCGTCTGCGAGCCTGATCTTCACACCCACTGAACTACTACGCCGCGTATAGTTGATTAAGTCAGGCCGTGTCCGAAACTCGGGCGTCTATATCAATCGAGCCTGAGGTCTAGGTCCCCCCTATTGGAAATACAAGGTGATGCGAAAACAATAGCCCTAGCCGTAGCTCTGTAAGCCCATTTCGGACACGGGCTAAATAAGCAATGGTAGGCCCTAATATAATTGTCGGACCATGGCCAGTTGGAGCTTTAATCTGTGCCACGCATTGACACTACAACGCAAAATACGTAAAACTGAACCGGTAAAAAGATTAAATGGAATTTAGACCTAGAATAATGACATAGGGGAAATAGCATTGGAGGGGTTGCATTGTTGATTATGATGGTTGACGCGTTGATTTCTGCATCACACCCTGACCAAACAACTACGCCCTATAATTATTGCAGTTGTGGTCGATATGAAGGCGCAGGCCGTCTCTCTGAATTGTTTAGACTAAGATGTACTGGAACAAGTGCATACTTTTACTCGCACAAAATTGATTATTCGAATGAGGCCAGGATGCGTTGAGACCCGTCGTTAACTATTGTTTTTATAGCGTCTGCTTGAAGCAGCTAATAAATTTTGCTCAAACTCAAAGTTCATTAATTGGTGTTCGTATAGGACCGGTCGTATTTTATATAATTATTTTGGCGAGAGAAGTTTGCCTACGACTCCTTTTGGGGGCTGACGAGAACTTGGTGCTAAAGTAAAGGATATTTTAGGAGACATAGGCTTTGGTTTTAGCTGAAAATACAGGCTTTCTTTTGTATTCGTCACAAAACCTTTGCCGACTGAAAGGATTATTTTTTTTTGATTGGACGCCAGACTGAAAAGGCAGGAGCCGTTGCCAACAGGCTTGGCCCACGGGTACCTGCCCTTCGTTCGACGTTGGGGGCGGTATTGAAAGCGATGGATGATCATGACCCGCGTCTGTTGATAAACATCGATAAATAGCAGACGGATTCCCCGTAACGGTCAAGTTCACTCCACCCGTCCGCGTCCAAAACGACTCCCTTCCTTGGGCAACCGAGTTCAGGTAAGCGTACACCTGCTTCGCGTTAGGTTTACTTGGAATGAGTCAGGCAAATAAACTCAAAAGTTAATTTTGACTAGTCCAAGTAACTTGGACCAAGTTACAGTTACAAATACAATCGCCTTTTTTTTTAAATAAAACTAAAAGGGCGATTGTAAGGGTCCAAGTTACTCGGACTAGATTGTACATGTAGCCAGCGATTGACCAGTCTTCTCATAATAATTGTCTGACAATGTCTGAGTGTTCCAAGGCTGAGGTCCTGAGGTCTCTGATGGCCTTGACCAATAGAAACATTGAGCAAATAAGTACTTCTTCTAGTCCCACTTACTGGGCCGCTACTCGCTAGTACTAGTATAGTAGTAATTAGTATAATAATTTATACTTTTTATAGTAGTATCCTCCAGTAACCGACGATATAAGGACTTTTCTTCAAACTGAACAATGTGGACGAAAGTATCACACTAAAAGAGGTCTCAGTCACTTTCTCCACACCACAGACTATTAGAATGATCATAGAGAAGGTTGATTAAGCCTGTCACTTCCTTAAGATTACCCGGTTTTGTTGACGTCCGCGGCGCACCGCGCAGTAAGCATCGTCACCTATTTTCGTCGGTGGTGTTTAGTAAGGTGTCCCAGTGCAGCCAAACACAAAATAAATTCTTAAAATAACTCAAAATGCTGTGTGGCACTGTAAAATTCTTCCCTGTATGTTTTTTTTGTGTTCATCTTTGTTTTTGTTTTTCCACACTGCTTCTAACACTTTCCTCAAATCATTCATAATTTATGCTTAAAACGTATTGGTCTTGTTGATGTTTTCTTTTATAACGTTTAAAAAAAATTCCACAATCCTCTTTCTCGCTGCAATTCAGTTATGACCTTTCCCAATGTCACTCCAGAGACACATTTCCTCCTTCTTGGTACTTTCTCTAGCTGCCCTTTTATTTATTTTTTAAAGCCTATTGGGCCATGTTACTTTTTGTCTTTGAATAATAATAAAAAAAATATTTTAAAAATTATATAAGCGAGACGCTCTATAGGAGCCCCCATAGTTTTTATCCAGAACGGACTGCTTCAAGTTGCCTGATATATATTTTTTCTACGGATGTTGGGGTTTGTTATGGTACACTCAGATTTTTTTTAGGACCAACAGAAAACTGGAGCTTTGAAGCAACTGCCAATTTTGTACCTAGGAAAATAGACCCCAAAAGAGGAACTTTTTGAATAACACAAGTTTGGCCTACTGGAAAAGCCTTAAATTTCCACATTTTCGGTGACGGACAAGAGCAGGAAACCAACTGTAAGATACGAAGTCTGAGATCGTTATACGGAGTTGTTTTCATCGTGCGATGTGAGTTAGAAGGCTAAGCGCCGAAAACGTGTACCGTCGAAAACGGGGGTTCCCATGATACTAGTACTAGTACTAGTAGCTCCCTTAAGTTAAAGTTAAACGAGTTTTGAGATTATCTGTCGCACTAGTGCGACAGATAATCTCAAAACTCGTTTAAGGGAGGCGGCCCAGTAAGTGGGACTACAGTACTCAGTAGTTATCTGGGGTTCCGGTTGGGAGAGCAGCAGACGATGTAGAACCCCACAGTTCTGGGGGTAAGCATCGAGTATATGTAGGTTAGCATCGAGTAACTTGGACCCTTACAATCGCGGAATCGGCCTAATGATATCGCCCGTCGAACCGTCCCCCTCAAAATTGAAAAAAGGCGATTGTAAGGGTCTAAGTTACTCTGACCAGACTGGACCGGGGGACTTGGACTTGTTCAACACTGTTCAAACCCAAGTCCTCTGGTTTTCAGACCAGCGCTCTGACTAGTCTTACTCTAGTCTTAGTCTTACGTCTGAGCTATCCAGCCCTTCCCAAATAGTCAACCAGTCTTTGCCAGAATTTAACAGAAGCATTTATCCATTATCTCCAGGGATCATGCACCCGGTTTTCATTCAGATGCAAATAACCAATTTGGTTACAGCAGCTCAGGGATCACACAAACTTGACAAAGTCAATGCATCCTTTTTTTCGATTTAAGTCAAACCATAGATTAAGGAACAGAAGTAAAGGAAAAACTGACTGGGTTGTATCTTGTAGCTCACATGGTAAGAGCATTCAAAGTCATGGCCCAGTCAAAGTTTTCTTTGCCACTTTTTGAAAATCTTTGGAAAGGATTTTGTAAATTGTGATTTGTTCTTTCTCGTCTTGTGCAGCGTCTCTTTGTTTCCAGCCCATGGGCCATCCAACAAGACCAAAAAGGGAAGAAAAAAAAACACACAAAAAGCCCCAGAATGAACGACATCAACAGAAACAGTGTGCTGCCTCAGCAAGCGAGGGCGCTACGCATCAGGATGTCGACGGCGACCATCTTAACCGGGGGCATCATGGCAGTGGGCTTCCTTTCCTGCGTGCTTCTGGCCTTGCTCTTCAATTTCAGATCCAGCGTCGCCACACACTGCAGGGTGAGCGACGGAGTGATTGTTTTGTTTTTCAGATGTAGATGAGGTTTGCACGGCTGTGTCACAATTCTATTGATGTCTGCCCTGTACTAACTGGGTCAATACTCGTAGGTGTGTAATAATGTGACTGGCTGTGCAAAAAAGGCCATGAACTACATGTAGATGAAGTCTTTAAAAATTATTAAGTTAGGTACATGTAGTGTACACACACAAAGTGTATATTCACCCGGCAACGGCATTTTTTCCTTGAGGTTGTTCTTGCTGATGTTATGCATATTCATAAACCCTCTTTACTCTGATTGGCCAACATCAGAGTATATAGAGCATACATATGCATACATGATGTAATGACAATTGGCCAATCAGATTAAGGGACCGGCAGAATAGCGTTTGCGGGAAGAATGCCGTTGCCAGGTGAATATCATGTAACCTGCCATTTGTGTTGAGATGAGGTTTGCTCTGCTGTGTCGCAATTCTATCGGGATCTGCCCTACTAGTACTAAACAAATAAGTTGGTCGATACTTGTAGATATAATATGTGACTGGCACTGCAAAAAAGGCCATGAAGTCTAAAAAAAGAAAGAAATTAAGTTATACCCATAGTCAGAAATAGCATGAAATAAGCTTTATTTGATGCAAGTTTGACCTCTGTTCTTTTTTCTGAGATATAGGCCTATCAAAGTTCATGTACAAAATGCTATATATTTTTGGTCTTTATTGATTTTTGATTACCAGGTAATTGATTAGTTCTTTATTGATTAACTAATCAGTGTATCAAGTGTATCAAAACGTCAAAATAGTAACAAAAGCAAGAAATAAAACATTGACAAGAACACCCCTGTTGGGTGAAAAAGCTGATGCTCAAATGGTCTGAGCCACATCAGCCTTTCAAGTTTCATGGTAATTTCACCAGTCGTCTATTGATAAAGGCCGCATTCTTGATGGTAAATGGCTGCAATGCACTGTAAGCCTATGGTGTACAAAATTACACAGACCAAACCACAACTGCCTGGAAGATGAGTTGTGTGGTGACTTTAAGAATAGGTCAGATGCTCAAGGTAAAAATGTTCGGGGCAAATTCACTTCAAAAGGGTCTATGAAATCACTGATTTTTTTTTTCACGCCAACACGACATATTCACCCAATTTTCACAGACCTGTTAGATTTTCACAGTGAGAGCGGTTAACTTAAAACTGACGCTTGTTTAATTTTTTTGTTGGGACTTTTTTAATTCAATGAGGTTTTGCCCTTGCTCCACGTGATAAACACTGAGTGCTCAGTGCTTTGATCATAGATATTTAACATGAGGTTTGTGTCGAGGAGAATGTAATTCAATGAGGTTTTGCCCTTAATCGATGTTGGACTTTTTTGTTAGCCATCTTGAGACATGGTGGCCAAAGTTTGAAAGGGCACAGCTAAAACGGCTGTGGATTTGGGTTTTGTTTATGGAGGGGCACCACGGCCAGTGGAAGGGGCAGTGGCAACCATGGCTGCCGTGGCTGTCGTGAATTTCGAACCCTGCACTTTGAACTAGACTGATGCCAAAATAGCTGGACTCGGTCAGCATTCTAGCAGAGGGTTTAACCTCCGCGATGTGTCCATATATTCTTGGGGTGTTCTTTGTTTCCTCCCAGGTCCCAAATTTCCTCCCCTCCATCAGTGCAGCCATAGCCCTGCCCCCTTCTGCCTATGTCTGGCGGCTGTCCGTCGCGCTGACCACCGTCCAACGACTGATAGCGGTCATCTACCACCACAAGACTTTCGTCCAAGTCAACACAAGGTGCGTCCCTCTCTCCTCAAGGCCATTTTATAAAGAAAACCCCCAAACCGATCTTAGGTCAGTCTGCCGAATCCTCTGACATCCTTCGCTCTAGTCTAATCTGGCAACGAGCAGTCTTGTAGATTTCTTTTCTGAGTTTTGATTGAAGAGCCATGCTTTCCAAAAATGCAGCTTTTTTGTGTGTTTATGGGTAATTCCATAAAATAATTATCAAGATGTATCAGGGGTCCAACTTGTGACATTTTGGTTTCCCCACTTACATACATATGAAACCATTCAGCTTTCTTACATGTAACATTGTAACAACATAATGAAACATTCTGTTTATTAAACAGTATGTACATGTACACTCACTACACTGTTCATTTATAACATACGGTACTGTTTAATCTACAAAGTGGTTCATTACCTTGTTATAACTGTTACAATGCACTGCAGGAGTGCTGGACTAGTTTCATATGTAAGTGGAGACACCAATATGTCACAAATTGAACCCCTGATTTATGGAATTACCAATATGCATTTCATATGCTAAATGCATTGCCTAGCTGACTGGTAGCTTGGCCTGTCCCTGCCAATTGATAGCACAATCATCTGAACAGCCAACAGCGAACATTGTGTGGGTGGATCTGCAATATTGCCATGAAAAAAAAAAGAGATGAAATTCAGCGGGGAAAATGTTCCCTCTCGTGGCCTGACGAGGACATCTGTTAAGGTTTTGTGAAAGAAAGTCAAACAGATCAAGGAAAAACAGGGAACTTTTTTAACAATTTTTTTTAAACGACCAATGGTGAAATTGCCGTGACTTTCTCTTTTCCTACCAAAATCACTCAAATTTTCAAGATTCCGATGTTCATTGTTAAAATCTGTCAGATTTCCCTGTCAGAAATCAGTGTGTTGGTTTTGCTATGACCCGTATTCCTGTATGGGAAGTGATGAAAAAAATTTCGACCACGATGTTGAATGCTTGTCTTCCATCATGCAAGTTAATCCGTCGTCAAAAGAAGGAATTTGATTCTGCCCCACCAAAAACAACAGCCAAGTTGTCTGTTCATGGTCCATCCTGTTTTCCAAGCAAACTTTCATTGATACATGCAGCATCGTACATTTTACAATTCCTAATCTCGCATGGGGTTGACATTTCCCGCTGCTCAGCTAACTGGAACATCATTATGAATCCATTCTGTGCTGCTCGGTGAACATTACATGCAGTAGAGTCAGACCATATCCAGCATCCGGTTGAGGGAGGGGCAGGGGACCAGTCACCAGTGTGGGCTGGGACTGGGACTTGCCCGAGCAGAACACTAGAGGGAAGCATTTATTATGACCCTCCACCCCGACTCATCAACCAGACCCCGTTTTTTTTAGAAGACTTGGTTTTCATGAGAAGACTTGGTTTTCATGAGAAGACTTGGTTTTCATGAGAAGACCCGGTTTTCATGAGAAGACCCAGTTTTCATGAGAAGACCCAGTTTTCATGAGAAAACCCGGTTTTCATGAGTAAACCTGGTTTTCATGAGAAGACCCGGTTTTCATGAGAAAATCCAGTTTAATGAGCACTAACAGATTGTCGGCATGTGTGTATACATGTATGTGTGTCTTTTAACAGCGTGGTCTGTGGTTTTTGCTTTGGGTTTTATTCCCCCGTCTTCTAAAAGGCACCATTCTAACAGCTTTGTTTTGTTCCGATTCTGCCACAGGTTTCATCCTTGCCTAGTTGTTTGTGCCAATTTCCCTCCCCTCCCCCCCCCCCCTCTCTCTCTCTCTCTCTCTCTCTCTCTCGCCAGATGCCTTGGACAACAGAATTAGAAAGTGAACCAATAGCAGTAAAAAAAAAAAAAAAGCTGACATCAAATGCTGTAGAGCTAAAGAGCTGCAGAGCCAATCTCTTTGTCCTACCTCTTTGTGCTTCTTTAGCCACGTTTCCACTGGAGTTTTTTTTAAATGGGAAATTGAAACAAGACGATGATTGAATTTCAAATCGGCAAATGGGTCAGTAGAATCCTGCCAAGCATTGTGGCTATGGTTCTTCTCCCTGTCATTTTTCTTAAATAAAACAAAAATGAATGAACAAAATTGGCCCTGATCAGGGAGGCATTCTATCTGTCCTGCTTTGCTTTCAGATTTCTGATCTTTTGGGATCAAAATAATTATATCAGCCCCCAACCCCCCTCCCTCAAAAACTAATTGGAGGTTTTGGGGAGATGATGTGTCAGATTTTTTTTTTTTGCATTGTGCGCAATTTTTCAATTTTTTTCTTCTTTCGTGATATCCCTCCCTTTCATCTTGCACAGATAAAATATGTATTCCCAACCCTTGGTGTCTGTCAAACTCCCCTGTCAACTTCCCTTGTTTAGATTGATTGGTGTGTTGCAGGCACATTCACCACGTTACTAACACATTCGGGCCTCCAGCAGGGCCTCATGACCTCATGACCTCATGACCTCCCCTTCACCCAGTCGGGGGAAAAGTGGGGGGAGAGAGAGAGCCCATTATATACGAACCCGCCCTCCATGGCTGTCAACTCCATTGGCCCATTGCCCCGAGCCTGAGGCAGGAATCATCCAGCGTAAGTATAGTCCTCTCCTGATGCACCGTCACTAGTTGGGGGCACATGTAGGTCTGGCCTTATGGCCGAGTAACCCGAGGTAATCGTTACCGTAGCACCCACACCGCTGTAACACACCTTGATGTGGTTTTTTTTTTAAGGTTTTGCACTATAGCACGCAGTATAGACTGTTCTCACCGTGCAATTTAACTGTGGCCCAAATCGCGACTCAAGAACAGGTTTTTGGATAAAACTGCGGAAAAATTGGGCCACAAAAATCAATCTGACCTGATTATGGTTAGCAATTGTGGTCAGATGGTGCGTGTGCCCTTGAGGGTGGCCCATGCAGGGAGACATATAAACAAGCACGGTACTTCCTTGTTACATGTAGTCAGACCGCGAGCAATACCATATGGGATTTTAAAAAACAAACGATTGTAAAGCTTCACACTCTGCTTGGTAAGTAATCTAAAAAAAAAAGTGGATTTGAATCGTGATTTGAATCACAATCCAAATAATCGCGATTTTTGGTGCCAGTGTGAACAGCCCTACAATGAATTGCCTCATTGATAACACAGTTTAGTGATAAAGCAATACGAAAAATGTTGCAAACTGCTCAACTGTCATAATTTTAGAGGGTCGGACTGTTCCATTTGAGCAGGAACTTTCTGAAAGAAAGCAAGACCTTTCTAAAGAAGGGTCCGGCTCGTATCAAAAATCATGTCCTCTACGACATGTATTTCGTCACTTTAGTCGGAAAGCGGGGAAGTGCTATGCTCGAACGGGATAGAGCGTTTACTTGCAGTGCTAAAGGTTGTTGGTTTGAATCCCACTCAGACCAGAAGCTGGGAAAAAAACTCTCTCTGTCCACCCAGGGCCAAATGGGTGCCTGGTTCTTCTTTAGAACTGGGGGAGAACGTTGAAAGGCGGCGAGGAAAGGAACTGGCCACCCTACCTTATCATGCCTTGGCCTCTTAAACGTGCCTCTCTATTAAGGCACATTCCCCTCTTTAGAGCTAGGGGAAGGTTGAAAGGCGGCGAGGAAAGGAACTGGCAACCCTATAATGTACCTCACCATGCCATGGCCTCGTATACGTGCCTGTCTATTGAGGAACATTCCCCTCTTTAGAGCTGGGGGAAGGTTGAAAGGTGGCGAGGAAAGGAACTGGCCACCCTATAATGTACCTCACCATGCCATGGCCTCGTATACGTGCCTGTCTATTAAAGCACATTCCCCTCTTTAGAGCTGGGAGAAGGTTGAAAGGTGGCGAGGAAAGGAACTGGCCACCCTATAATGTACCTCACCATGCCATGGCCTCGTATACGTGCCTGTCTATTGAGGAACATTCCCCTCTTTAGAGCTGGGGGAAGGTTGAAAGGTGGCGAGGAAAGGAACTGGCCACCCTACCATATCACGCCGTAGCCTTGTAAATATGCCTCTCTAATATTAAAGGCATTCCCCTACACTATCATGACTCATGAGAGTATGTGACATCCTCTTAAGTCATCAGTATAAAGCAGTTTGCAACATTTTTGTGTATTTTTTTTGGTACAACCGTTGGCGGGCAGTGTTCAAAGACCGGAATCTGGTGAGAAAGGAACACCTTGGAAGGGTGGAATGATGCGCAATATGCAGAAACCTCATGACAGCTTGGGGTCGGGGGGTTCATGCCTTCATATCCCACAGACCGGTGGTGCATGCGGTCAACGCTGGACACGAAAGGCCGCTGCACATGACAGCTACATGTATCTGCTCAAGTAAAAAAAATCTCTCCAGGCCAGCAGCTCAGCCCGTACAGCTCACCGCATGCGCTCAACTTTTCGGTGAGATTTCTGCCAGTCGAGGCCTTGAGACCAAAATTTATTCTGCGTTTTCATCGGCCAGTTGTCATTTTTTGGCTCGGAACGTAGCTCAAGTCCCCACACACGGTGATTTGTTTCTTTTTTCTCCATGCAAGGAGACCCAATTAGGACAGATGTTGGTCTGCCGTCCTCAAGAGGCAGAACTCTCACCAAAAGTTGACCGTGCGGACTACGTGCTGAGCTAACGGCCTCGATCGATTTTTGGCTGAGCAGCTAGCTCTCGTGTGTGGCGGCCTGAACCCATGGTGACATTGCATTCTCATTTTCCAAGCTCCACTGTTCAATGGTCCCCCGTACACAGTGGTCTTCCCGGTTCTATTAATTTTGTCTTGCAGCCTATCACTACTCTCGTGCACGGCTTTTCCATTCAAATGCTAGAGCTCCTAACGGCCATGTGAATTCTTCCATGAAACGACTCGTTCTTCATATTTCAGGGCAGAGATCCATTTTTTTCCTCATTCCTTTATTTTGTTTTCACCTTGCAGAAAACGCTTTGCTGAAAATCTAAAAACTGCTAATTATATTTGCCTGTTCAGTAGAACTTCAAATCTTCGCAATCACTGATACTTTTGGTTTTACTCCCAAAGAGATGTTCAGTCTTGAATACTGTGCCATGCCATGTAGCGCAGGATGGTTTGACAAAGGTGTTTCGTAATTAAATGAGGCTTTACCCCACACAGCAAATGGTTATGTACACTCAGTGCCTTGCCCAATTGCCTGCTGAATAAAACTCTAAAAAAACGCACAGGCAACTCGAGCAGGTTTTGAACCCGGTACTTCTGCTTCCTGTCTTAGGGTCAATTTCACTATGGTCAACGAACACCACTCACATCGCACAAGATCAAGCACTAATGGGAATGTTATACTACCACTTCCTAGAACCAAAGCTGGTAGAAATCCTGGTGCTCAAGTCTGGAATAACATTCCAGGCGGGTTAAAAAATCCTTTTCCTACATCAGCCCAAAGCTTTTTTTTTACCAATTTTAACTATTGTATGCAATTTAATTCTTTTACTTAAAAAAAACATAAATCTTTAAGTGGTTTTTGAAGTGTTTTTATTAAACTGTATACGTGTACTTAAATGTTACTGGGACCCATGGGAGATCAGTGATTTGTAAGCACTGAATGGGTCACCCAGTCTGAGGAAGTAATAAATAAATAAATAAATGGAGGTGTGAACCACTCGACCATCTAGCTGGTCGAGGGCATGCGGTCAATTCAAATCCGTGCAGCCATGGGTACCGCACTCAGTTATAGATATAGTACGGTCTCTGCATCGGTGAGAATATAATTCAGTGAGGGTTTGCCTTACTTGACATGTCATTACCACTGTCTGTTTTGCCCAAATTCTCTGTATCAGTCAAAAAAGTGCTGTTGTAGTCTCAGCTGAATAAAATGGGTTGAAAAGGCTAAGGCTGAGACCTATGGCTTTGATTTTGACTGTGGCCTTGGTCATGACTATGGCTAAGGCTCACCATGGACCTTGACTGACTTCCTCTCTGTGTCATGCTGACCCCTATCCAGACGTGTCTGGTACCCCATGTTGTGCCGTGTGTGTGCTATGGCTGAGCTGCTCGAGAACCTGTGCCTGGTGGCGCTGACATGCGTCTCTTCAACTGAAAACACAGGTAGGAATGTCAGAGTGCTGACTCGGGCCTTCAGTTCATGGTCTTAAGAATCGTCCTTTTCTAACCAATTTCTGTGACTTGTAGTCTTCACCAATGGTGCTGGTAGCTCAATAGGTATCCAACTTTAGTCTGGATATAATAGCTCTGTAAATACATGTATCATTTTGTGTCAGAATCCACTGACTATGGCTTCAATTTACACATAGGTCTATGGAAGTCGCTGGCCATTGGCTGAAGTCTGGTCCCATAGACTTGTGTGATATTTCTGGCCAGCGCCACACATGACTACCGTATGTGTGACACTCTGAAAACTGGTCTGGTATCCTGAAGTCATGTCAGTATAATGGCACACTCAATACTATGTGTTAGGCCTATGTCCCAAAATTGGTCTGGTGTCCTAAAACCAGGTATGGGACCACTAAGACTGCAGTTGAACATCTAAAAACCAATATAGTACCCTAGAAATGGTATGGTACCCTCGAGACCATGTATGGCAACCTTAAAAGGGGCCTGGCTCCCTGACCCTCCATTTGTCTTCTCTCCACCACCGCAGCTCTGCACGAGAAGTTCTTCATCAGTTTCCAGATCTTTGCCTCGGTGTTCATGCTGCTCATGTGCATCGTGTACAGGACCGCATGCGGTGCCAAGCCGTCATCGTGGGTGCGTCACAGTGACTCAAATGTGTTATCAGTTGCATTGTTTGCACTAGGGAGGCAAGCGGAAGGTTTGTGTTGACACCATGTGAAGCTTCTCTTTCGAGACTGGAGTGTGGCTCTGAGAAAGAACTGGTAACTCAATATTTAGGGGCAGTGTGTGCTCTGTCCGTCCTCTGGAGACTGCTGTTTTATAGTTGGTATCCAGCAGTCTCCTGATAACGGGCAGAGTACACACTGCCCGAAACATTGAGTTTCCAGCTCATTTCAGAGCCACAGTCCATCTCGGAAGAGATGATGTACATGGCGTCACCTCAAACCTTTCTCATTGTACTTCCACCATGCAAACTTTCCAATCTTAATTTGATGGAGGTACATGTAGTCATCAGGAGACTCAGTGCTTGATTGCGTCTGTCATCTGTGCTTAAGTGTGGTGTGGAGAGCACTGGAGCGTGGAGTATCTTTCCCACCCAGCATGACCACTGGGGAATGAAGAGAGGTGAAAGTTCACTGGTGTATGTGTGAGTGGATGCCAAGGGATTAGGAGGCTGATTAGGGAGACGGCCCAGAGAAGAATCATTTATAGAACGGTACATTGGAGCTGTTGTCGACATGGCTTATGTCGACATTGTTGTCGACAAAGAAATATCTTGACATGTTGAAAAGGTTTTTCGGTTGTCGACAAAAACAATAAAATACGTAAGCCTATCTCATAATGGCCATCTCTGAAAAGAAAGGAACAAAAAGGGAACAAAACTTCTAAAAATACATGTACATGTATTAGTGTTTATATTGTATCAGAGGAATAATAACAATATTGAAAGTACTGAAAGTCTGATCAGGGCTCTATTTCATAACAAGGGTATAGGAATCTTCCTAAATAAAATGTTCCTAAATTAAGAGAGCAATGTGCTAAATAAAATGTCTAAACTTATGACAATTAAGACACAAATTCAGTCCAGAGATGGAAATGGATTCTTCCTAGTAGATGACCTACATTGGTTTATGAAATGGGAACATTGATGCTATGATGCTTCAGGTTTTGTTTTCTGGAATTCGAAATGAAATTCTTCCTAAGTCCCAGATAGGAATATTCCTGCCTCTAATGAAATAGAACCCTGGAGCCAGTTTCATAGAGCCGCTTCACCACTTCAGTTGTTTGTATCCAAATGAAAACAGGGGTGCCGCGATCCCTGGAGATATACAGCAGTTGGTGGTTAAATGCTTCTGACTGATGCACAGCTGTTCAGGGATCACACAAAGTGAATGCAGCTTTCTTCATTATTGAAGTCAAACAAATAAAGGAAAAACTGTCTGGGATACTTACAAAAATGGCACAGCTATCCAGCCCTTAGATGGTGGCCTTCTCAAATAGTCAGCTAGTCTTTGCTGGGATTGGGACATCAACCAGAAGCGTTCATCCATTAGCTGCTGTATATCTCAAGGGATCAGACCTCTGGTGTTACTAGTCATTGAAAATCACTGTGGGAAAGTAGTCCAATTCCTGATTGTGTCTCAAAATGTACAGTCGGCCCAAGTTTTCAAAAAAAAGAGTAAGCCTCATTACAGTTTTATGGGACAAGAAATTCACCTCTTAGTGAAACGTTTGGTGACTCGATTCGATTGGGATTCGCATTTTCGTTCTCGAATAGGAACGGAGTTCGCTCAGGGCTAAGTACATCTGCTTTGCCGTGAACATGGGCAGCATTTTCATCGCAGCCATCTGCTACTGGAGGCACCGCTACTACTGCGATCCATACGGTGAGTCCTGCTGATTGGGCTGAACATTTCAGGCAATTCAGGGGGAATGGGACGGAAAGAGGGATGGAAAACTGATGTGCAAGAAAGGTGCTTTTGGATAGCCTTAGACCGATTTACCTTTGGAAACATGACCAAGGGCCAGGAAGAAGAAGAAGAAGATAAAGAAGAAGATTAGAATATTATATCTATGATGCAGTGTGGTACCTGCCACTATACATACATGTTCATGTACATGTCATTGAATCTGCCACACGACCTCCATCAGCTCAGTGGTCAAATGATCAAGTGGGTTCGAATCTGGCCCGAGCTGCCTGTATTTTTTTTCAGCAGGCAACCGGGCAAAGCACTGAGCACTCAGTGCTTATCACGTTGAGTAGGAAAAACCCTCATTGAAATACATTCTCTTAGACACAAACATCATATAAAATATATGATGCAACGTGGTACCTGCCGCTATACAAAATCAAGTTCACTACTGTACACAAGCTCGTTTGTCAAGTGATTAAGAAGTTCTAGTCTGCACCAGAAAGCAGGAGTCGTGAGTTCCAATCCTAGGCAATCGGTCAAAGCACTGAGCACTCGGTGCTTATTGCAACGAGTACGGCAAACCCTCATTGAAATGTTCTCTTTCCTCGTCTGCCCACCCTGCAGCTTACACCGTCTTCTCCTTCTTTGAGTACGTCGTGGTGCTGACCAATATCCTCTATCACTGCTTTGTGACCTACGACTTCGCCGACTTGGAAATCGTGGTGGCGCTCGGCCTGCAGACGAAACATGACTGACTTCTCACCGACCAGGGTTTCTGTACTATGTGTACAAAGTGAGTACGAAGTGAGTCAAAGCTGGCACAACTCGGACACCGGTGTGGCTTTTTTTGTCGAGGCATTTTCCGTTCGGGGTTGGGGCATCACACTGTGACCATCCAAACCCTGTGAAAATAGGGTGGAAAATGTCGTGCTGCCTTGAAATGAAAATTCACTGCAGTTTTCACCACTTTGTCATGCTCAAATGATCTTCCCCAGCCTTTCATGGTGACTACACCAGTCGTCTATTCAAGGCCACATTCTCGATGGTAACTGGCTGCAATGCACGAGCCTTTGGTGTACAATTACATTGTACATGTACACAGATTAGACCACAACTGCCTGGACTGCTGGAAGATGAGTTGTGCTGTGGTTTTGAAGAGCAGGTCAGAGGAGGTAAAATATGTCCAGGGTGGGTTTGGTTTTCACGGCAAAATGACATTATTCACCCATTTCTCATTGGTTAGATGTTCTTAGTGTCAGTCAGAGGCTTTGGATCATCTGCTGCAGTATATCGGCAGCGATTGCCGCCTCTGGTGTCATTCATTGAAAATCACTGCGGGAAAGAAGTCCAATTCTTGGTTGTGACTTACTCTCAAAATGTACTGTCGGCCCAAGTTTTCAAACAAATAAATGAAAAGCTCCCTGGGAACTTTGGAGCAAATTGAAAAAAAAAATGGCCAAGAAAACTTTGACTGGACCGGGACTTGAACCCGAGACCTCTGGAGAAACACTGCCATCGACTGATGCAGTAAGGTGCTGTTCCTTTCCCACTCTCAGCTTATTGTCTTTCATCTTCCCCATAATTATTGTAACTTTCTGCATTTTCATTCTACAGGCCCGATGTGTCCAACAAATAAAGGGCAATAAATCCGGCTGGGAACTTTTAAACAATTTTGGAAGTTGGCAATTTTTCAATTTTCAAAAATGGCAAAGAAAACTTTTACTGGAACGGGACTTGATGATCCCAAGATCCCATTCCCAAATAGTCTACTAGTCTTTGTCGGACAGTTGTATACGGCAGTTAATAAGACATGCCCCCAGCTCAGATGGTAAGAGCACTGGAAAGCAAAACCAGAGGTCTTGGGTTCAAGTCCTGGTTCAGTCAAAGTTTTCTCTGCCAAAATTTGGAATAATTGCTTACAAATATTGCATTTTCTCTCCATTTTTTTTTCTTTCAGGAACCAATGTAAATGCAACCTAAGACGTTTACTTCTGTTGGTAAAATCTTTTGAGGATGAAAAAGAAAATGATTGATTTAAAAAAAAAAAGTTTGTTTCTTTTCCTATCTCAGGAAAGTGAGTATCATAGGGTACACTTTGAATTTTATTTAGGCAATATTAAGAGCATTGTAATTTTTCTTTGCAAATAATTGTATCTGTGATTATAGGTTTTGTTTTGACCAACTGATTGGTTAGGTATGAAGGTAATTTTAATCACAATCATGTATCTTGTATAACACGCATTTGCATTAACCTGTTGACTTGTTTGTACTAATTAGCATTTATAGCATAATTCTACCTTTTTTGAAAGGTCCAGCAAGGATCAGGGTGTACAATGTAAGGTCCTAACATTGATAACAAAATATTTATTCTTTGAATGAATTACTACATCATCATCAACGATCATGATTTTTGTTTGAAATTTGAAATATCTGAACTACTGAAGTGATTATCGTGTAGAAATAGAGTATTTTAGTTTTTACGTTGCACGTATTACATGTTTATGGTATATCAGGGATAGCCTATTTTGGATTTGCACAGCACTTTAGTGACTTTACACAGTTTTGATAGTGACATTGATTGTTTGTGTGTTTGTTAATACTGGCCTAGGTGCCAGTGGCCACTGATAACGTCGTCTGGGCATTTAAAATTGGCTTTTTGGTGGCTTGGCTGCACTGGCCACTCCAAAAAAATGGAAAAGGAAAATACATAGCCTATATGGCAGATCCATTCAGCCACCAAAAGATCCAATTGGCCACCAAAAGATCCATTTAGCCACCGAAAGATCCAATTGGCTACAAAAAGATCATTTTGGCCTCCAAAAATATTCTTTTGGCCACCAAAAGATCCTCTTGATCACCAAAAGATCCTCTTGACCATCAAAAGATCCTCTTGACCATCAAAAGATCTACTTGGCCACCAAAAGATCAATTTGTCCATCAAAAGATCAATTTGTCCATCAAAAGATCCTTTTGGCCACCAAAAGATCATTTTGGCTACCAAAAGATCCTTTTGGCCACCAAAAGATCCATTTGGCCACCAAAAGATCTGCTTGGCCACCCAATGATCCACTTGGCCATCAAAAGATCTGCTTGGCCACCCAATTATCCTCTTGGCCATCAAAAGATCTCTTTGGCCACCCAATGATCCTCTTGGCCATCAAAAGATCTGCTCGGTCACCCAATGATCCTCTTGGCCATCAAAAGATCTGCTTGGCCACCCAATGATCCTCTTGGCCATCAAAAGATCTGCTTGACCACCCAATGATCCTCTTGGCCATCAAAAGATCTCCTTGGCCACCCAATGATCCTCTTGGCCATCAAAAGATCTGCTTGGCCACCCAGTGATCCTCTTGGCCATCAAAAGATCTCCTTGGTCACCCAATGATCCTCTTGGCCATCAAAAGATCTGCTTGGCCACCCAATGATCCTCTTGGCCATCAAAGATCCACTTGGCCAGCCAATGATCCACTTGGCCACCAAATTATCGGTAGCGGCCACCTCGGATTTACAGAATCCAAGGGGAGAACAATGTATATGAGTGTCATTGATTGAGTCTATGAAGACCATGTTCCAAAGAACTATGCATTTTAGTATTTTTAAGTAGGTCGCTAAAATAATATGCAGTGCCTTGGGCTCCTGTTCGTTTACAACAGACGTATAGCCATAAAATATTTTGCTACTTTTGTATATTTTATGCCATTTTTCTATCTTTTCTATGTCATTTTGCTGCTCGTACCTTAATACCGTTTATACATAATTATTTTAAGATTTCATATATTTATAGGTATAAGCATATTTGATTCCATGTTTTTTTTTTTTATTCTGATTATTTTTATATCCAAAATTATGAGGGCCTGACGTTTCGATCCTATTCATGATCCTATATCAAGACCTGCTTTGGAGAAAGGTCACTGCTAGGATGGAAACACCGGGCCCTCAAAATTGTTGATATTTGCTTTTTGGTCATTTTAGTCATTTAGCAGTTTGCAAATTTGTTTGCTTATTACTCTGATTATCTTGAAGAAATTTTTTGGAAGTCAAAGCGATTTTTGTTTTATCCGGGTGTTTGGTTGATTGAAGCATGTCATGGGTAATGATTTGAAATTTCCGCGGTTTAGCCTTTTACCTGATCAAATTATTGTTCAGACCTTACCCTGTTCAAAAAACAGGTTACTCGGGGTTAAACCCGCGTTTACCCTGCCAAGCAGATCGAACCACAACAAACATTATAGCCTACGGCTGCTACGGCCGTTTCCGAAATGAAGGCTTAGGATCGGGCTCAGGCTTCGACGGTCTCCGTAACTCGTCTGACCATTCCTCCATGGTCTGATTAAACCTGAAAATCCGGGCTGTGGTTTGTTTCCGAATTTGAAGGTTTGTTGGCCTGATGAGGTACAGGGTATTCCCCCAAGAAACTAGGGCAAACCGCTTGTTTTTAGATGCCTGTGATAATACGAGTAAGAGAAACATGACCGAATCCTAATTAGCCTTCATTTCGAAAACGGCCAATGGCCCTTTACGAATTCCGTCAGGCTCGGGCTCAGGCTTCGTCTCCGCCTGGCAAAACCCGAAAATCCAGGGTGTTGGCTTGATCAGTACAGTGTTCGCCTAGAAACCGGGGCAAAACGCTTGATCGTAGATTACTATGACTTTATTACCGGTATGACTCGAAAAAAATATGACCAAAGTCTAACGTGGCCCGAGCCCAATCCTTCATTTCGTAACGTGTGCAGCACACAAAATCCATCCAAGATGGCTCCGCCGAGCTGATTATCATAAAGTGTGTACCCACAACTTTGTTTTAATAAGGGGTCTTTGGAGGCTAATTAACTGATACATTGTAGAACAAGTGAAGCTTAAGACAACCTGGGGGTTCACTCTTCAATTTGGTATGTAATTTGGACCATATCTGGCTTTAAATGTGGCCCTATTTGGCTGTGGAAGTGGAGGGGTCCATCCCAAAATCCTTGCAGAAATTCGGCTACACATTTTGGGGGTGTTTTTTTCTGAGGGTAATTAGCAAAAAATCTAATCGGCTAAGAGCACTAAAATTGAAAAGAATCTGAGAGATGAAGGTCCAAACTACAATTTTAAGTATAGCTACAAGAACTGAGAGACTTTTGGGCATGGGATAATTGACTTTGAAAGTGAGTGTTTTTGTACAGTGTTCAATGGGAGCTCTATTTAGTGTTCTGCACCCTATACGCACACATTGGCTCAACGAAAGGGCGCCACCAATGACATAACTCGGCTAGTGTTGTGCAATAATAATTCAGACGTCACCGCTTCACGTCTCCCCACCGGTCGCTATTCGGTCGATTTTCCAACATTATCAATTATTTTTTTGGCAGGTTTTGGTGTGTGTTTGTTTCCTTTTAAAACCTTCCACTCGATAAATAAATCAATTTTTGGATGTGTTTTGTTATTGCGTTCTCAAGCGCTCGCGGAATAATACTGATTTCCATAATTATACCCAACCAATAATATTGTATTGTTTCCCTTAGCTTGCTGTGAGTCATGTTTAACTGTTTGTTTTCTTTGCATTGCATTTTGACGGTATTGTTGGCCGAGTTCCAGATTCTGCTAGGGCGGTGTGATGCCAGAAGCAGTCTTTATCTGAAACAGTTTGAGTCCTCCACATGAGTCACATTTATAGACCACGTATCCTGGCCCTCCTCCCTTTCATTGTCCCACAAGCCGCACAATGCCTGTACAGTCACCCTAGTATGATGCACACACAGCCGTTGTTACCTGAAGATTAAAATAAGGTGATATACAAAAATGTTGCAAACTGCTTACTGACTAAAATTACCAAAATGTAAATCTAAAATTTAGTGGGCCTGACGTTTCGATCCTAGCAGGAACTTTCTCAAAGGTCCTTTGAGAAAGGTCCTGCTAGGATCAAAACGTCAGGCCCACTAAATTTTAGAAGATTAAAATAATTATTTACACTTTGGAGCAAAAAACAACACCAGGAACCATAACCGCCATCTGACTGTCGTTGTCTTCACCGTATAGGCCTATAGTTCACGCTCTTGAAAATTAATACGTAGTAGGCCTATAGGCCTCAAAACCAGGCTTACTCGACGAAGAGCCTGTATACGAGTTACCGGTATATTTTTTACTGAGGTAAAATAATAATAACATCTTTTCTCAATGACCTGCGGTTGTTGTTTTGCTCCATTACAAGTTTTACCTAAAGATAAGATTTGAAGGTTTTCTTGATAAGCGTTCAAAGTGGAATGTTTGCGGTGGTGAATCCGTAGCATACATCATCTCTTGTGAGGTGCGCAGTGTGGCTCTGACATGAGCCTGTAACTCAACATTTCGAGAAGTGATAAAGTTTTACCTATTATATTCAGTAATAATAGCAACGGCTTGCCAATAAGCATGCATGCATTTTTCTTCTTATGCTTTCATTTCTACCCGTAATGATTCATGATATCCAGTTAATTAGGGTTCAGGCTCCGGATTTATCTTGAAGATTTGTCGCGAAGGGCCGATGGCGGACAGGGGCACTTTCATAGAGCCGCTTATATATATAAGCACCAAAAGTCATAGAAATACGATTCAAAAGATCACTGTGTCAATTAACCCTAACATCACTTGTGTTTGATGTAAAGTATAGAATAAAGTGGATCGAATACAAGTCAGAAGCAATGACATCGCATCGTAATGTGCTTCGTATAAATACTCCTGTTTATACACGGGGAAGAATTTTCACGCTTAGCAGATTTTCACGCTTAAGCGGCTATATGATATTGGCCCAAGTTGTGGTCCGATTTCCTTTTAGCAGCAATTTCAAAACTGTTGATACTTTCGAACCGTGACGGCGTTCAATTAAGGAAATCGACTCTGAGTGCGTTGCATGCAGCGCCTGGCTCGCCGCTCTCAAACACAGGCAACCGGAGGGAAAGATTCCAGAATGATTGACGGCCTTTGCTCGATGATGCATACAGAGTGTTTGAGAAAATGATTGAGCGCCAGTAACCGTGTAGTCGCTTTATGATGATGAGTCATTCATTTACGATGTCAGACCTGCATGGGCTGGGTTGAGCGTTTCATCATGAGCGGTCTAGACGCCGACTTACTGACGGTTGGTTAACCCGTCTAATATTTTGTCCCATCTCGATCGTGCATCACTAACCTGCGATGTTGTTGACTCGCACGCAGCATTTTTTAAAATCTAGTATAGGTGTCAATTCTGTTGGAACTTTCCGTCACCGGCAAATTGACTCCTGTATGAGTAATTCCGCTTTAATAAGAAAATATGACAAGCAACAAGTTATACATTAACCACATGGCAATTCGGAAATCAAATTAGGTCTATTATACATCGTTCGAAGGTTTATGTGGGGTAATAGGCCTAGTGTTAATGATATAATTAAAAAAAAGACCGACAGATTAGCAAAACAAGGATTTCTTGCCAAAATAAATAGGGACGGGATACTCTACAAAACTGGGTGGTCAAAGATATTCCAGCATTGATATATACAAAATATGAGTTGTTTTAAATTATCGGGTTACATTCGACTTGTTCGGGTTAGAACTCCATCAGTTTAAGACATATTTTTCGCGTTTAGCAGTCCTAATCTAAGCAATGTATGCAGCGAAAAAAAACACGAAAATTTGCGAGGGCCGCCATTTATAAGGGCTGCCGTATAACTCGATGAGGTGGTAATATTATATAGCGCTAAGTCATGAGATCAGACACATTTTGTCCAAGTCTATTTCGAGCGACTTTCGCTTACTATATTTCTGTTCTCGTTCCGTTGGCTGGCAACCTGAAATACAAGGATGTGGGATCAACTTGAGGAGGGGTGGTGCTGAATTCAAATTTGCTTGCTAAGCCAGTGCATAACGCTGTGCTCTTGTTGTCTCAGTTTTAGTAAACAGACAGATAGACAGACAGTCAGAAAAACAAACATGTTTCCGTATATTGTTTTCTGTATGTGACCTACAAAATAATGCTTTCAAATTCGGCACAAAATAATTATTCTAAAGCGCTTCAGACGCATATATAATTATATGCATGCTGGTACTCAAAACCAGATGTCTCAGGTTCAAATCCCTGTCCATTGCAGTCCAAGTTTTCTTTGCCATTATTTCAATTTGTTCAACAGTTCGCAGTCAGTTTTTCTAATACATGATATTTATTTGAAAATGATAGGAAGCACAGAAGAAGAATTAGCAGAATGCAGTAAGTTCATACTGCATCAACATAAGTTGTTCACAATTCTTTGGGGCTATAAGACTGAGAGAACTACTCATTTTTGTTTGGGATGAGTCATAGCCACTTGGAACCGTGACGGGGACACATATTCAATGCCCATGTCCGCCACAAATCATCATCACCTTCTGCAAGTAGACACCATGAATCGGTGCATGGGTTGAATCGATGGAGGTTGAATTAAGAGAGTCTAGCGCCGCTTCAGCCAGCATATGGGGGTGCAACAAACAAACTCCATCCAAGAGTCCGAGCTGATTATCATAAGTGTGGACCCACAACTTGTTTTAATAAGGGGTCTTTGGAAGCTAATCAACTGATAGGCCTACATTGTAGAATAAGTGAAGCTTAAGATTTGGTATGCAATTTGGACCATATCTGGCTTGAAATGTTGCCCTATATTTGGCTGTATAATTATACAGAAGTGGAGGGGTCCATCAGAAAATCCTTGCAGAAATTCGGCTTAGACGGCTACACATTTTTTTTGTGCTTTTTTTCTGGGGGCTTATTAGGAAAAAAAAATACAATCCTTAAGGACCCAAAAATTGAAAAGAATCTGTGGGATGAAGGGCCAAACTAACATTTTCAGTATAGCTATATGCAGGAACTGAGAAATTTTAGGTTGTGGGATAATATGCTTTGAAAGTGAGTGTTTTTTGTACAGTGTTCAATCTTCAATGGGCGCTCGATTTTATAGTGTTCTGCACCCATGACTGAGACATCGACAGCGGTCAGTCTTCCGGCTGACCACTTGAACTCGGACTCAAGTCCATACGCCCCGAAAAGGCTTTCACTCACGTGTCTCAGCTCACTGAGTCCGTTATGATCGATTTGTGTCTATTATTTGTGACCCGGCACAGCATAATGAGCAATAACCCCCACTTTTGAGATTTTGAGATTTTCTAAGGATGTGAAAGAGTATACCATTTGCTTTCAAATGATATCAAAATTATTTCCGTGTGAACTTTGTTGTAAATAGTACAAGGCGTTCATTTGGTACCAGACACAATATAACATTGCCATTCTGACTCCTCGAAAGCGGCCATTCAAAAAGGCAGGAACTTTACATTTTCATGAAAACATTACACAAACACTCCCCCGAAATCCTCGTTTTTCAACGTTTAGAGACGGATATCGGAAAAATCCTTTGAACATAATATCCTCCAATATACATTAACTTTCCGAAAATACAAAAAAAAAATGTTTTTTTTTTCCGAATTGAGAAGATACTTTGACTTCAGGCGTTGTTTACTCGAAAAGTGTTTTGGTGGGATATTCCTTATGTCGAGGTGCCGGATCACATTATGTTTTGGTTCAGAGCAATATTCCTCACTCCCCCGCCCCCTGCTTCCTATGCGTCACCGTGTTGCGCCCTGCGGCTTGTCTCGAAGTTGGATACTTTCTGTGCGATATGTGACGATTATTTCTGTCTGTGCATTGCACGCAAGGCGAGCCTTCTCCTGAACTCACACGGTCGATCCCCTCTTTGTGGACCCAACCAGGAGGGGTGACGAAATGGCTTCGGAATGCTTGCGGTCGACTGTCTCACCGCGTTATTTTTAGGTTCATGGAGTTCCCAAAATGTATAGCCTCCGCTTTCGACAACATCAATTATACACCGGACGACGAAAACAAAACCGACTGATGGAGCTCATCGGTATTAATTATACCCGGAGTCGATGTCGTGTAAACAACTTTGATAAAAGAGGTGTGAAATTGACTTCGGGTTCCCCGGGATGAGAGAAATGGAGAGGGAGGGGGGAGGAGAAGCGAGAGGGAGAGGGATAGGCCGGGAGAGGGGGGAGGGGGAGCGAGAGGGAGAGGGAGAGGGAGAGAGGGAGGGGAGAGGGAGAGGGAGAGGGAGAGGGAGAGGAAGAGGAAGAGGAAGAGGGAGGACGAGGGAGAGGGAGGGGGAGGGGGAGGGGAGATGGAGATCGAGGGGAGAGGGAGAGGGAGAGGAAGAGGAAGAGGGAGAGGGAGAGGGAGAGGGAGAGGGAGAGGGAGAGGTAGAGGGAGAGGGAGAGGGAGAGGGAGAGGGAGAGGGAGAGGGAGAGGGAGAGGGAGAGGGAGAGGGAGAGGGAGAGGGAGAGGGAGAGGGAGAGGGAGAGGGAGAGGGAGAGGGAGAGGGAGAGGGAGAGGGAGAGGGACGGAGGGAGAGGGAGAGGGAGAGGGAGAGGGAGAGGGAGAGGGAGAGGGAGAGGGAGAGGGAGAGGGAGAGGGAGAGGGAGAGGGAGGGGGAGGGGAGGGGAGAGGGAGAGGGAGAGGGAGAGGGAGAGGGAGAGGGAAAGGGAGAGGGAGAGGGAGAGGGAGAGGGAGAGGGAGAGGGAGAGGGAGAGGGAGAGGGAGAAGGATCGAGGGGAGGACTATTATTTCGAGAGTCGGGGAGAGGGAGGAAGAGGGAGGAAGAGGGAGGGGCGGGGAGAGGTAGAGGAGAGACGGAGGGGAGATGGAGGGGAGATATGGAGGGGGAGAGGAAGGTGGATCGAGGAGGAGAGGGAGGTTGAGGAGGAGAAGGGGAGGTGGGGAGGGAGAGGGGGAGACCGAGGGGAGAGATCGAGGGGAGGGATCGAGGGAGGACTATATATTTTCTGTTCAGTTGAAGCTCTGTTGTCAACTTGAAATCGATCATATCTTTGCCTGCCTGCTTTTGCCCGTCACATAATGACGATCTGTTTAATTTGCATCCGATGAACTATAGGGATGTCAAAGATGTGGTGCAGGAGAATTTCGTTCGGTTTTCAAATTCCCGACGGTCATCGAACAACTTCGATATCATCCCTGATACCTCCTCCATGCATCCCTCCCCTCCCCTCCCTTCGCCCCCTCACACCCCCTTCCTCTCCTCCCTTCATCTCCCTCGCCCCCCGCTCCCTCCCTCCCTCCACCCACCCGCCCATCATTATTTCTGATAATGACCTCTAAGTTTTCTAAGAAATCGACGTCGGTCAGGTCGGGATAATCTCCCTCTGTCTCTCCCATTGATTTTGACGGGACATCTCAAGGTTTCCGAGATCAACCCTTCAAAATAATCAATCATCCCGATCTTACCATTGTCCATTTTGTGCATGGGACTGTACCTGCCTTGAACCCATTTCCTTACGTCATGAAAGATGCCCGAATCAAGACTTGGTGTATACGCACACAATACAGTGGTGACGTCGGTTACACGCATGAATAACAAGTCATGTACAGCTGCTATACACGTACTGTACGTACATTTGTACATGTGCACATTCATTTTAAACATGTCCATGTACAGTATAGGATACAGTATATAAAAAAAATCTACCACACAACTTCAGTACAAAAAAACCCAATACAAAATCGAAGCAAATCCCAGCTCCATTGAATCATAAGTCTTCCATTCAATTCGGAATATCATTTCCGAAATATAAAATTGGGCTTTAAAAAAAATAAAATAATAGGCAACCACATGACATTTTTTGTTTTTTGAGAGGGGGGGGGTATTTTCCGTCCAGCCAATCCAATTATTATCGCGCATGTAGTTGATGTAAAATGTCTGCGGCCAAGCACAATCTGCCTGACCCCGTCTGAAGCTAGCGGCACAAGAGAGAGGAACGTCTGTCCCACTGAGCGGCAAATAATCCCGCTGGATTACTTCCTCCAGCCAAATCTGAATAAATCGGCCGGGGGATCGCCCCCGAAAGACCCCAGTCGGAGCGATCGATGTGCAAGTTACGTCCGGAAAAGCCAATTGGATGTATTTATGCCCCCTCCAAAAACAACAACATCGCGCAGTCGTGAGTTGAAAAAAATATGGCGACGGTCGGGGGCAGGTGAGTCATTTTTTCGTCTTGTGTCATCGAGACGGCAGGGGGGAATTCACCTTCCCCCCTATCAGAGAGGAATACAGATCAGTAAAGGATCGGCATTTATAGGACAGGAACTGCCTCGGGTATGGCTCAACACGCGCCCTTTCTCGCCACGAAGAAGGCCGTCTCCCTGGACAGCGGACTCGGAGAGTCAGTGGACCGCGGCGTCCGGCCGACGCTGCAGCGAGGAGCCGACGGGGAGTCGCGCGCCGGAGCACGGCAGGCCGGCCCGCCCGCCCACGCTAACATTAACAACAGCTCGGTCACCGTGGACGGTGGCGCCCCATCATCGGACGGCATAAAAGAGCGGCAGTGTAGCCCCTCAGCCGGTAACTGCAGCGCAGGTACTTGTACAAGTAGTAGTACTAGCACTACCGGCAGCGCTGAGTCGGAACTTTACATTCCTGAGGAGACAACCATGCCGGCATCGCTGCTCATCTCGCCCGATGATGCGGCGATGGGCGGCCACGACGAGACGGACGACGGCAGCGGTGTCCACGGCATCCCTGACCTGGCCGGCGTCCGTCTCCGCATGCGGACGTCGCTGCCCGACTCGGGGCCGCGGGACCGCCGCAGCAAGATGCTGGACACCCAGCCCGTCCTGATGCGGGGACGTGAGGAGGACAGCGGCGGCTGCGTTACCGTCCCCCAGGAGGCG
The DNA here is from genome assembly GCA_949987565.1 of Luidia sarsii. Lineage (NCBI taxonomy): Eukaryota > Metazoa > Echinodermata > Asteroidea > Paxillosida > Luidiidae > Luidia > Luidia sarsii. Next base: position 21,301,142 of record OX465102.1, on the reverse strand, counting down.
GGCAGCACCAAGGCCGTCTTCAGGATGCGCTACCACGGCAATGTGGCGCTGGATCGGCGCGTCACCCAGCCCATGCTGCCCTGGATCCTGGCCGATAAGCGACGCCGGGCCCGCAGCAGCAGCAGCAACAGTGGTGTCAACAGCAGTAGCAGCAGCAGCAGCAGCAGCAGCAGCAGTGGGCAGAGCATCTTCCTGCAGGTCTCGTCCCGGGCGGCCGTGGGCATCTCGGAGAGCCGCGGCTCCATCGTCTTTGAGCACCTGCCGCAGAGCATCACGCGCTTCTCGCGCGGCCACGACCGGCGCTGCTTCGCCTACCTCTGGCGGCCGGACAGCGATTCCAACTTCCAGTGCTACGTCTTTGAAGCCTCTGACCCAGACGTTGTAAGTAGGGCCTCAGGAAAGATTTTAGTCTAATAAGTGTAGGCCTATGTTCCTACAGTGTGTACACCATAAAAGAGTCAAAAAAGGTCCACAATAGAGCACCTTTTGTTATGTAGACAATGTCAGCCATTGTCTGGCCCAACCACTTGCTGAAAAAAATAGACTGGAAAGATTTTAGTTATAAATCTCTGCAGTGTGTCTGCACTGTAAAAGTGTTGAAAAAAACCACCCACTGAATCCACATTAGACCACCCACAATAGCCATTGTCTGGCACAACCACTTGGACATGTTCACAGTTTTCCCTCTAATTACGATTTGTTGACGCATACTGTATATGTGTGCCACAGGAACATTGAAGTGCATGTTTTGTACCAAGACATATATGTAGACCTGACTGACATCCGGTTGACACAAGTCATGACTCATACTCATACTCATACTCGTATCATAGAACAAAATAATGAAAGCATACGGTATTTCAAACCTCATTTTGAATTCTTCCATCATTTCACTGTTTTTTGGGGTGGGAGAATGGGAGAGACAATATCCTTCAAAACAAAACACAGCAACTTCTAAATAGCCAAGGAAAATTTGACTGGACCAGGACTTGAACCCAAGACCTGGTTTTGCGAATTTGCGTACCAGCACTCTTAACGTTGAAGCTACAGTACAGGGTACATGTACTTGTATCCAGCCCTTAGATGGTGGCCTTCCCAAAATGGTCAACTAGTCTTTGCCGGGGTGGGGGTGCCAGTCAGAAGCATTTTTTATTTAACCATTGATTGCAGTATATCTCCAGGGATCACGCCCCCGCTTTCATGCAGATGCAAACATCCTATCTCCAGCCTTCCTGAGTTCCTCCATGTAGGTCTCCTTCCTTCCCCAGCCCTTAACATTGAGTGGCTTTATAGCCTTGTTTGGGGAGAATCTGCATAAATAAAAAAACAAAAACAAAAAACAACCATTTGTTGTAAACCTGGCAACAGCAATTTATGGGATTGCGCAAAGTGGATGCTGCCTTAATTAATACCACTAATATTTTCCCGCAGCGAATGAAAGCAAAACCGACAGGCATATTCTTGACCAAATTTTATTGAAAGATGCAAACAACAGTTACAATGCATGTATGTGTACATGTATCTGTAAGCTTGAGAAGTTAGTGGAAACACACATTCCCTTGAGAAACAATATGGTCTGCAAAACTACACCTACATACATGTATGTACATGTACATGTACAACCATGCAGAAAACCACACAAAGTACATTGTACCCTAGGCCCAATTTCTATAGAGCTGCTTAAGCATGAAAATCTGCAAAAAATAGCAGGAAAATTCTCCCTTGTGTAAACGGGATTACAAACCGCACCAGGATTCGAATATATGTGTGTCCATTACTTTTGACTTGTATTCCATTCTCCTTTACTTGTTTCAGGAAACGAAATTGAAGTTTAGGTTGGCAAGGTGATTCTAGGCTACACTGTACATACATGTACTACATAATTTTATGTACATGTACGTACAACATGTACATGAATGAACCCTAACGTTTTGTGCTTATTGGTAAGCAGATTTTGGCGCTTGAGCAACTCTATGAAATTGGCCCCTGCTCAGTCAATTTACATTTATTCAAACAAAAAAAGGCGGGCAGTGGTGGGAGCAGCGCGAGTGATTCAACGGTGCATAATTTGAGGAGGAGACCGCGGGCAAATGCCTCTCAAGTTGGGGCACAGGAGGGAATACTGTTTTAAAGCCCTTACCAAGTGAGCCTTCAAGTTTGAAATACCACTGCCATGTTTGAATTCTTGCAAATGTACATTTGAATTGATGTAATGCTATTGCTAGTGCTGTTAGTGAGTAATTTCACCCCAATTCTACCAACATGTATACATACATGTACCTGTACCTGTACATGTATCTGTACATGTACATGTAATGTCGATAGCACTTGTGCAAAAAGAGTTGATTTACCAGAGCCCTAGACTATTTTAATGAGACTGTTGGAAAGCCCATCTGTTGCAATGAGCTGTATAGTACTGCATTGTTGAAAGAATTGAGCATACAGGTTATGGATACTGCCCCTGGAGGTGAATTTCACAAAGCCTACCATTAGGCCTACTGTACAGTACATACATGTAATGTACATGTACAGTGTACATTACCAAGTACTGTACATTTACTGTACTGTACACCATATACAATGTACATGTACATGTACACTGCCGGGCAAATGTTATTACGCACCCACAACAAAAATATGCTTTGTGTTTTTTACCTAATTAAATAATGGATTATAATCACTTTCAAAATCATACCTGTCTCTTGAGTGGGTGCGTAATAACATTTGCACTGTAGTGTACATGTACATACATGTACATGTACATGTATGTATACATGTATACGTATACACGTACATGTACACTACAGTGACTGAGCAATATGGAACATAAATACTGTACATAAACTACATGTACGGTACGTGTACATACTGTATACATGTACCGGTAATTGTAATACTATGTATGTGTACGTACATGTACATGTATACATATGTACAACTGTAGAATGCGATTACATGTGTACGTACTTGTAGGCCTAGACATGTACGTGATTATGTCTTTATTGCCCGCCATTTTTTGGAGTCCTGTTTGCACTGCAGCACCATTGTGGCCTCTGCAAACGGCACTCTTCTTATTTGCTAAGACAGTGAAATGGGTTGCCTGCTGGAACTGGGATCAGAGGGGGAGGGGAAGGGGGGGAGGGAGGAAAGAAGAAAAGTCCCTTGACACAGTTAAAAGTGGTTGGCCAATATGCAATGATATAATGGCATTATGGCACCAACCCACCAACCTACTGTAGTGATAAAATGATCACGAATCAGTGTAAAAGCAGCATTATCTATATAGGGCAAAGGGGTTTGGCAGTCTTCTTTGAACATCTGGATTACAGTACATGTACAATGTACAGGTACATGTAGGACACTAGGGTACTTAACCACTTCGCGCCGGGACCTCCGAATCCGGAGGTCAATTGGATTGCCTTTGCAACGGGGCCCTCCGAATCCGGGCACCACTATTGTCCACATTCTAAACAAAGACTCTTTTCAGCTTAGAACAAAGCAATATGAATCAGTACAAAGACCCTTTTTGACGCAAGTTGCCACATGAATTGCAAGATTAGCAGCAGTAATTGTGCAATTGTGGGACTTTTACTGTGGAGGATCGAGGGATACCGCGCTGCAGCTGAAAGCACGCGGGGGACATTGTCTTTGCATGCCACACAGCCTAACGGTCGTCGGTCTGGCATAGGAATTCCCCCCACATTCTTTACCGTAATCTGTACGCTCGTTTGTGGCCGACCAACTCGAAGATTTGACTGCCTGGAGTGGAGGCTGGAGTCTGCGGTCAGGGATTGTCAGCAGCGTACACGCACCCACACACACACGTCCGTTACGGTCCATTGACGACGCACAAAGGGCCCTTTTTCGAACGGATAATCTCTTGACAAAAGCCACAACGACGTCCGAATTGTGCCAGGTTTTACTCTCTTGTACCCATAGTATACCCTTATCGATTTATTTCACAGAAATATATTGTTCCGATTGTTTTAGCAAGATTTTAAAATGATGCATTGTTCAAAAACCCCCGTATGGCGGTCATCGGTGCTGAAAAACCCCCCGGCGCGAAGTGGTTAAATATCAGTTTAATCACAGGTACAGTGTACAATGTACAGTAGTAAAGTGGTCAATTTTTGAAACAAAATGGCAAAGAAAAGTTTAGAAAACTTTAACTTGAATGAGGACATGAAGCTGTGACCTCGGGTTTTGCGTATCAGCGCTCTTACTGTATGGGCTGTCCAGCACACCAGTCACTTGTTTAGCTATGGCTTCAGTTTACACATCAGTCTATGGAAGCCACCAGCTACACAACATGTACACGTTTGTACAATATACACATACCCGGTAGTAGTTGCTACATGTATACACTGTACATGTACATGTACCGTAACTTGCTTGACAGGCAATGTCCATACTTGTATGGTTGGCTATGGCTTAAGTTTACACATCAGTCTAAGGAATCCACCTGCTACAAATTATACAATGTACACTATACATGTATGAACATTGCTACGTTTACACATCAGTCTATGGAAGCCACAAGGTACTGTACTTTGCTTAGAGGCAATGTCAATGTGTGGTTGACTATGGCTTCAGTTTACACATACATGTACATGTAAGTCTATGGAAGCCACATGACAAGCTACATGTACATGTACATGTACATGTACACACTGTACATGTACATTGTACACTGTACATTGCTACATGTACACCACAGGCAATGTCCATGTATGGTTGCCTACATGTATGGCTTCAGTTTACACATCAGTCTATTGAAGCCACAAGCTACTGTAGTTGCTACAGGCAATGTCCAATGTATGGTTGGAGATAACTTCAGTTTACACATGTATATCAGTCTATGGAAGCCACTGCTGTAACTGCATGTACATGTACATGTACATGTACATTGTACAATGTGTATAGTACATGTACAGTAGTTGCTACTGGCAATCCCAGTAGGCAGTGTATTGTTTTTTAGCCATATGTAGTCATACATGCTCCCAAGCAGTAACAGTGCACTGCAGAATCTGTTCATTACACAATTTGTTTATATTTTTTGGCTGCGGCAGGTGCAGCAGGTAGCCAGCGCCGTCCGCGACGCCTCCAAGGAGGCGGCCAAGTACGACCTGGTCAGCCGGGAGGAAAAGGACGGCGTGGAGGCCATCGAGAACCTGCGCATCAACAACGCCACCATGTTTGAGGTGCTCTACTGCGGCCGGGTGACGGTCAGCCACAAGCGGGCCCCGCCCAGCCTCATCGACGACGCCATCGAGAAGTTCAACGCCCACGAGGCCGCCACCCAGCACCGGCGGCCGGCCGCCACCCGCAAGCGCCACTTCTCCTGCGGCGACCAGAACGGGGCCGGGCTGCCGTCTCCGCCGCCGCCGTTGTCCGACGAGTTGGTCGCGCTGCCGCCGCCGCTATTGGCGATGGCGTCGGTGGACTCGGACCGGCTGAGCTCCGGCCACTCGTCGTCGGTCAGCTCAGACTCGCTGGCCTCGTCCTCGTCCCCGTGCGCGCCGGAGGCTGACGGGGAGGTCGCTGCGCCTCGCGCCGCCGCAGCTGCCGCCACTGGCCCCAAGGACCGCTCAAATCTCCTCCTGGCGCCGCTGCCCCGGGACCGGGTCTCCTCGGCCGGGGCGGCCGTGCTGAGGCACCGACGGGCGGTGCGGCAGGAGGAGGACGCAGCCGCACTAGGGATGGCGAGCACGACGCCGTCCCCCGTAACGCCCACGGAGACGGCCGACGTGACCAGCGGCCACAACCGCACCATGCTCTTCCAGATTGGCAAGTCCATGCTGACCCTCATCAGCCCGGACAAAAAGTCCTTCATGCTGACCAAGAAGTTCAACGACATCTCATTTTGCTCGCAGGTGAGTGTGTTTCTTCCCTTATTAAAAATAAAAGAGTTTGTTGAGTTAAGAGTGTGTGTGCATTGCCATGGCAACATGTACCAATCTCATACCACAAATGAAGATTATCTGTGTATTGAATGATCAGTGAATCCATTGAAACCATCTGATCACCATCATCACAATCATTTACCATTATCACCATTCACCACTATTAACATCATTACCACCATCACCAGCGCCAACATCCTCCTTTTCATTCTCCTTATTTTCCTCAAGTCTTCCTCCTCAATCTCCTCATCATTCTCTTCATCCTCCTCATCCTCCTCATCCTCCTCATCCTCCTCATCCTCCCCATCCTCCCCATCCTTCCCATCCTCCTCATCCTCCTCATCCTCCTCATCCTCCTCATCCTCCCCATCCTGCTCATCCTGCTCATCCTGCTCATCCTCCCCATCCTTCCCATCTTCCTCATCCTCCTCATCCTCCTCATCCTCCTCATCCTCCTCATCCTCCTCATCCTCCTCATCCTCGTCCTCATCCTCCTCATCTTCCTCATACTTCTCATCCTCCTCATCCTTGTCCCCCACACCCCCCTCATCCCCCTAATTCTCCTGACCTCCCTATTCCTCCCCTCTTCCTCATCATCCGTGATACTGTACATGTAGGCCTACATGTATGTATACGCTGCACTGTCTCTTCATCACTCTTCACCAATTAGAATCTTCATCGACATGAACATCTGTCATCCTCATCATCTCAAATCATGCTCAACAACCGCAAAGCTCTCCAGTACCATCTTGACTTACATGCGCCTCACTCATCTTTGATGTCTTCATTCCTTCCATTACACTTTGGGAACTCTACCCCGTACAATACACCGGTACAAGAAGACTGATTATTCCTCAGACATGCATTGGCACACAATGTGTCATTTACAACGTGTATCTCTCTGTTCGTCATCATCTTTCATCCCACATCCCACTTCAAAGAACGGCACAGAGTGCCAATGAAAGCATAATATAGCATAATAGATTCTACACGTATACAGGTTCATGTGTAAGTATAGACCATTTGTCTGCTGTACTGTCTGTACATGTACTATCCACACAAAGTCTTGTGAATTTGGCCGGTGCATACATGTACATGTACCGGGTACATGTGTGTACATGTACATGTACATTGTACATGTACCCGCCACTATACCGGTACATAGAGTACATTGTACATTATTCGAATCCACCACACGACCTCGACCAGCTCGGTGGTCCAGTGGTTAAGACATCTGTACTAGAAATCGGGAGTCGTGGGTTCGAATTCGAACTGCCTGAAATATTTTTATCAGGCACTGGGCGAAACACTGGGCACTCAGTGTTTATCAAGTCGAGTAAGGGCAAAACATCATTGAATTACAGTACATTGTACTGTCATGAATGATGAGCATCTGCATAAATTACACATCTCTCCGCCATGAATTTTTGCCTTTTTACTGAAAAATGCCCGAAGCGGTTTTTCTGTTAGAGCTTCTTTTTTATAGTGTGAGGGGAGGGTAAGGGTTGGGAGGGGAGATCACAGACACCAAAAAGTCCTTGTCAGACGGACGTACACAAAGCAAGTTTATGAAATCCACTCCTTAATTAAAGGTGTTCTTTGTGTCTGTTTTGGGACCTTGGGAGAGAGGGAAGGAGGGAGGGAGGGGAGAGGTTGGGGGAGAGAGGGAAGGGGGAGGGAGGGAGGGAGGAAAGGGAGAGGGGGAGGGAGAGAAGGGAGAGAAGGGGGAGGGGGGGGGGAGGGAGAGAGAGAGAGGGAGAGATGGAGGGAGGGTGAGAGAGGGAAGGAGGGTGAGAGAGGGAAGGAGGGTGAGAGAGGTACATTGTACATGTAAGGAGGGTGAGAGAGGTAAGGAGGGTGAGAGAGGGAAGGGAGAGAAGGGGAAAGAGGAAGGGAGAGAAGGGGAAAGAGGAAGGGAGAGAGGAATGGAAGGGTGGGAATGAGCGAGTGAGAGGGCAAGATAGAGAGAGAGGGGTACTGTAAGAAGAGAAAGAGTTTGGGAGGAAAGGAGAGGGGAAGGGAGCGAGAGGGTCAGGGTGGGAGGGGGAGTGAGGTAGGGATATGGAAGAGTAGGCCTGGGACAAAATGTCGACTAACCGACATTTCGCGACCAGCAAAGACTTGCCGAAATTTTGACTTGGGAAAAGTGAGAGGGTCAGGGTGGGAGGGGGAGTTAGGTAGGGATATGGAAGACAGAGGGACAATTTTTGTGGGGGGTGGGGTATGGAGCCTGTGCACAGCATCCAGCGTAATCTGTCTTCTCCAGTCCCATGGGAAAAACACATGAGATTCCATTTCTCTGTAGATCTCCCACTCCCACCTTCCTCCCCCTCCCTCCTCCCTCTGCATCTCACCTTTTTTTTCTTCGCCGTGCACTGTGGCATTTCGGGTGTGGATTATTGCAATGCATAATTTTCCTATGACGCTGCCATTTACCTGTCGACCTGTGTACAATGTACCGTACAGTGTACTGTACATGTACATGTACAACAATGTACATGTACATCCACGCAGTAGCCTATAGTGTACATGTACATGTACATATACATGTACATGTACATGTACCGGTACATTATGTACATGTACAATGTATGTATACATAGTACACAATGTACATGTACTTGTACATGTATGTACATGTATGCTGACGTTCCATGGGTCACAGATTGTTTAGTGAATGAGTCTAGAGCAGTGTACATGTACAAATTAGTATAATCATGGAGGATAATACATGTACATGTACATTATACATGTACATGTACATGTACATGTACATGTAAATGTACAAATGTACAGTGTACTTGTGTACGTGTACATGTACATGTACATGTACATCTACCGCACATGTGTACGTGTACATGTACATGTACATGTACATGAGTGCATGCAGAAACATACAGAACTGCGTCACATGTATGTACTTTGTCACTGTGGCTTTGATAAACGTCCTGCTACATGTACATGTACATGTACATGTTCATACAAATGCAGTACCGGTACATGTACACATGTGCCGTGCAGTACTGTACATACATGTATATGAGTACCAGTTTGTATGAATGTACATGTATTGTACAGTACCAGCATGACCGGTATGTGAATTCATGTTGGTTGCTGTTTTCTGTACAAATCAAAATTATGGAAGCCCTAAATTGCCATCATTGTTGGCAAGTTGTTGCACATATCCACACTGTTCTGAGTCACCCTCATCATGAATTGTAGCCAAGGATTGACCAGTCTTTTCATAATAATTGTCCTAGTGTTCCAAGGCTAAGGTCCTACAGTACAAGTACTGTATCTCTGATGGCCTTGACCAGTACATGTAGACACATTGCTGTGAAATGGCAAGGTCTATTCTTACTCCCAAGGCTTGGCCTTACATATACCACATGTACAATGTAACCCTTTTTTTTCTTTCTGCAATCAGGGTGCCCGGGCAACCGGACTTTGAATTAATCAGCCAGTCAATTTTCCCAGTCATACACATGTATACGTGTACATGTGGATCATGTACATGTGGATGTAATGATGTTAATATGATTTATTTTGCACTGGGAGTGTATCTGTACGTACGTACAGTGTACATGTACATTGTACATGTATACAATGTACAAGTACACATGTACATTGTACATGTAGGCCTACAGTACGTGTACACATGTAGGCCTACAGTACACATGTACATGTACATGTACATGTACATGTACATTGTGTACGGTACATGTACACGTATGTACATGTACATGTACAGTATGTATGTACCCGGTACAGTACACTGTACACAATGTACATGTACATGTACAGTGTACATGACTGGTGCATTCTGGGATAAAAACCAACCAGGGGTCGATTCAACGGAGCATTCCCACTCAAACGATTAAATGTAGTCGTACATGTACAGTTGTACATGTACACGTACATTTGTACGTGTACATGTACTGTACATGTACAGTAGGTAAATAAACCTGATTATTTACAAAAGGCTCACTAATACTGAAATTCGAATCGTGATTCAAATCCCACTAATAATCGCATTTTAATTCTTATATTGTACACCAAAAAAGTGCAGTGTTTATCGCAATTCAAATGGCGATCCAATTTTGTACATGTACATGTAATCACGTTTTTGTGGGACAGTGGAAACGGCCCAATTGTAGATTTGAGCCTGTGGCAAGGCCACGAGCAGAGATTAAAATGAAACTACTGTCTGGCATTCGAGGGACAGTGGAATCGGGGAAGTTACATAGTGTCCACGTCCCTCAGTTACTTCCTATGTTAATATGTGTATCTCCTGTATATCGCCTATACATGTACTTCCTTGTCCACAATCTGTCATGCAGAGTGTGATGTTGATGACATTTCTACTGTACAGTTGTACGTGTACTTCAGGTGTGGAGGATCAGGAAGTCATTACTACTTAAAGGGTGAAAGTCTCAAAGATTCCAATTTTCAGATTTGTCTCCACAGATGACAGTGGGGTGCCTCTGAATGGAGGAGGAGAAAATGAGAAGCGGAGGAGGTTTTTTTTGGGGGGAGACAGTGACCAAGGGCACCAGTGCCTCATTGTCTCCTTGAGGTTTTCTTGGCTGGCATCGATTTGACATCAATCCGTATTGCACGGATGCGGCACATGTGTACTGTACTGTACATGTACACATGTACATGTACATGTACCTGGACATGTATATGTACATGTACATGTACATTGTACATAAATATGTGTATAATGTACATTGTACAATGCTTATGTACATGTACACATATGTACATGTACTTGTATGTCAGTACATGTACATTACATGTACATGTTTGTGTACATTGTACATGTACATGTACATGCACAACTTTACCGGTACATTGTACATATACATGTAATTACATGTGTGTACATGTATGTGTGTAGGCCTACACATGTACTGACACTACGGTATGCTATTGTGGCGAACCCTGACCCGGTGCTTTCAAAGTTCCTGGCCTTGGCAGCGAGCGGTCTAACTTAGGCCAAGAGAGCAGATCCGTTTCGGGGAAATCTACCGCCAGGCAATGGACACTTACCAAGGGCAAGCGGATTCAGACTAGTACACTGTACACAAACATGCAAGTCCATCAAGTCATAGACACAAAGGAATTACTTTAATCAACCACTTTAATCACAAGCTAACTTTGACATAAAAATATGAAGTCAGCCAATCCATTGCAACCCCATAACTTAATCAGGTGTTCCCTAACACCTGCCACAGGTGCTCCTGCAGGTGTCCCTTAACACCTGCTACAGGTGCTCCTGCAGGTGTCCCTTTACACCTGCCCCAGGTGCTCCTGCAGGTGTCTCTTTACACCTGTCACAGGTGCTCCTGCAGGTGTCTCTTTACACCTGTCCCAGGTGCTCCTGCAGGTGTCCCTTTACACCTGTCTCAGGTGCTCCTGCATCAGGTGCACCCCCGACTTTACGACAACTACTTATAGACACATGCCTAGGATTTACTCCTTCGGACTACAGTTCCTGCATCTCCACTCTCTTGTCGTCTCAAACAGGACACCCGTGTATAATTCTAAATACCCGAAATACATGTAGAATCATAGTCACTCACCGAGTTCCCGTTTCTGACCGACCCGTAGAAGTAGCAGCTCTGGCTGTCAAGTGCTTGAATTTCCTCTGTGCATGTATGATAGATCTTCACTCCTCCGAACCCACTTCAAGACTGCCCTTATTCCTAACTGCCTGGCTCATAAGTAGTCCCCCCTAAACACTAATCCCATTGTTCTACTCCAGTTCATAGAAATGACTCGGCCCTAACCACAACTTTTCCCTACTTATATTCGGGTCCACACTATAAACATTGGAATCGCACCGTGCTAGTGGCCCACACAGTCAACACTCAATGAAGGCCAAAATCTGTACTGCTGAAACTGCACATTGCGTTACACAGCTGCCTTCCAAGTTTGGTCGGTCCCCGACCTATTAACTTAATCAACACAAAGCAATGCAGTTTCAATACAGATTAAGGGATACCTCCCTTTCTAAAAACTAAAGGCAAACACATACAGGTATATCTATGATTATGCTTGAAATCCACTACAAATAAGTAAATAGGTATCTTTAATAAAACTTTAAACTTTGGCAAATGAAAGAAGCTAGTAATTACTCCAGTACTCCCCAACTACTCATTATCGTTATCAACAACTTCCCTTCCCAAAGCACATGTAAATGAACAAATCCAACAGTTATCCAGCAAGTTTGAAAGCATCTTGAAAACTGAAGTTGAAACTTTACTAGTGTAGAGTTACCTACATCACCCTGAAATCCAAGCCATCCTCCCAGGATAGTTCGAGCACCAATATCATCACATGGAAACAATACCAAACAGTCTGTCACATCAACACATTACCGTTCTCCGTAAAAACAACCACACGAATTCACCATGATGAATTAAATAGCAGAGGTAGATTATACAGACTTTAAAACATACAAGTTTATATAGGCTAAATGGAATAATGGACGGAATAACTATTCAAAACGATAAACATCTAACTATAACGAGTGGCATTTAATTGCGTATTAATGTCAACCATGGTCACTGAACCTCCATTCCAGCAGTGAAAGCTACGTCGTAGACCTTCGTCGTCTCCTCCGTCACTGCTGGTGTCCCGTCGGGGTAGTACGTGGTCCGCTTCGATGTCTCGGTGATCCGATGAACCTTCCCCTGGATGAGACGTTGTAGCCCCGATAGTGTATGGCGATGCTCAACCACTGCTTTTCCTGCAGCATCTCTGACCACAAATAATTTTGTGGGCTGTGGCGGAGCGTCATCTGTCTTCAGTCCCTTAATGAAAACAGCTTGGTACTCTCTCTTCCGCTCCTCCTGAAGGGTGCGTCTACCTTCGCTGTGGACCAGCGAAGAAGATGTTTCCAACACTCTGACCACCTGACCTGGCATGAGTGCCTCCACATCCAGGAACCTAACTGGCTCTTTTTCCGGAAGACATGGAGGTCTCTCCTCCTCTTCCTCCTCTTCCTCAATGGTATCCTCCTCTCCGGAGGACTCAGATTCACCCATCTCCAGGGTCGAAGGGGATTCCCTCCTTAGGGCTTCCATTGCCCGAGCGCTCTTCCCACCAGAGCCGGTGCTTGGCGGTGGTGGTGGCATTCCGTTTTCCAGGAAGGAAACGGAGCCTGGAGAAAGAGACAATGTCTCCACTTGCTCGTCTGGGGCAATCTCGGTGTCCACGCGCAGGGGCGCGGGGAACTCTCTCTCAGCAGCTTTGGGTGGGCATGCTCGCACATTAGGCACACTGTACGACTGCAATGCCTCCTTACGCCTCACCAAGACTTTAGGGCGCCTCGTCTTCCCTTCTCCGCTGGGACCCTCCATGGGCCGCTTCCGCCCTCGCTGGTGCACTCTCTCCTTCTCCCCGGTTGTCATAGGCCTTGCGTCGTCCACCTCCGCAACGCTAGCCGGGTGGTGCTCCCGGTAGTGCACCCGCAGGTTGTCTCTCCGGTTATACCGGTTGTCACACCTTAGACACCAGTAATAACTGAGAGGACCTGCGCGATGCACAGTACTCTTATGCCGGTGGAGGCTCCTTTTATACATGAAGACCTCCCCGCACTCATAGCATGAAAACAGGTTGGAATCATCTAAGTCTTGAGGGACTCTTCTCCGATCCATCGCTCCTCGCTTGGTTGTACCCTGTATTCAAACGAGAGCCATGACACATTGCAATACTCGTTACTTCATGATACACTTCTAATTACTTTACTATTTCTAACATCGCTATCGGTATCTATGCGGCCGTATCCGCTGACGAGTAGGGTTTCTACGTGGTGGGTCATGAACCTGCCCATTCGCCGGCTCTGAAAGCCCAGCGCCCATGTCACCACTCTCATCACCCACAGTTGATGCCTGGCCCCGGCAAGGCTCACTGTTCTCCACCTCACACTCTGGTAGTGAATCTGAAATATGGAGCTCATTCCGTTCTGCTGAGTCCTCAAATTCTATTCCATCCGCAGATGGCTCTACCCCAGGAAGGCCACTCGACTCTACCGTGATGAGGTCCTCTGTTCCCCATGGCTTCAAGGGGTCCCCCTCATACGGCTTCAAACGATCGAAGTGTACAACCTTCGGCTTACTTCGTGGGCTTTGCTGGATGCGGAACACCACATCCGACAGTTTCTTTGTGATGAGGAAAGGTCCTAGCCAACGAAACTGCAACTTGGGTGTAATACCTTTCTTCCTAGTGTTATTGTACAGCCAAACAAATTGTCCTTCACGGAGACACATGCCGGCAGCCTTTTTGTCAAACTGTCTTTTCTGCCGGCGTGCACTTTCCTTCAGGCATACCCGTGCCCGGTCATGTGCCTGCCTCATCCTCTCTCGCAGTAACTCTGCGAAATCCGTTCGTGTTCCTTCAGCATCACTAACAGTCTTTAACTGTGCTGTAGCCAAATCTACAGGCAAGAACACCTCCCGCCCTAACATCATCATATTAGGGGACTCTCCGGTGGATTCTTGGGGTGTACACCGGTAGGCAAATGTTGCATAGGGTAACTGTTGGTCCCAGTCGCGTTGATTCCTGTTAGGCTCTATCATGACTGACACTATCCAAATCAAGGTGCGGTTGAATCGCTCCACAAGTCCATCTGACTTGGGGTTATACGGCGTAGTGCGTGTCTTGTTGATGCCCAACATTTTGCACATTTCCGAAAAAACCTCACTCTCAAAATTGCGACCCTGGTCAGAATGCAGCTGTTGTGGGACACCAAATCGACAAACAAATTGTTCCACCAGCTTCTTTGCCACCGTTTCAGCCTTTTCATCCGGGATGGCATACGCCTCCATCCACTTGCTGAAATAGTCACCAACAACCAATATGTATGCATTGCCGTCCTCCGTCCTTGGTAACCGTCCCACGACGTCTATCGCAATCCGTTCCATTGGCGCACCAACTGGAAGCTGTTGCAGCATTGCACGCCTCTTCTTGGGTGGAGACTTCCTCTTAGCACAGATGTCACACCGTCTCAGCCAAGACCTGGTGTCCGCACTCATGCCCACCCAAAAATACCGAAGACGCACCTTTGCCATGGTTTTCTTAAACCCAAGGTGACCTCCCGTCTTTCCTCCATGGAGTTCTGCTAGTATCTCCTGTCTGTATCTCTGTGGCAAAACCCTTTGCCACGTTACTCTCTTACCATCGTCGGATTCCCAACGACGACACAGCACACCGTGCTGCATTTCTAGCTGGCCCCACCTTTGCCAGTACATCCTATTAGTTGTGGCAGCAGATGCCATTGAGGCCCAATCTGGTCGCTCTGAAGACTCTTCCTTGGCTCTCACTATCCATGCCATAGAGTCATCCTCCAACTGAGCCTGCCTTAAAGCATCATTGCTCAAACTCGGCACTACTGTGACCACTCTCGCCTCCGCGATTCCACCATCTCTCGTAACTTCAGTTTCTAATTGGTGAATGTCTTCACTTACGTCATGTTTTTGTTCCTGGCTAACTTCATCCTCTCTTCCACACTGTGGACAAGGTCTTCGAGACAGGCCATCAGCATTGCCATGCTGCCTTCCAGGTCTGTGCACAATAGTGAAATTGAACTCCCCAATAACCTGTAGCCATCTTGCCACCTGCCCTTGCGGTTCTTTGAGGTTGGTTAGCCAGCGAAGTGCTGCATGGTCTGTTCTCACTGTAACCTTGTTCCCATACAGGTACTGCCTGAACTGACGCAGATACACAACTACTGCAAGTAGTTCTCGCCGAGTGACACAGTAATTGCGCTCTGGCTTCTTCAATGTTCGGCTGGCATAGGCAACAACCTTCTCCTCCCCATTATGTATCTGTGACAACACTGCACCTATTCCAACATCACTTGCATCTGTGTCAAGTATATAGTCTGCCTCGGGATCTGGGTAAACCAGGATGGGTGCCTCCTGCAAGCGCATCTTCAGCTGCTGAAATGCCGATTCACAGTCATCGTCCCAAACAAACTCCCTCGACTTTTCTGTAAGTCGATGCAAAGGCTGCGCAATGTCGGCAAACCCACGAATGAAGCGCCTGTAGTATGATGCCAATCCGAGAAAACTTTGTACTTCCCTCACTGTTGTAGGAGTAGGCCATCCCTTAACAGCTTTGATCTTTTCGGGGTCCGTGTATACCCCCTTACTAGATACAATGTGTCCCAAGTACAACACACTTTCCTTGAAGAGATCACATTTCTTTGCCTTCAGCTTCAGTCCAGCCGCCCTCAAGCGCTGGAAAACTATCTCAAGTCGGGAAATGGCTTCTTCCACTGTCTTTCCGTACACAATTACATCATCTAAGTACACCAGGAGAATTTCCCAATGCAAGCCAGCCATAACACGTTCCATCAAGCGCTCGAAAGTTGATGGGGCGTTACAAAGACCAAATGGCATCACCCGCCAACTGAATAAGCCACCACGACAGACAAAAGCTGCCTTCTGTTTTGCTTCATCATCGAGTCCTATCTGCCAGTAGCCCGAGGCTAAATCTAATGTAGAAAACCACTGAGCACCCGCAAGTGCATCCAAGGAGTCATCTATCCTTGGTAGCGGATATGCATCCTTGATTGTGACCGCGTTCAAGCGTCTATAATCGACACAGAAACGTTTGGTCCCATCTTTCTTAGCCACTAAAACTACATTCGAAGCCCAAGGGCTATCAGAGGGCTCGACGACTCCTCTATCCACCATTTCCTTCACCTGACGACTGATTTCTTCCTGTTCTACCGCTGGGTATCTACGAGGCCTTTCCCTTATCGGCCTAGCATCACCGGTATCAATATGATGTCGGACCCAGTCCGTACACCCAATGTCCGTGTCTCCCTTCGAGAACACATCTGCATATTTGCATAACAAGTTTGCCACCGAGTTGCCATATCGTGCATCAATTCCCTTCATACTCCTTTCCAGCAAATCTTCAAGGTGTTCGGGGACCTTCACCCTTTTCAACTCGTTACAGGGCTCGGGCTGCAACTTTTCAACGTCACCTACTTGTACAGGTGTAAGAACTCCTGCCAATGTCCCCTGCTTCACTACCAAACTATCCTTTCCGGGATTGAAAACACGAATGGGAACCAAATCGTCCTCCGTCTTCACCAGGAGACGGGCCATTACTAATCCTCGCTGAGCTAACTCACTCCTGTCAGTGGGTTCCAGGAGACCCAGTCCTGACATATCAGTTCTCTTTGCCATCCTTCCCGGGACGAGTGCCTCATGCCCTGCTGGAACAATCGTTGTTCTTTCTACCACCACCCTGGCACAAAGCGAGTCACCTGAGCAGTCTGTACACTTGACTCTCTCACCATTGATGAGAAGTTCTGCTGTACCAAAATGGAGTTCCCCACCGGTAGGCAATAGGAAGTCCATGCCCAGTATTCCCTCCATCTTCAAATCTGCAATGATCGCATGCACTGGATATGTCGTTCTCCCTACTTGCAGTTCTACCCAAGCACTGCCAACTGTGTGCAACTCGCTACCATCTGCATTTCGGACTTTTGCTAGCTCAGATGTAATCTCGGGTCTTCGCTCCCGTGGTATTCTGTAGTACATTGCCGATGAAATGAAGGTGTCAGTTGATCCTGTGTCAACTAGCATATTTGCTCTCGTCCCCCTTATCACTGCAGTCACAAATAATCCATTTCTAGATTTGCCCATTGACGAAGGTAACATAAGGCTCCTCCCTCCTTTCATCTCTCCTTTGACCTTAGAGTGCCCTACTTCTGGCTCAGCGTCCCCTCGGGCACCAGAGTCTGCTGTTGGCCGTTTCCCGAACCAGCCCTATTTCTGCGATCGGGTTTGTCGCACTCCCGGGCAAAATGCCCCTTCTTTTGACAATTGAAACAAGTGAGTTCCTTTCGCCAGTTTGCATTACCAGGTGCCACTGCCCCGGTTCCGACCGTTCCCTGACCCATCTTCAGCTTTGCCTCGATAAGCTCCCCCATCTTTCTTTCAAACTTCTTTTGGCTCTCTTCCATTGCCACCTTGAATTCCTCAAAGTAGTTCCGACCTACTTCCCCATCAACAGCACGGGCAAATTTCGGCATCTTCCTGCCTCCTCTTTGCTCCTCCATTTTCATGAAATTCTCAGCGGCTATCGCCGCCTGAATTGCCTCATCAAGCGTCTTGGGTATTGCTCTAAAAATACCCTCTCTTGTAGCCTGATCTTCTACGGCATCCGAAAAGTGGCCCTTAGCAAGCCGTTCCCTACCTTCGTCATCAAACTCTGGATAGGATAACGCGGTCAGCTCTCTCACGGCCTGACCCAACTCTTGCAGGCTTTCTTTGGGACCCTGTTTTCGATGACGGAGTTCCATCAGGTGATTCTCTGCCTGCTGGCCCGGCCCAAATCTACGCTTTAACAATCCGACCAATTCTTGGTAGGAATATTTCTTCCCTTCGCCATCTTTGTGGCTGAGGACCTTGAGTGCGGGCCCTTGTAAACTAGCCGCCATAAACACTGCAGCCTGTTCATCTGACCAGTTATTAGCAAGCCGGCACGCTTCAAAATGCTCCTTGTAATCCTTCCAAGGGGTTTTCCCATTGAAGCGGTCAGGGGTGATGTTGGGTCTTCTTGACCCCCCATCCAGCCTAGCCTCAAATGCCTCTCTGCCAACAACTCTTTTCTCTTTCTTCAACGGCCAAGGTGTGACCAGGGATGGTGTATCCCGTGCCTCCCTATCTGCCGTCACAGTTTCCCTAATACCCGTTGACTGTTTCTGTGGGACCCATCCCACAGCACCTTGGAACTGAAATGGGCTTGGTTGTCTCACAGGTGTCTCTACCGACACCTTCTCTGTTGTACGTTTCCGTTTCACCCCGTCTTTGGGATCAAAATCCATGCTCGCATACCCTGATGTGAGCTTGGTTGACGCAGGTGCCATTCGAAACTTAATTTCTGAATCACCTGTATCAGGTGTCTGCCATGCACCTGCTCCCTTCCTCTCCTCTTTCCGTTGAAGCAGTTGGAGCTCTCTCTCCAATATGTCTGCCCTCTCTGCTATGTGCTCTTTCTCTAATCGTAGGCGCTCTAACTCTACACGGGACCGTTGCAATGCATCTTCACCATGCTGCGCATCCACTCTCAATTGTCCCAGCTCTTCTTCAAAATCTATGGCTGACGTGCTCGTCTCCATCTTGCAACAACCGAGTCACAGTTACTCTTCTGTTCAGCGCACCTCTCAAGTGAGCTACAGATCTCAATCTCTAAATCAGCTGGCTCGAACTAACACGCTTACTGGTGTTTCTTTTCCCTTTCCATATGGTCACCCTCGAGTGCCACTGCAGTTCCCTTGATCTCATACATGTACATGCACAGTGCCAACCATTCTGATCCGTTCCCTTCTAACTTGTGTACCATTGCCGATCCCACTTCTGACACCATTTGTGGCGAACCCTGACCCGGTGCTTTCAAAGTTCCTGGCCTTGGCAGCGAGCGGTCTAACTTAGGCCAAGAGAGCAGATCCGTTTCGGGGAAATCTACCGCCAGGCAATGGACACTTACCAAGGGCAAGCGGATTCAGACTAGTACACTGTACACAAACATGCAAGTCCATCAAGTCATAGACACAAAGGAATTACTTTAATCAACCACTTTAATCACAAGCTAACTTTGACATAAAAATATGAAGTCAGCCAATCCATTGCAACCCCATAACTTAATCAGGTGTTCCCTAACACCTGCCACAGGTGCTCCTGCAGGTGTCCCTTAACACCTGCTACAGGTGCTCCTGCAGGTGTCCCTTTACACCTGCCCCAGGTGCTCCTGCAGGTGTCTCTTTACACCTGTCACAGGTGCTCCTGCAGGTGTCTCTTTACACCTGTCCCAGGTGCTCCTGCAGGTGTCCCTTTACACCTGTCTCAGGTGCTCCTGCATCAGGTGCACCCCCGACTTTACGACAACTACTTATAGACACATGCCTAGGATTTACTCCTTCGGACTACAGTTCCTGCATCTCCACTCTCTTGTCGTCTCAAACAGGACACCCGTGTATAATTCTAAATACCCGAAATACATGTAGAATCATAGTCACTCACCGAGTTCCCGTTTCTGACCGACCCGTAGAAGTAGCAGCTCTGGCTGTCAAGTGCTTGAATTTCCTCTGTGCATGTATGATAGATCTTCACTCCTCCGAACCCACTTCAAGACTGCCCTTATTCCTAACTGCCTGGCTCATAAGTAGTCCCCCCTAAACACTAATCCCATTGTTCTACTCCAGTTCATAGAAATGACTCGGCCCTAACCACAACTTTTCCCTACTTATATTCGGGTCCACACTATAAACATTGGAATCGCACCGTGCTAGTGGCCCACACAGTCAACACTCAATGAAGGCCAAAATCTGTACTGCTGAAACTGCACATTGCGTTACACTATGCAAAATCACAATTATTTGGATCGGGATTCAAATAGCGATTCAAACTTCACTTGTTGTGTGTGTGTGGACACAATAATTGCGATTAGTAGTGAGATTTTAATTGCCACTGTGCTTCCCCCTCTCCCCAAAAATCTCTGGATGCCAGACATACATGTACATGTACACTATCGTCGCATCTTACAATGTACGTAATTGGTGTGGGGCAGAAACTATACTGCAGGAATGACGTGCACAGTGCTTTAAAGGCATTGATGCATCCGCCTGTGATTTACATACGTAAATGTACATGTACAGTACATGTAGAGTGTACATGTATATGTACAACTGTACATGTATATGTACAATTGTACATGTATACATGTACATGTACTGTACTGTACAGTGTACTGTACACTGTACATGTACATGTACAGCGTACAATGTACCCTTCTGTACAGTATGCTATGCAGTGCCGCGATCAGAATATCCAATCTGTGCTACATGTACAGTACATGTACATGTACACTGTACAGTACATGTACATGTACATGTACATTGTGTACCGGTACACACATGTACATTTGTATTAGCTCTCAACTGAAGTGTGGTCCTCTGGCCAACTGTATTGATTAACGAGCACATACTGTACCCTGTAAAGTACCGGCATGTACAGTACATGTACGTGCATCAGCAGGGTTTCCCCATATCAAAGGGAGGGTACAGTACATGTACATGTACATGTACATGTACATATGTACACTAGACCATTTGCCCAAGTGCCCAATTTTCTGGCATTAAAAATTTGAGATATCACTTCCTCATCAGGAAGTTTGTAACGGTATCAGACATTCTGTGAAATTTTATTTTTTTAGCTCTCAAAAATCTGCCGTTTTCAAGGAAAGAAAAAAATTGGTTGAATTGTGGAAGATTTGTTGATTGGGGAACATTTGTTGAATTTTGTTGAAAAAGGAGAGCTCTCTATTATTCCAATTCTCGCTCCACAAAGTTTTTTCTCATGACAGGGTTGATAAATTGAGGAGAAACATGCACATGTACTGTAGGCCCTATAGATACATGTACATGTACCAGTACATACATGTACATGTACACTGTACATGTACATGTACTGTACATTGTACATTGTACATTGAGTACATTGTACATTGTACATGACAAAGTATGGAAGTGTTTGTTTGACCATACCGGTACCTGTACATGTACATGTGTGCATGTGTTTGACCAAATGGTGTATAAAATGTAAACACAAACACACTGTACATTACATGTACATGTACATGTACAGTACATGTATGTACATGTACTGTACAGTACTGTGAGGCATCTCATCTCACTTTTGATGGACCACCTCAAGTGTTTGTCTCCAAAATGTGCCACCTCAGGGGTCAAAATCCTGCTTTAAATATCAATAGCACAATGTGCAATTGAACATTGGCTACTGTACATGTTCATGTACATGTACATTTATACACACATGTACATGTACAGTACATGTGATGTATGCAATACATGTACATGTACATGTACATGTGTACATTTGTACACTGTACACTGTACATGTACAGTGTACATGTACAGATGTACATGTACATTTGTAGGCCGCTGACCTGCATGTACTGTACATGTACTGTCATGACTACAGTTTTAGGAGGCCTGATGTTGTCAACCTTTACTGTACATGTGTAGTGGCCATTTGCACAGGTCTCGGAATGCTGTCAACATCGAGTGGTGTTGACCAATTATTGGGAGCGGTGTGTGTGGGTGGTGCCGTAGATGTACAGTGCATATACATTACAAGAAGATTTTTGTAGCCCTTCTGGGAGAGATGCTAATGCTACAATGATGTATTACTACATGTATATTAGGCACTCTTATTGTAGGCATTCGGAGTGGTGTCCAGTGACCAGGTGTACAGGTGGATGTCCGAGTGCAATCGAGATGCAACAGCGCAGCTTCTCCGGACAATATCGTTTCCCTGGGCCCTCCAAAAATAGCCTGCCCATCTACAGTGCATACTGTAGTGCACATGTACATGTACATGTACATGTACATGTACAGTACATACGTGTACATGTACTGTAGGTCTAGTGCACGAGCACGTGTGCTTGTGTACAGTTCAATCATGGAGGTAGAGGGAGGTGGTTCAATGAACCCTGTTCAATCTCCCTCCAATCGGCAGATTCAACAATTTGTGCAACTGACATGTTGACCAAATTCCAAAGGTGTGTGTAATATCAATCATTGTGATCTAAGTACATGTACACATGTACATGTATTGACGTGATTGAATGTGTGGGTGCAAGGGTCTTGAGTACGTGTACAATATACACGTACATATACAGTACACATACCGGTACTGGTAGGCCCCCTACATGTACAGTGTACCGTACAGTGTACAGTACCGGTACATGTACATGTTCGTACATGTACATGTACATGTTCGTACATGTACATGTACATGTACACTGTATCAGAAAGCCAAGTGTTTGCAAAGTACATTTGTTGTACATGTAATACCAGTACGTACCCCTGTACATGTACATGTATACATGTACACGTGTACATGTACATGTACACTGTACACAAATGTATACAGTAGTGTACATGTAATGTACATGTACATGTACGTGTATGTATGTACTGTACTACACTGTACATGTACACGTACAGGGTACCAACATCTTTGAAATTTATGTACAAATGTACATGTACAGTATACATGTATGTGTACAAATGTACATGTAGGCTATATGTATTGTAGGCCTACAGTACATGTAGATGTACATTGTGCATACATGTACATGTACCGGTGTACTGTACATGTATACATACACGTACATGTACAATAACATGTAAATGTACTACATTGTACATGTATGTAGGCCTAACATATGAATTATCTTTCGTCAAAGAAACAAAGGAGAAAGTGACAGGGAATTTGGAGGGCCTGGTGCATATTAGTAGCAACACCACCTGCACTCTGAATGTGGGGGTCTGGGCGCGAAGTTATCAAAAATGTTAAAAAACTTCTTTAGAGGCGTGCATTGATATTTTGTCGCATTTGTCCAGTGGGACACGCGTGTTTACCCGCCGCAAATGTGAAAGTGTGCAGACTCATATGAGCCATTAGCAATTTGAATTAATTAAGCGTGGGAAGTGCAGCCATGGTCTTTTGATTGATAGGCCTGTCTGTAATTGCCTGTTAGAAGACCACCAAGACTTCCTCCGTGGAATTACAGCGGTAATACGGCACATCGCTTCGCACACAGGATAGGGCAGCAGGCTTACATGTACAGTACAATGTAGATCTGTGTCTGCGGTGCAATCCAGACTCTATGGTCAATGTCACCAATGTCATCAATGACTGTGACAGGTCCGTCCGTCCGGCCGGCCCGTTCTTAGCAACTGGCAAATTTCTGAACATGACAGGCCTATCACATGATAATGTACATTGTAACACTGTATACACAAAACGTGTCTATACATGTACGTGTCTATACATTTCACTTCACCCAGCTCAGCTTATCCCAATCCTCTCCCCACAGTAACTGTCTTATTTATGATGATGCCCCATAGGCTACCCCATTTCAGCCAGCCTTCTCTAACTGTGGCAATTCTAATTAGCACCTCCAGTCTCTTAACACTCTGATGCAGATCAATGGAGGGCTGATTGGATTGGGCCAGACTGAGTGGGAGGGGGGAAGGGCAAGTTTGCTGAGGTCAGCCTTGTGTGAAGTGTATCTTATTGCTCAGGGGCTAGAAATCACTGTTTAGACTGCTAGATTGATTAGTCTGTGGTAGGGAGAGGGAGAGGAGGGATGGAGAGAGAGAGAGAGAAGGGGGAGGGAGAGGGAGAGAGAAAAGGAGGAGGCTGAGGAAGGGGATTGTTAGAGAGAGGAGGGAAAGGGAGAGGAAGTGGGAGAGTCAGGGACAGGGAGAGGAAGGAGATGGACAGAGGGGCGGACCAGGGAGAGAGGAGGAGGCAGAGAGGAAAAGGGAGAGCGAGAGAGAGAGAGAGAGGAGGGAAAGGGAGTGAGGGAGGAGGGACAGGAAGAGAGAGTGTGAGAGAGAAGGGGGAAGGGAGAGGAAAATGGAGAGGGGGAGATGAAAGGAGGGGGAGGATGCGAGAAAGGGGAGGAGAGAGAGAGGAACAAGGAGAGGGAGGGAAGGAGAAGGGGTTGGGAGGGAAATAGAGGGAGGGAGAGAGCCAGAGAGGATGGAGAGGAGGAGGGAAAGGGAGAGAAAGGGGAAGAGAGTGAGAGAGGGGAGGAGGGAGAGTGAAACAGAGAGGAGTAGGGAGACGGATAGAGAGAGTGGGAGCCTAGAGAAAGAGAGAAAGAAAGAGAGAGGAGAGAGAGGCACAAATAGGGCTAGGTAAAGAGGGAAGGAGGAAGGAGAGGGAGAGAGACAGTAGAGAGAAAGAGGGAGAGAGAGAGAGAGGAGGGGAGGGATAGGATGAGAGAGTAGGGGAAGACAGGAGGGAAGAGAGTACCTTATGTACATGTAGGGAGTATCAGGTGGGATTGGAATCAAGATACTGTACATGTACATGTAGAGTACATGTATAGTTGGCTTACGGTACATGTACATAACATGGTACATGTACACTGCCCTGCAGTAGGTGTTATGTACATGTACATGTACATGTAGACCTACTATACTTATTGGTGCAAATCTCCCAGGACATCCATGACAAGGCAGTTGATTGGATAGGACTGCAGTGCAGGGAAACTGATAATGGGCGATTTAGTCAGTAATTCAAGATGCCAAATGTTGAAATGTGCTGCTGAGAGGTTTGATGGCTGATAACATTGGCAAGCAGGCAAGCAAGCATGCAGGCAAGTAAGCAAGCAAGCAAGCAAGCAAGCAAGCAAGCAAGCAAGCAAGCAAGCAAGCAAGCAAGCAAGCAAGCAAGCAAGCAAGCAAGCAAGCAAGCAAGCAAGCAAGCAAGCCAGCCAGCCTGCCTGATGGCCAGCCGGCTGGCCGTCAGGCAGGCAGACACTATACATGTACTGTACATTTAGGCTACATGTACATGTACATGTACATTTACATGTACATGTGTTGTACATGTGTGTTCAAATTTCACATGTGCTTAAAAGCTGTTACATTGTTAAACTCCTCCACCTTGACCATCCTCTCTGACCCCAGGGCATCAAGCAGCCCGAGTACTTCGGTTTCATCTGTCGTGAGAAGACGTCCTCCTCCAGCTACATGTGCTATGTCTTCAAGTGTCAGTCAGAGCCTGTGGTAAGTGACCCTTCTGCCTGTCTCATCAGACATTTTTTCAAGTTCATTAAAAAGTCAGTTTAATCAGAGTATTGCTTCAAGACAAGCAAATTATGTGCCTACAGCCAGAGAAGTTGTCATGTTTCTTGTGCCTGTACTGAACTCGAGGCAGCGCTGCCTGTGCATGTGGGGTTTAATACCCCATGCAACCACGTACGTATAAATATACGTCCGTGCATGCAACAACAAAATATGGCATGTTTCGTTCGTTGCACAGTACAATATCTACAGTGTGGCGCTGCCACGCATGCGCACGCGGCCGTCTCCCAACACGGGTCGAACTCAACCCGGAGACGTTCACACTACTGCTTTCAACACGTGTTGAAATTTCCAACACGGGTCGAAAGCTCTCAACCCACCTCCGGAGCAGGGTTGGTTTGAACACGGGTTGAGCGCTCTACATGTACATGGGTCCGACCCGTGTTGAAATGTTGTAGTGTGATTTTGCTGGGTTAGCTTCCGAGTGAAAGAGCCTAGGGGGTTAGGGCTATGTACATGTACATCAGTACTGTAGGTGTAAAAACCCCAAGAACTTGTCTAGTTTTTCTTCTGCTGAGGAAGTCAACCTTGAAAGTACATTTTCTGCTCACTGACTCGATAAGACTTGAAGGTTTGCATGGTGGAAATACTAAATGAAAGGTTTCTCTTTCAAGAAGTGTGGCTCGGAAAAGAGACGGTACAGTACATGTACATGTGTACATATGTAACTCAACGTTTCGGGTAGTGTGTACTCTGCCCGTTGTCAGGAGACTGTTCACGGGCAGAGTACACACTATATACATGTACATGTCGGTCCCTTTGGGATAAAGTTCATATTAATTCATAACACATGATGCGGATAGCAGCAAAATTAAACAGTCCGGAGTCCATTATGATTAATGGCGTGGTGAGAAGGTCATAGACTCAGTAGAAGGTCAATACTAGAAGTCAGAATTTGGACACATTATGTGCAGTGTACTATTTGCAATTTTGCATACTGTACATTTACTTACCCGTATACATTTACCATAAACATTCAAGTACTGGCAAGTGCAAACAGCCATGCAGAGCAAAGTGGTACAAATGTACCTGTACATGTACTGTACAATGTACATGTACATGTACATGTGTACATGTACATTGTACATAAATGGCTGGTACCGTACTATTGCACACCCATTACTGGGGCATATGGTCAGATCCATATCAAGCCACTCTCATTGAGTCTCAGCCGCCCTGCTGGGCTATCAAATTTATGTAACCCCATACACGTTGCACATGTGGGAATGCAACACCACACACTGGGAGTTTTGAAGTGACGAGCCTATACATGTACATGTATGTTCTGTACACGTACATGTACCGGTACATGTACATGTACGTCTGAGTGTACAGTACATGTACGGTACAGTAATTAATGTGTACGAGTCTCTTCCATTTACTTGCAAAAAGAAAGTCAGGAATATTGGGTTTTTTCTTCTTCAAAGTTTCATTGACAAGCTTTATAGAATTTCCAAGGTACATGTACATGTAAGGTACACATGTACTGTATGGTAGCCTACGTACTGTATACATGTACATGTACATGTACATGTACATGTGTATGTACATGTACATGTGTATGTACATGTACATGTATGTGTACATGTACTTGTAACTCTACTACAACTGTAGCAGCCACTGTGGATACATGTACATGTACATGTAAGTTGCTCTGTTTCAGAAAGGTGAACATTGTTATTTGTGGAAATTGTAACACAATGACTATGTACACATGTACCTGGTACATGTACACATGTATACATGTACAATGTACATGTACAAAATGTATACATGTATATTACAGTTGTGTAAATGTATGTACATTTTGTACATTTGTAGTGTACATGTACATGTACATCATACATGTACATCTACGGTACTGCACATGTGCAGTACATTGTACAGTACATGTACATGTACTTTTACGCTGTACTGTACATGTATACATTTGTAAATGTAATAATTAATGATAATTTATTTTAAAAAAATTGCGCAAATTCCATTTAAAATATGTTCAAATGCGCATTTATACATGTTCATTAGTGAAAAATAAATCAAGGCAAAGACTACACATTTATGCAATTGTTAAAAAGAAACAATTGTACATGATATTAATAATAATAATAATAATACATTTAATCATAATAATAAAAACTTATAAATAATGCTAGCATATCCACCTTACTGGGTTTTCAAGGCGCAGCAAGCTTGAAGACAAGAAGTACCGGTATACTGTAGGAGTAATAGAGAACAGCAAATTACCGGTAGTCATTCAAAACTTGTGTCATTAGATATGTTTTTAGTACTTAGTAGCAATTTAAATTGTGTAGTACAAGAACAAGATCTACCGTACACTACATATATACATGTACATGTACATGTACATTGTTTTGTAAGTTGGACAGGTACACTACATGTACATGTACATGTACATGTACTTGTAGTGAGTTCCAGATGTGAGGAGCTGCCACAGAAAAGGACCTGTCACCCCGGGAGTGCCGAGACTTGTGTCCCTTGAGAAATAACATGTACATGTACATGTACTGGAAGCATGTTTCTGGACCGTAGTAGATTTCTTTAAGGACTATGAGCCTGAAGTACAGTTGTACAGTGCAAATCAGAAATGTACTGTAGGCCGGAGCTCTGCCGTTGAGTGCTTTGTGGGCAATAAGTGTGTACGGCACATGGATTGTTAGAAACTGCATGTTGTACATGTACATTTTACGCGACTTCATGTACTGTACATGACTACATGTATACATGTGTACATGTACATGCATGTGTGTACATGCAATACTGCACACATGTACACATACATGTACATGTACACATACATTTACATGTACAATATGTACATGTACACTGTACATGTACATGTACATATCATCATGGATCATTTTGAATGTGAATAATTCATACTGAGCACAGTGTTTTTTTTGGCTAGACTCAGTGGAGCCATTGACACTTGTCTCGGTGGCGTACTAAGAAGAGAAAAATGTCTGTCTCTCAGTTCCTAATGAACACATACCGGTACATGTACATGTACATGTGTGTACAATGTACATGTACATGTACATGATGTACTGTACATGTGCACATGTGTAATGTACATATTTTACATGCACATACATGTACATGTACATGTGTACATGTAATATACAAACTGTACATGTACACGTACACGTAGTGTACACGCTTACAGTGTACATGTACCTGTCCCATGTACATGTACATGTACATGTACATGTAGGTATGGTACAGTGTACATGTACACGTGTACGGTACATGTACCGGTACGTACATGTACAGTGTACTGCTATACTCATGGCCAGGTATAGATGTACATGTACTTTACATACTGTACATGTACATGTACATATATTTATGCACACATACATGTACAGTATGTAAAGTACATGTACATGTACACTGTACATGTACATGTACATGTACATGTATACCCATGAGTATAGCAGTACACTGTACATGTACGTACCGGTACATGTACCGTACATGTTACCTGTACATGTACACACATGTACAGTATACATGTACATGTACATGTACATGTATACCGATTACCGATAACCGATACATGTACACATTTGCACATGTACACTGTACATGTACTGTACATGTACATGCATTAGATTGTGTACATGTACTGTACAATATACGTGTACATCTCCCTTTTTGCACCCCCCCATTCATTTCAAGCCGCATGCTGACCTTTTGCTAACTCTCATAATTGGGAAGAAAACAGCCGAACAGCCTTCTAGGGGGGGGGGGGGGCAGAGTTGACCAGATCTTGGGATGTCCCCCCCCCCCCACAATGAGGGGAAGGCATAAGTGTCTTCTCCTGTAGTGTAGTCCTCCCTTGGCGGTCTGTGGCTCAATTTCCCCAGTGGTCATCGTAGCTCCACATCAGCTGGATTTATTGGAAAAGGAACAAAACTCCCCTCCAAAAAAACACCCAAAATAGAATTCATCTGTGAGGGGACGTGACTTGACTCTTCCAGCCCTGTCAACAATTTCCGAAATGGCTTTGAAACAAAAAATATAGAGATTTGAGATCAGATTGGAAATTTAGAGTTTTTTTTTATACACATGCAGGTCATGTCCGAGATACGTGCTGTGGCGAGGGTATGACTGTTGCTCGGGGCAACAGGGTGTCTGTCTGCACCGAGACATTCATTGGTGCTTGTGCCTAGCAACTCCAGTAGCCACAGCTGCAGCCAATGATCATAGCCACCATGTGTGACTCTTGCATTGAGCATTAAATGGAGGCTGCGCCGCCATTTGTGATTTAGGCTGTAGTCTGAGTCCCGGGGGGGACTGCTCCAATGATGAGGCCTCATCCCTGCTAGTGGTGTATTTACAGTATAGTACATGCAGTGCCACGATCAGAATACACACATGTACGGTGTATGTCCAATCTGTGCTATTACACTTACAGTACAGTGTACACACACACATGTACATGTACATGTACATTTGTACATGTACATTTACAGTACATACATTTGTGTACATGTGTTTGTACATGTACATGTACATGTACATGTACATGTGTTGTACATGTAGCTCTCAGTCTCAACTCAAGAAGCCCTCTGGTTCTGTTGTCACCTGTATCGATAAACGAGCACATTTTTTGTGCATATGTACATGTACAGCATTACAATGCCCAGGCATTATGCCTCCTGGCATGTAGGGCAATGCAACAAAAGCTCTCCACTCCCGTCTGTCTTGGGCCTTTCTTTGGAGTGAGGTTACATGTATCATTTCATTATATTTCACAGCATGATTTCCCCGTATTACAGGGAGGGTACACATACATGTACACCTGTACATGTACAATGTATACATGTACACCATTTGCAAATTGCCCGATATCCAGACATTCCAAATTTGAGAAATCACTCACTCATCAGGAAGTTTGTAGTGGTACCGGTACATGTGTCAGACATTCCGTTAAATTTTAGGGCTCGAAAATCTGCACTCTTTCTGACGATCCGTCCGTGCAGTGATCGCTGGAACAAAGAGTTCCTTGTACAAAATACTGCCCGCTATTAGCTACATGTTTGTCTGAGAAAAGTACACAGTCTACACACTCTAGACCCCTCGGAATGTACATGTACATGCCGACAAGACTCAACTGAAGCGAAGAGTAGGCAACCTACCCGGCAGTTTAAAAGAAAAACAAATACTGTGCAGAACACCACTTTGTAAATGTAATTACTTTGTAATGTACATACAGTATGTACATGTACATGTACAAGTACCAGTATAACTAACATACAATGTAAATGTACATGTATGTTTACATGTACACATGTACAGATACGTGTACATGTACATTTACATGTACATATGTACACACATGTACACACATGTACTCACGTGTGTATTTCTATACTTATTATGTACATGTACATACACATGTAAATGTACATGTAGTGTTCTGTAGGTACAATGTACTGTACACTCTATTCAAGTCAGTGTGATTTCAATGCTACAAAGCACCATCACCGCCCATTGTTGCTGGCTAGGAGCCCGTGACAAGCCGCCCTAAAATCGCCACTAGCAAGACACAGGGAAGAAACTCACTGCTCCAGTACTCCAAGTGTCTGATGGCATTGAAGATAGATGTAGTAGGAGCTCGTCTTGTAGTTGTACATGTAGTGCTCTGCTGAAAAAACACCAACTTGTGAGTACTGTGCATTGATTTCTGGTCATAATTGGACTGAAAAATTCTGTCCATCAGAGGGGTCCCCTGGATTTTTGAAGATACTGTACAGTATAGTACTTGTACTGTATCCTCCAGTTACCGGTTTTTAACGATAAGGACTTTTCTTGAAGCTGACCAATGTGGACGAAAATATCACACTAAAAGAGCTCTCAGTCACTTTGTCCACACCACAGACTATTAGAATAATCATAGAGAAGGTTGATCAAGCCTGTCACTTCCGTAAGATAACCTGGTTTTGTTGACGTCCGCGGCGCACCGCAAAGTGCTTCTTCAGTTATAACCTTTCCCAATGTCACTCCAGAGACACATTTCCTCCTTCTTGGTACATGTACATGTACTTTCTTTCGCTGCCCTTTTATTTTTTTCATTTTTTATAAAAGCCTATTGGGCCATGCTACTTTTTGTCTTTAAATAATAATATATATATATTTTTTAAAGTACATGTGCATGTACATGTACATGTACGTGTACAACTGTACATGACCATTTATATTCCGGTACATACATGTACATGTACATGTACATGTAGTACATGTACCTCTGTACATGCACATGCACAACTGTACATGTATACTGTACATACCTATGATACCGTACATTAAACCTATGATACCTTGCCAGACAGGCATGCAGCCTAATCCCAAGAGAAACACAGCCATATTTTAATTGATTTCCTGGTGGCATTCTCAGACAGACTTTCCTACTGGTGACATTTTGCCAGCTTTAAAGGCGCCCGCCAAGCAGCACAATTAATACACTACATGTACATACTGTACCTCTCCCATTCTCTCGGTCATTCGGGCAAAAGTACATGTACATGTACATGTAGCAGCAGACCTGGCGACCCGCTCCCATGCATGAGTGCGAGGCTTGCATTCAGGCACCGTCCCAAGAGCAGTGGCGGAAGGTGTCCCTTTAAAAATAAAGCCATCTGCGGGGAGAGCTTGGGACCGAGAGGAGTTGTTGTCAAGACTCAGATCTGCTGCCTACGGGATGGATCCATCTCGGAAGCGGATTTAAAAGAGACGTGGATTTGTGTTGTTGATGGACAGTACAATGTAGCTACAACGTACAGCGTATTTGTGTAGCTCTTGATAGGAAAGGAACTACTGTACATGTACATGTATGTACATGAATACTGTACTGTACACAAATACTGTACTGTACACAATGCACATGAGTCTACCTTTACACAGCTTTCCAGGGCCCTGCTCCTTCTTGAGAGAGAGGTGGCTTACACGGTGTCACTGAAAAACTTGCCACACAAGAAATTGTCACAAATTTGGCACAGACATGGTGTGACGGATTTCCAGGTGCCACCTGACCGCAATCCCTTCCCCCCTCCCCACCGCCACCCCTCCCCCCTTCCCCAGTGACAAAATTGTAAATATTCACGAGATATCGCATGTCGCGAATGACTTTGGCACCATCTGTCTCGGGAGGCT
Organism: Luidia sarsii; assembly: GCA_949987565.1. Lineage (NCBI taxonomy): Eukaryota > Metazoa > Echinodermata > Asteroidea > Paxillosida > Luidiidae > Luidia > Luidia sarsii. The sequence goes on along the minus strand of OX465102.1, from coordinate 21,268,346 downwards.
CGTGTGAAAAAAGAAAGAGAAAAAAAAACCTCTCCAAAATCTGCCTGTATGTGACGCTGATTTTTGTGGGTCACATTTGCAAGGCAGGGACTGTAGCCAGCCCTGCCTCCCTCTAGCTAAAGGCTTGGCTGGGCACAGGCTGTAGGGGTTGAATGAATACATATGGAAAACCGAAGGCCGCGATATATGAATGTGGGACACCGGGAGAGATGCTACATGTATTTGACACCTGAAGAATTCCGCATCCTACAGTATATGTAGGTGAACAACATTGAATGGCACTTCAAATCACACACACAAATGTTGCAGACGAGAATTTTGACTGGACTGGTCAAGTCCATTTCTCAAAAGATCTCTGAGCTACATACTGTACATGTACTACATTTACTGCAGCCAGGTTTTCAGCCACTGGTTGTTTGCATCGGAATGAAAGGGGGGGGGGGAGTTTATGGCTGAATTGCTTATGACTGACACCCCCACCCCAGCAACTACTGTATATGTACAGTACATGTACATGTACTGTACATGTATGTAGTTGACTATTTGGGGAGGCCACCATCTAAGGGCTGGACAGCCCAGATGGGTAGAGTGCTGGTATGCAAAACCAGAGGTCTCGAGTTCAAATCCTGGTCCAGTCAAAGTTTTCCTTGCCATTTTCTTAATTCATAGCAAATCAAAACAAAGTACTGTGTAGGTACATGTACATGTACACATGTACAGTGTGCATATACGGTAGTCCAATGGAAAGATGCCTTAAGACTGATTATTTATTGTTCATTGGACTAGTCGTGCCAACCGCTGGCTTTTGGCTGCTGTGGGAATATTTGTCAGTATTCCTCTGTCCTTTTTACTATTACTCGCGGGTTGTGAGACCCACGCTGTGCAGTGCTGCACCTGACACAGGCATGCCGTGAACTTTCCCCAACAGATTGCCAACTGCTTGAAGCAAGCAGGCCTTGGCTCTGCTGACTGACTTCCCAGTCAGGAGACTGCCTTACAATCTGTGCTCTCTCAGTGTGCCAAGCGCACTGAGGTCTCTCTAGATTTCTCTGTAAATGTTACAAGCAAATGTTGGCTACCAGCCAGCCGTTAAGTTTTATCCTTCTCCTCCTTCTCCTCCCCCCCCCTCCTCCCCTCCCCGCCTCCTCCTCTTTCTCCTCTTTCTCCTCCTCCTCCTTCCTCTTCTTCCCCCTCCTACATGTACCGCCTCCTTTTTTCTCCTCCTCCTCCCTCCTTGCCATCCTCCTCCTTGTCCTTCTCCTTGTCCTCCTCCTTGTCTCTCTCCTCACTCCTCGTCATCCTGCTCGTCACCCTCCTCCCCTCCTCCCCCTCCTGCCTCCTCATTTTCTTTCTCCTCTTCTTTCTCCTCCCTCATCATCCTCTTTGTCATCCTCCTTCCTTATCCTCCATCCTCCTTCCTCCTCTTCCTCTCCCTCCTCATCTTCATCCTCCTTCTCTTGCTCCTCCTCCCACCCTTGTCCTTGTTCTCCACGTCCTCCTTCCTCCTCTCCCTCCTCATCCTCCTTCCTCTCCCTTCACAGTCCACTCCCTCCTCTCCCTCTCCCTCCTCGTCCTTGTCCTCCTCCTCCTTCCTTGCCTCCTCCTCCTCTGCTTTTTAGATTGAAGTGGATGTATAGTTCTATAAGACTGCCAGCCCTCCTCCCCTAAGGCTAATCCCTCTCATCTTAGAATCTGTGCCGGAGATGATACAAAATGTCATCCCGGTGACCCGGCCCCCTTCTCCCCAAACATCACAAATGCACTTTTATCCCCACAAGCCGGCCAGCCTGGCCTGTTTACCGGTGGGGAAAGCAAAATTGCACGGCCCTTCCTGCCGTAGCGAAACTACATGTACATGTATTTCAATGTCTTTGAATGAATGTTTTCCTTCCCAGTAGTTGGCAAGTTTGTTTGTTTCTTGTGCATCACTTTAAAGAATGATAATAATGATGACAGAGATTGGTGCTGACGTTGGATTTAGGGGCACGAAATCCCTCCCTTCAAGCGATGATAGTGACGGCCCAGAAAGACTTGGCCTGTCAAATAGAGATGAATGGGAATTGGTCGGTAGGCTTAGTGCATTGGGGTTCACTATATACTTTTTTGTTCGTGGGGAGGGGGCATACAAATCTCATTTACCTTTTCACTCTGAGACGAGTCCGCATGCATTTACATACTGTATAGGATCCTTCAGTTTTGCTGACAAAGTGATGACACACCATCGGCTGCCCCCGTAATTGAGTCAACTTTGGGATTGCTCTATTTTGTCTCGAAAAATAAAAATGTTTAAAATCTTAAAATATGGAAAGAAAAAAATATACATGTATGGTACATGTACATGTACAATTGGGAAATAAAATCAAAAGGAGGAAATTGTCCAAATGATTATTTATAAATTGTTTTCTTAAAGCCCCTACATAACATTGGTAAGATCGAAAAACAGAAATGTCCGCAGATTTACATGAAACTTATACAGTTTGAAGATGGTTATGGTAGAAACCACGCACTGAAATATTTCTGCCTAAAATGTTGTATTTTGGGATAAAAGAGTAAAAGAAATTGTTGCGTCTCACCGAGATCTAAACTATTTTTCGGAACAATACAGCATTGAATGCTGCATTTTCGCAAATCAAATGAAGTGGTTTAAACAATTTTCTTGAGACTTTGTCGGCGGATTGAGCTGAAATTTCCACAGGCGTGTTATTTTATGCATGTGTTGGATCAGACAATGTATGGATGCTATTCTCTGACCTCGACCAATGTTGTATAGGGGCTTTAAGATGTCATGCATTTTTAGTTTGCCGTTGGGCACTGTGCGGTTGTGTTTTTTTATTTGCGTATGTTTGTTGGTTGCTTTGGGAACTTCCATTCAGAAAAATGGAAGGAAAGGTAACAAAATGAAATTGGCCAACTGTGTCATACCTTTTTGGTCCATTCCTTTGGATTATCAAAAAGCCATTTTACAAAAAAGTATTTTTCCCCCAGTGTTGTCATTGTCACTATCCTGATCTTGTCGCCAACTTCTTTGGCTTCTCTTCTCTTCCTTCTTCTCCTCTGCCTTCACCCCATCCTCCTACTCTTCCTCCATTCCTTCCTCCTTCTCTTCTTCCTACTCCCTCCTCCTCCCCTTCCAGCACCTCCCTTTTTTCATCCTCCTCCTCCTCCTCCTCTTCCTACACCTCCACCACCTCTTTCACCTACTCCTCTTCCTCCTCCTACTTCCCCACCTTCCACCACCTCCTTTCCAATCTCATCCCCTTCTCCTACACCTCCACCATCCTCTTCCTCCACCTTCTCCTCCTCAGTCCTTTTTTATCTCCTTCCTCCCCAAGTACATACATACATGTACACTACATACTGTACATGTATGCTATCCCAAAGGTATTAATGAAGTCATTGTATCTTTATGAAAGACCTCTCTCTCCCAAAAAAGCTACGGTGTTATGCAAACAAAACTACTTACGGATTAAAATGACACAAATGAAAAAAAATAGGAGGGTCTGATCTGGTTCGATCCTAGCATGACCTTGAGAAAGGTATGGAATAGATGTTTGAAGTCCCATTTTGAATGTTTTCATTTGAACTCAAGGGAGAAATACACTGTAGTTGCTCTAAGTGTGATTAAATGTATGTCCAATGATACACCTGTACATGCACATGATTATATGTATGCAGTACAGTATTCTGAAACATCTGGTGCACTCAACTCAACTCCAAAACCGATCCATCTGCGATGCAAATGCTAATTTTTCAGCCAGCTGTGAGTGACAGCAAAACTCCCCCCAAAGGAGCTGCTCTATTTGAATCAGAATGCAAAGCCTCTGCCCCGGACATTTGGCGGTGTTCATTCAATTATATAACAGTTGTTCTTTTGTCATGACTAATTGTTGACACTGTCGTGCCGATTTTGTCAGTAGTCCAGTGTAATCTTCTTTGATTTGCTTGGATTCCCACTCAGATCTCGGTCGTTCAATGATGGATTCAAATGATATTTGGAAGGGTAATAGAGATTTAATGTACATAATTAAAAATTTCATTTGACAAAAAGGAATGTTTTGTTTAATTATACCTCATTAATTATTCATGATTCCATTTTTGTGGCTTTTTTCATGTTTTCAGTGGTTTTTTATTGAATTTCCTGTGTTTTTTATCGAATTTCCCCAATTTTCATAAATTTGACAATGATAATGAAACACGAAAAACCAATACATGTGCAATAGCATACTGCAATATTAATGAGTTAATTATGCAAAAGAATGGCTTCCCTTTTAATGGGCAGCTACAGGTATAAGGAGAATACTCAGACATGTCAGGGGTCCTATAAGAGTACAAGCGTTATTAGTCCACATGGGATGATTGAGGATGTGGTGGGTGACATTTCAGACATGGGCACACCAGGGAGAGCACCTCTCCCATAAACTTGTCTGCGAGTCAATAGAGGAGAAAGAAGTCCTCCATTAGTGTGGCCTCAAGGAGGTGGTGAGTGACGCACATACATGTACATGTATGTACATCATGTACATGTACATTGTACACTTTATCTTGGAGGTCAATATGAAGTCCCATTGGTTAAGTATTGAGGAAGTGGTGGGAGGTGTTCATGTAGCACCACGCTACATGTGGTACCTACATGTAAGGGGACCTTACTCTAGTCTTAGACTGGACCCAGTCCTCTGTCAATATGAAGTCCCATTGGTTAAGTACATGTACATGTATGTATTGAGGAAGTGGTGGGAGGTGTTCATGTACAGTACATGTACATGTACATGTACATGTACTGTATACAGTATAGGACCTTACTAAAGGACTTATCCAAGTCCTACTGTACATGTACATGTACATGTACATGTATATTGGATCAGTTCTTAAGTTATGGGGGTGATCTGTGGCGCCTGAGGGGCCCTCCTAGACTTGTCCCAGTCCCGTGACTTCCCATTGGTTATTGACGAACTGATACGTACTACTGTACAATGTACGTACACATGTGCATGTACATGTACAGTACATGTACAGCACCCGTACACTGTACTTGCACATTACACTGTACCTTTTGGGACCCTTGTGTGGTACTTAAGGGAACTTTTTTTCTTAAACAGTCCACGAAACAATGTCGAATCGATTGGATCTTGAGGAAGTGTCACTCTGTTTGGCTGGCTGTTTGATTGTCTTTCTGTTTGGCTGGCTGTATGTTTGACTAGCTGTTTGTTTGTCCCCTTTGCAGGTCGATGGCATCATGACAACTCTGCGGCAGTCGTTCAATGTGGCGCTGCAGAAGAGCAAGCTGCACGTCATCTGTGGCACATGCCCCATGCACCAGTTGCACAAGCTGTGCCAGACACTCGAAGGTACACACATGTACAGTGTAGGGTACACCTCAGCGTGTCCTTTCCCAACCCCAACCCCAACCCCGACCCCAACCCCGACCCCGACCCCGACCCCGACCCCGACCCCGACCCCGACCCCGACCCCGACCCCGACCCCGACCCCGACCCCGACCCCGACCCCGACCCCGACCCCGACCCCGACCCCGACCCCGACCCCGACCCCGACCCCGACCCCGACCCCGACCCCGACCCCGACCCCGACCCCGACCCCGACCCCGACCCCGACCCCGACCCCGACCCCGACCCCGACCCCGACCCCGACCCCGACCCCGACCCCAACCCCAACCCCAACCCCAACCCCAACCCCAACCCCAACCCCAACCCCAACCCCAACCCCAACCCCAACCCCAACCCCAACCCCAACCCCAACCCCAACCCCAACCCCAACCCCAACCCCAACCCCAACCCCAACCCCAACCCCAACCCCAACCCCAACCCCAACCCCAACCCCAACCCCAACCCCAACCCCAACCCCAACCCCAACCCCAACCCCAACCCCAACCCCAACCCCAACCCCAACCCCAACCCCAACCCCAACCCCAACCCCAACCCCAACCCCAACCCCAACCCCAACCCCAACCCCAACCCCAACCCCAACCCCAACCCCAACCCCAACCCCAACCCCAACCCCAACCCCAACCCCAACCCCAACCCCAACCCCAACCCCAACCCCAACCCCAACCCCAACCCCAACCCCAACCCCAACCCCAACCCCAACCCCAACCCCAACCCCAACCCCAACCCCAACCCCAACCCCAACCCCAACCCCAACCCCAACCCCAACCCCAACCCCAACCCCAACCCCAACCCCAACCCCAACCCCAACCCCAACCCCAACCCCAACCCCAACCCCAACCCCAACCCCAACCCCAACCCCAACCCCAACCCCAACCCCAACCCCAACCCCAACCCCAACCCCAACCCCAACCCCAACCCCAACCCCAACCCCAACCCCAACCCCAACCCCAACCCCAACCCCAACCCCAACCCCAACCCCAACCCCAACCCCAACCCCAACCCCAACCCCAACCCCAACCCCAACCCCAACCCCAACCCCAACCCCAACCCCAACCCCAACCCCAACCCCAACCCCAACCCCAACCCCAACCCCAACCCCAACCCCAACCCCAACCCCAACCCCAACCCCAACCCCAACCCCAACCCCAACCCCAACCCCAACCCCAACCCCAACCCCAACCCCAACCCCAACCCCAACCCCAACCCCAACCCCAACCCCAACCCCAACCCCAACCCCAACCCCAACCCCAACCCCAACCCCAACCCCAACCCCAACCCCAACCCCAACCCCAACCCCAACCCCAACCCCAACCCCAACCCCAACCCCAACCCCAACCCCAACCCCAACCCCAACCCCAACCCCAACCCCAACCCCAACCCCAACCCCAACCCCAACCCCAACCCCAACCCCAACCCCAACCCCAACCCCAACCCCAACCCCAACCCCAACCCCAACCCCAACCCCAACCCCAACCCCAACCCCAACCCCAACCCCAACCCCAACCCCAACCCCAACCCCAACCCCAACCCCAACCCCAACCCCAACCCCAACCCCAACCCCAACCCCAACCCCAACCCCAACCCCAACCCCAACCCCAACCCCAACCCCAACCCCAACCCCAACCCCAACCCCAACCCCAACCCCAACCCCAACCCCAACCCCAACCCCACCCCTAAACCTCCATCTCTTTATTTGAGGCAAATCACTGAGTCCAGTGATTTTTCCTTGGACTTTTCACTCTACTACATGTACATGGCAATTGATTTCTCAAAGAATGAGTGCGTAAAGCACTGTGTACTGTAAGCAGTGCTAATCAATCATACTGTACATCCGAGCAGGGCAAATCCTCATTCGCTTGAAAATAAAGTCTTTCCGGCTCATGTTTGCTTGTTTGTTTTTCAGGCCAGTCCCCGGAAAAGGCCCACGCAGTGCTCCTGAAACAGCTGGACACGCTGACAGATGTTGAACGAGTCTCGGTCATCAACAAGACAAAGGTACAATGTACATTGTATGAGCAGAGTTCCTGCTACCACACGAAACCTGCCTGAGCACAAATGCCATACCAGACTGTTGACTGACCAGAATGAGAGTGAAATATGGGCCACACAAAAGAAAAGCCGGTAAAGGGTCAACTCATGGGTCAAGGGTCAGGGGGCCCTGATTTTTGCTTCTCCTTGGAAGGTACATGTATTGTCCGGCTCGTTCGTGACAGACTCATTAGAATCAGTCTAAATTTGATGTCCTTTAGTGTTTTCATGATTTGTTTTGACTTTAATTGAAAAAAATAAAAAGGAAGAGCTCCACCCACTTTGTGCGATCCCGGAGCTGCTGTGACCAGGTTTGTAATGAATGGGTTGTTTGCATCTGAATGAAAACAGGGGTGTGATCCCTGGTAGATAAATGGCAGTTTAATGGTTAAATGCTTTGGACTGGCGCCCCCACCCCAGCAAAGACTACCGGTAGTTGACTATTTGGGAAGGCCACCATCTAAGGGCCGGATAGCTCAGATGGTGAGAGGGCTGGTACGCAAAACCAGACGCCTCGGGCTTACCGGGTAAGTGCCGGGTCCAGTCAAAGTTTTTGTCGCCATTTTTCAGAATGGTTAAAAAAGTTCCCAGTCAATTGAACCTTAATTTCTCCTGTGGGGGCATTGGTGTTGCAGGTTTGAATCCTAGCTGAGCTGCCCTTTTTTTCACCCTTTTTCCCCCCCTTTCCCTATTTTTTTATCATGTAGGCCATTCATACATCTACATGTCGTACTGATGCTTTCTTCCCCTCTGTATTCTGGTCTCAGGAGGCCAGGGCGGGCTCAGCCCAAGAGGCCAATGAGATCATCATGAGCCAGCTGATTGCCATCTGTGAACAGCAGCAGAACGCCCACACGCACAACAGCGACGTAGAGGGCAGCGACCTGTTGGGAGGCAGCCCGCTACAGGTGATGCCACGTTTCAGTCACATGGCTGTGGCTATGGCTAAGGCCATGGCTATGGTTATTACAATGGCTAAGGCAGTACGCAAGGCTGTGCCCATGGCTATGGTTATTACTCTGGCTAAGGCAGTACCCAAAGCTGTGCCCATGGCTCTGGTTATGGCTAAGGCAGTACCCAAGGCTGTGCCCATGGCTCTGGTTATGGCTAAGGCAGTACCCAAGGCTGTGCCCATGGCTATGGTTATGGCTAAGGCAGTACCCAAGGCTGTGCCCATGGCTATGGTTATGGCTAAGGCAGTACCCAAGGCTGTGCCCATGGCTCTGGTTATGGCTAAGGCAGTACCCAAGGCTCTTCCCATGGCTCTGGTTATGGCTAAGGCAGTACCCAAGGCTGTGCCCATGGCTATGGTTATGGCTAAGGCAGTACCCAAGGCTGTTCCCATGGCTATGGTTATGGCTAAGGCAGTACCCAAGGCTGTGTCCATGGCTATGTCTATGGCTGGGGCAATGCTATGGCTATGGCTATGACTACAGCTACAGCTATGGCCCTAGGCTTAAGCTTAGGCTTAGTCTATGGCTACAGCTTGGGCTATGCCTACAGCTATGACAATGGGTATGGGTATGGCCACAACAATGGCTACGGCTATGGCAATGGCTATGGCAGGCACCATTAATTGGCTTTTGCCTTTAGGATACGAAAACATGGCGAAAAGAGTACATGTAAGTCTGCAATGAACTTGTCAATGATCAGCTCTAAGCTGATTGCTTATTCTCTTCTTTTCCTTTTCCCAGGAGAGGAAAGTGGTCGGTAAGGGAAACGGCCAGGAGCCACCGGAGGGGAAGGTTGGAGCCTTTAAGAAAGCCAAGAAGTCCCTGGCCTCCTCTTTTGAGAACCTACTGTCCAGAGTGAGTTTTCTTGCTAATTACTTTCTGGAAATTATAAATATAACTGACATTTCAATCCTAGCAGGACCTTTCTCAAAGGCAGAATGACAAGGACATATACAAATAGGAAGGGGAGAGCAATAGGGACACGCAAAATAAAGGACAAAGAGGATAGCTGGTAGGGCGGGATCCAAGGGAAAGGGGGGGGGGGTAGGGTAGGGGTTAATTAGTTGATGGGGAAAGATCAAAGGGGAAAGGTCAAAGAGAGAAGTGGGTAGTATCTTTTGGATTTGGACCCAACCTTCTGGTTTATCATGTATACCCAGATCTGCCATTATATGGATGGAGGGGGATGGGCTTTCAAATAGTCATGTAACTACTGTATGTTCAGTCAGCCATCACAGCTGCTCTCGTTCCTGGACCATATCTCTCTTTTCCTCGGTTTCAAATAGCTGCTGGCACCAGGTTACCCTTTTTTTTTTAATGTTTGAAGACAAAAAATGGCACACAAAATGACTGGACCGGAACCTGAGCCTGAGCTCTTACCACCTGAGCTATCCTGTCCGTTTTAACTGAGTGGGCCTTGTTTCATGGAGAATGTCGACGAATATGGTCGAGCAGGGCTAACTGTAAAATATCTTACGTCTGGTTTTGCGTACCAGCGCTCTTACCATCTGAACTATCCAGTCCTTCCCGTAATGATAGCCTTCCCATAATAGTCAACTACCGGTAGACTTTGCCGGGATGGGGGCGCCAGTCAGAATCATTCAACCATCAACTGCCATGTAATCTCCAGGGATCAAGCTTTTATTTCCATTCCAAAGTTTCAATGAGCTGTGATGGTGCGTTGCTCGTTGTCTTGTGATCGCTCATAATTTACGGCGAGTTTGATAAATTTGCCCGCAGGCCACTCACATTTTGGGGGGGGGGGATTCTGACTTCTTTTTTTGTGTTCCACAGAGAAAGAAGACTTCCCTGGAGGAGCAGAGCAGCCTCTCTGATGGCTACCGGAGTCGGCAGGGGACGTCCGAGTCAATCAACAGCGTGAGTGATCCCAAAAGAAGCCCTCTCTCTTCGGCCGTCATACGAACCCTGTGAATCATAGATGTTGGAAGCCAGAGAAAAATTGAATCGAAGCACTTCCCCTAGAACCTTTTCTCTCCGGTCCGTAACATGAATTGGGTTTTTTTTCTTCAAAATTTGTCTGATTTATTTAACTGTGCAAACCTTTGAAGGTTCTACCGTTCCATTTCTGACAAATTTCTTTGAGTGGAATTGTTTGCGGTGTGTGTACTCTGCCTGTTGGATGGATGGATATATCATCAGAGCTATAAGTGTCTTATAAATGTGATAAGAAATGGCCTCCCGTATGCTACAAATGGCTCTCAACATCTTGTAAAGGGACCATGTGAAAAAAACCATTCGACTGTTCGTAAGTTGCGATGAGTTTGGTGATAGCGACCACAGGACCTGAACTCGAGACCTCTGGTTTTGCATACCAGCACCCTTACATCTGAGCTATCCAGCCCTTAGATGGTGGCCTTCCCATATAGTCAACTAGTCTTTGTCGGGATGGGGGCGCTAGTCAGAAGCATTCAACCATTAACTACCGTACATCTCCAGGGATCACGCCCCCGTTTCCATCAATTAATATCTTAACACTTTAGAATAACAAGAACTGTCCTCGTTTACTGCTTGTTGAGGTGTTTTGTTTGTTCGTCTTTTATTCTAGGAGGCGTCATCCAAAAGTTCTCCCCGCGGTTCACCGGTCTGCCTACCCAAGTCATCGCAGACAAGGGTCAATGCCTCCACCCCGCCACCCAAGAATCCCGGCGTCCCCATTGCAGATATCCCCACCCCGCCCCCCAGCCAGGAGCGACCCGGCCCCGCCCAGAACGGGGACGGCCCCGCCCAAGGCCACCACGCCCGGCCCCGCCCCACCCCCAGCCCCATCGTCTGCAAGCAGGACAGCCTGCCCGAGAGCATCCTGGACTCGCCCCTCGTGCGGCCCCGCAGCAAGACGCTGGGCGACACCCCCTCCCCCTCCCCCAAGACCCCGCCCCCGGATGGCCGCTTTCAGTACATGCACACCGCCAATCTGACTCCGCAGTCTGTACAGAAGCCACGCAAGATGACCCTCGGAAGGTGGGTTCACCCTTTAACCTTTGACCTTAAGCCTGTAGCCCAGATTGACCTTTATCCCTGAACAATATTTCAACCTTCAATCTCCAACTTCCAACCTTTAGCCTTAAACAATCAACCTTCATATTTTCACCTTCATTATTTCACCTGCAACCTTTCACCTTCATTATTTCACCTGCAACCTTTTCACCTTCAACATTTCTCCTGCAACCTTTCACCTTCATTATTTCACCTGCAACCTTTTCACCTTCAACATTTCACCTGCAACCTTTCACCTTCATTATTTTACCTGCAACCTTTTCACCTTCAAGATTTCACCTACACTCTTTCACCTTCAACATTTCACTTTAACCTTTCACCTTCAACATATAACCCTAAATCTTTCACTTTCAACCTTTCATCTTCATAAGTTCACTTTCACTTTCAACCTTTCGTCTTCATAATTTTACTTTCAGCATTTCATCTTCAACATTTCACCTGTAATATTTCATCTTCATCCTTACACCTCCATATTTTTATTGGTTTCATTTTTGAAACAGAATTCCCAGAAATTCCATTATCAACCATTCTCAGTATTTCTCTCTCTCTCTCCAAACACATCACTACAGGACCATCAGCAACATCTATGACGACCGGCCCAGTACCCTGACCCTAAGCCCCTTCAGTCCTCACCCCTCGGGGTCCAGTCGCCGCATGTCTTGGCGTCAGCAGATTTTCAACCGTGTGGTCACGCCCATCGCTGAATCCAAAATGGGCCAGAGTAAGTCCGCCTATCAGTAGGACCGGGTGGGAACGGATGGGATCGGGTGGGACCGGGTGGGACTGGGTGGGAACGGATGGGATCGGGTGGGACCGGGTGGGAAAGATGGGACCAGTGGGAATGAATTGTGCCACATTACCACCCTGGACATGATAGAGCTTGCAACATTTTAAAATATTAATCCAGACAAATTTTCTTTGCTCGTTTTTTTTTTTGGGGGGGGGGTCCGGGTTTTTTTTTTGGGGGGGGGTCCGGGTTTTTTTTTTTTGGGGGGGGGGGTGAGGGGGGAAATCCATTTGGATAAGTCAGTGAGCAGTTGGTGACATTTTGTCTCCTCTTTGGGGGGCTTTTTTTTTGGGGGGGGGATAGGAGGCTTTAAGAAGGCGTTTGTAAGCAGTTGACAACATTTTGGCATATTACTCCAGCTAACTTTTCTTTGGTCATTCTTTTGGCTTTTTTTGGGGGGGGGGCTGAGAAGTGGTGTGATAAGTCAGTAAGCAGTTGGGAAATATTTTATATAATACTATCGACAACCTTTAGTCTTTTCTTTTTTTGTGGGGGGGAGAGGGGTTAAGATAGGGAGTTTGCAAAATTTTTTCCATATTATTCCGGACATCTCTTCTTTGGTCTCATAATTTTGTTAATTTTTTTTTTTTTTTTTTTTTTTTTTGGGGGGGTGGGGGTGGTTTAAGATACATGTACATGTAAGTCAGTAAGCAATTAACAACATGGTCACCATTAGTTTTCTTTGTGCCTTTGAGAAAGGTCCTGCTAGGATCAAAATGTCAGGCCCTCTAAGTTTTTTTATGTATTGCAGGTCATTTAAGTTAGCCAGTCAGCAGTTTGCAGCAGTTTTCCTATTGACTTTTCTCTGTGGGCATTGCAGTGGACCTGACAGAGGAGGAGGAGGAGGTGTTTGAAGGAGAAGGGGTGCCCTCTGTCCGGGGCCTGGAGAGAGGGGACAGCATGTCCCGGCCCAGGAGGTTCAGCTCCCGCCAGGAGATCCGGGACCTCTGGAGGAAGGCCGTACGGGAGCAGATTCTCCTGATCCGCATGGACAAGGAGAACAAGAACCTGCAAGGTGGGTGGTCTACGGGGAACCCAGGTTCCTCTCTCCCTCTTTATAAAAACAAAACGAAACCCCAAAATGTCTACATTCTAAGTCAAAACTGACTGGAAAAACTGACTGGGAACTTTTGAACAACTTGAAAAATTGTAAAGAAAACCTTGACTGGACCTGGATTTGAACCCGAGATATCTGGTTTTGTGTATCAGTGCTCTTTTATCATCTGAACTATCCAACCCTTAGATGGTGGCCTTCTCTAATAATGTAGTCTTTGCTGGGGTGGGGGCGCCAGTCAGATGCAGTTAACCTCAAATCTTGATCAATGAAGATCAACCAATCCTGATTCAATTGTTTGGTCTTGCACAAATCTTGCAAATAAGTCTTGGCATTTGAGTCCCTGTCCAGTCCAAGTGTCCTTTGCCGTTCATCAAAAAACATGATTGAGATTTGGTTTGAAAGGGTTCTTTCGGTGTTTGTCGGTTGGTTTTTCGCAGCGAGGCAGGATGCGGCGCAGGAGAAGCGGATCAAGCTGGACTACGAGGAGATCACGCCGTGCCTGAAGGAGGTGACCATCACCTGGGAACGCATCCTGGGTCGACCGAACCGCAGCAACATCAGGCTGAGCAGGGAGGAGATCAATGACACCTTCAGGCAAGGTGAGAGAGCGGTGGCCGGAATGGGAGCTGGTGGTCTCTGCCTTCGCCAAACCCCACTGTCAATGCCCTTCTACTTGGGACTTGGTACCATGCAAACCTTAATCTTATCTCAAATGCAGAACGCCCTCTGAGTTATGTTCTGTCTTGAATTGTTCCTTAAAATTTAAATCTCTCTCTCCCTTTCTATCTCTCTCCCTCTCTATGGTATCTCTCTCCCTCTCTATCTATCTCTCTCCATCTGGGTCTCTCTCCCTCTGTGTCTCTCTCCCTCTCCATCTGCCTCTCTCCATCTCTCCCTCTATCTCTCTCCCTTCGCTTCTTCTGTCTCTATCTCTTCTCCCTGCTCTTCTTCTGTCTCTATCTCTTCTCCCTGCTCTTCTTCTGTCTCTATCTCCCCCTTCTCTTCTTCTGTCTCTATATCTCCCCTCTCTTCTTCTGTCTCTCCATACAATGCCCCAAGGCATTCCTAAGAGTCGGCGCGGTGAGATATGGCAGCTGATCTCAGAGCAGCAGAAGCTGAACGGTGTAACCAATGGCAACCTGGCTGAGCACATGCCTTACAAGGAGCTGTTGAAGGAACTCACCATTCATCAACATGCCATCCTCATTGACCTGGGTATGCATACAACGGCAGCAGCAAATTACTTGATTACTTATTCAGCCAAGTGTCTTTTCAAGGTTTTTTTTCTTTTCTTAAAATTTAGTGGGGCCGACGTTTCGATCCTAGCAGGACCTTTCTCACTCTGCCTTTGAGAAAGGTCCTGCTAGGATCGAAACGTCAGGCCCACTTAATTTTAAGATTTGCATTTTGGTAATTTCAGTCAGTAAGCAGTTTGCAACATTTTATGTACATGTATATCACTTTTTTTTCTTTTGGAATATTTTTAGCTGATTTGGAATACCTGGTTAGTTAGTTAGCTGGTTAGCTAGTTGGTTGGTTAGTTGGTTAGCTGGTTAGTTGGTTAGCTGGTTAGCTGGTTAGCTGGTTAGGTGGTTAGCTGGTTAGCTGGTTAGCTGGTTAGCTGGTTAGCTGGTTAGGTGGTTAGTTGGTTAGCTGGTTAGCTGGTTAGCTGATCAGCTAGTTACACGTACATGTATATGGCTGACTCACTATTGCAGATAGCCATAGCCATTGACGTAGATCAGTTTTCTGAGCTAATGTCAATACATGTATATCACAACCGGAGAGCTTGGGGGTGTTATCAAGTTCCTACAAACATCACTGTGCTGAATGCATCTATGAATGGTCTCGCTCCGAGTGCCATACTAATATATATTTTTGTATTACCCACTGTGCTTCAGGACGCACATTCCCCACCCACCCATACTTTGCCAACCCGCTGGGCCGGGGTCAGCTGTCTCTCTTCAACCTGCTCAAGGCGTACTCCCTGCTTGACACGGATGTGGGCTACTGCCAGGGTCTCAGCTTTGTGGCCGGTGTTCTTCTCATGCACGTGAGTATAAGCGGGGGGGAAAAAAAGCCTCTTTATCTCCCGAGCTGAGGTTTTCTTTTCAACCCCCGTCATTGTTATCATTTGATTTTTTTGAGATCGCGATTTTTTAGTCAATTGAAAAAAAAATGGCAAAGGAAATTTGACTGGACCTGGGACTTCAACTGGAGACCTCTGGCTTAACGTACCAGCACTCTTCCATCTGAGCTATCCATCCATTAGATAGGCCTTCCCAAATAGCTCTCCCAGGAACAATTAACATCTGTGTAGTAAATTAATTTGCATTACACTATCTGTACAAGTGAGTCAAACCTGGCACAATCAGACGTCTGTGCGGCTTTTGTCATACTACATATTGTTTTGTGGTAGGCTGAGAAGAGTCTTTGTTTTAAAACTTGGACAACAGTGGTGCCTGGATTCATAGGGCCCGGCGCATAGTAACACCATTGGAATTTGGAGGTCCCAGCACCAAGTGGTCAACCATGGTATCTGATGCACTTCAGTTACTCAGTTGTTGCACCCTAAGTAGCCGAGCTGACTCAGCCGTAGCAAGTTTCCATAAGAATGTCACCTTCCACTGTCTCCGCCACTCAGTCCCATTGATTCCAAATTTAATTTCCTGTTCTTTTTTAATATCAGATGGACGAGACACAGTCCTTTGACATGCTGGTCTTTCTGATGTCCTCTCTGGGCTTCCGTAGACAGTACAAACCAGACATGATCGCTCTGCAGGTCAGTGGCGCTCTGCATTATCAAGCTGTGTCCAGATCCATGCGGCTACGGCTTTCGTTTGCACACAAGTGTATACGAGAGCCTATAGCCAGTGGCTGCAGAGGATTCCCATAGACTTGTGTGTTTTTTCTAGACAATCCTTGAGGTGGTCTGTAATATCCCTGACATTTAGAGAAACACGTGGAGAAACTACAGACAGATTTGGCTTTTAATTGCCAGAAAATTTTGTGGAGAATGCTAGAAACTTGGCTTAAATTGTTTTAAATGTTTAAAGTAACATGCTAAAATGTTGCAAACCGCTTACTGACTAAAATGACCAACATGCAAAGATGAAAAATTAGGAGAGGGCCAACGTTTCGATCCTAGCAGGACATTTCTCTCTGCCTTTGAGAAATGTCCAGCTAGGATCGAAATATCAGGCCCTACTAGTTTTCGATTTTAAATATTTTGTTTTGAAATGTTGGAAATGCAACAAGGGGTGGATTCCAAAAAGCATCTTAGCATCGTAACCACGGATAACGTGTTGTAAGTTGTGATGGGCCGTGTGGTGTCTGCGCATCCCTCATCTGCTGCGTTTTGATCAAAGGTTACGATGAGCTTCATAAAATTGACCTTTGAACTGTTCAGACTTTGTCATAGAATGTGGGAAGTTTGTCTTGAAGGATTCAGATTTAGTTCAGAAGTATTTGCCATTCGGTTTGAAGCGTTCACAATGTGGAAATGAGGCACAAAAAGTTCCGAACTGGGTTGAAAATGATTGAAATCTAGCTTGATACATTTTAAAGTCATTTTTCAATGCTTTACGTCGTCAGATCCAGATGTACCAGTTGTCTCGTCTTCTGCACGATTTCCACAAGCGTTTGTACGATCACCTGGAGCAGAACGAGATCAGCCCGTCCCTGTATGCCGCGCCGTGGTTCCTGACGCTCTTCGCCTCTCAGTTCCCTCTGGGATTTGTCGCCAAGGTTTTTGGTGAGTAGAACCCTCCGAGCATGTTCAGAGAGAGAGGGGGAGAGGGAGAGGGAGAAGGAGAGGGAGAGGGGTGTCAAAATTGAGGAGGGAATTGGGAGATATCATTACCTGACGCGATGCAAAAACGTGCAGACTGCTTAGTGACGGGAACTGATCTCAAAGTCATAGAGGGCTTGAGGTTTTGATCCTTGCAGGACCTTTATAACAGGTATTTTTTTACTTCCCATAGCTAATACAGTGTATCATCTTGACTACTGGATTACGGTAGATGAGGTCACTTGGCCATTGGCCACCATTTGACCATCGGTCATCATTTGGCCATCGGTCATCATTTGGCCACCGGTCATCATTTGGCCACCAGTCATCATTCGGACATCGGTCACCATTTTGGCCATCTGTTACCATTTCGCCATTTGGCCATCAGTCATTTGACCATCGGTCATCATTTGGCCATCGGTCATCATTTGGCTATCAGTCATCATTTGGCCATCAGTCACCCTCTGGCCATTAGTCATTTGGCCATCGGTCATTTGACCACTGGTCACCATTTGGCCATCTGTTACCATGTGGCTATCTGTTACCATTCGGCCATCGGTCATCATTTGGCTATCAGTCATTTGGCCACTGGTCATCATTTGGCCATCAGTCATTTGGCCATCGGTCACCATTTCATCATCGGTCACCATTTGGCTATTGTCATTGTTCAGCCATCTGGCTATTGTTCATTTGGTTATTGGTCAATGGACATCATGGTCATTTTGTTCGGTTATTTTGTCATTTGACCATTTGTCATTTCATCATTCTTGGTCATCTGCTCATTTGTTCAACCTTAAATTCACAAATTTTATGTGGAAATACATGTATCTTGATTATTGTCATTATTGGTTTATTCATTTACATGTAAAGGGGCACTTGGAGTCAGTGTAAAATGCATTACTGCCATTACTGCCATAATCTGCCTTTGAGAAAGGTCCTGCTAGGATGGAAACGTCAGGCCCACTAAATTTTAAGATTTGCATTTTGGTAATTTTAGTCAGTAAGCAGTTTGCAACATTTTTTGTATATCACTACTGCCCGTGATTATTCACACAAAAAAAGATTCAAATGCTGTACAAGAGGTGTTATAGACAAACAATGTAAGATTGAAGTTAATACAAAAACTGTTGCAAACTGCACATCTCAAAAGTTGCAAATCTCAAAAGTTATAGGGCCAGACGTTTCGATCCTAGCAGGACCTTTCTCAAAGGCAAAGTGACAAGGACTTACTCAGACAGTCAGGGGAAGGAAAGCCATGACACACATGACAAAGGAAGGACAAAAGGGAAGGGAGTGGGATGCAGACGTACATGAAGGGAGGGGAGATTAAAGGGAAAACAAGCAAAAGGGTGGGGAGGATCAAAGGGACGGAATAACGTTTCGATCTGAGCAGGACCTTTCTTAAGGCACCTTTCTCTGCCTTTGAGAAAGGTGCTAGGATCAAAACATCAGGCCCTCCTATGTTTATTCCTTTTTTGGTCATTCAAATATATGATAAATAAATAAGGGTAAACAATTTAAATGTACAATCATTTTGGTGACAGAACGTGAACAGAACATGACAGAGAACATGAATAATGATTATCAATAGAGTACATGTACATTAATAGTGGAACACTTTGAGGAACATACAATTTCAATTTAAATAAATCAAACTTAGGCCTTAGAAGATTCTAATCCTAAGGTTTCTGTCCATTTGGAAATGGGGCCCTTTAACAAAACAAAGTGGTTCTATTCGACGGCTGCCACTTGAGCAGAAAATGGCATGTTGGGAAAAAAAAAACACCCATTACCGTGACAACTGCTATTCAAAAAGGCTCTTCAATTTGACGTATCTGCGACTTTAATGGCAAAGGGGGGGGGGTGGGGAAATTTCAAGTTGTTTGCCCTCTAGTGCTGATTTTTTGTTTTTCGTATGCGATGCAGTGCTGAAGATTCTATTTTCGGATTTGCAATGAATAATCTCCTGGCTCGATTCCAGAAGTGTCTGCGGGTAGATTCGGTCAGGGTAGATGAGTTAATTTTTTTTTTTTTTTTTTTTTTAATGCATTGCTAATTATGCAGGATATGTCGTGAGGGGACGTTTTTCTCGACCACTTCGCACCGGGCCTCTTTTCCTTGCCCATGGCTGCCACACGGGGGTTTAAAAAAATTATGCGCCATTTTCAAAACGCGCTAAACAACAATGAATAAGAGTATGCTACCGTTATATGTGTGTGTGTGCGAGTCAATCCCACCACAATTGGACGTCTGTGTGGGTTTTTGCCATGCTGGGTATTGTTTTGTGGTGGGCTGAAAAGAGTCTTTCTTTAGAACAAGGACAATGGTGGTACCCAGGGTCAGAGGGCATTGTGCATAGCAACACCACCGGTGCTCCGAATTCAGAGGTCCCGGCACAGTGGTTAACTTGTGTATCATACTGGAATACAAGAAAATGAGCGGGGGATGGGTTGGGCTGCTATTCTTCAATGTGATTGTCAACTTAGGTCCAGGTCTTACATTGGTTGGTTCCAAGCCATCAAATCTAGCCCGTTGGATGGTGTGAACCAGTGGGGTCGTCGGTGTGGTGAATGGTGATTGCTATTTGTGTGGCTTCTCTGTTGCGGCTCAGGCTCTGTTTTCAGGGTTTAGGATCGGAACTGCCTCAAAATGAGCTTTTTGGCTACAGCATCAAGATGAAGTGGAAGGTTTGACATTGTTAACCCATCCCCTCTCAGACAGATTGCAGCTCGGAAAAGAGCCAGTAACTCAACATTTTGGACAGTATGTGCTCTGCCCGACTTCAGGAGCGCAACATTGAGTTACCATCTCTTTTCAGAGTCACACTCCATCTCGAAAGAGATGTGTTACATGGTGTCACCGTAAACTTTCCACTAGGTAAATGTACTTCCACCTTGCAAACCTTCAGATCTTATTGCCAAATCTTCCACTTGCTACCTCCACCTTGCAAACCTTCAAATCTTATTGCCAATTCTTCCACTTGCTACTTCCACCTTGCAAACCTTCAGATCTTATCTCAAAATCTTCCACTTGATACTACCACCTTGCAAACCTTCAAATCTTATTGCCAATTCTTCCACTTGCTACTTCCACCTTGCAAACCTTCAGATCTTATCTCCAAATCTTCTTCTTGATACTTCCACCTTGCAAACTTTCAAATCTTATTGCCAAACCTTCAACTTCACACTTCCACCTTGCAAATCTTTTAATCTTACCGCCAAACTTTCCACTTGCTACTTCCAGTATCAAGAATGTACTTGATACTTCCAGTATCAAGAATATACTTGATACTTCCAGTAACCAGTATCAAGAATGTTATTCTTGTTCTACCTCTTTTCGTACACTGTCAGCTGCATTTTAACCTCCGCCCACGGACGTTTGTAATGTCACCTGACCGAGGAGAGAGACAAAGCCCAGGCTCAGTCATAATCTCTGGTTTTGAAAAGCTCCTCCATTTAACCAAACAAGCACCCCTAGGGGTTTGTTAAGATCAAAGGTTGCCTTCTCTCAGAAATGAGGAAGTCAGTAAAAACAAAAAATAAAACATAACCGAAAGAAATAGAATTAAAAAAGCTACATGTAGCTGCATCCGAAACTGATACTGATGACGGCTAGCTGACTGGTATATGTACATCTAAAAGAAAAACATTCAATGTGATACTTTTTGCCACGGAATGACACAAAAACTGAAATCCCACCATAAGCTGCTCTTTTGCGAGTTTGGGAACAAGTGTTTGTGCAGATACCTGTAGCATTGTGACTCAGTACTATACATCATACAACAATGAAGAACACTCTAGTCTTGTGATTACACATGTGTGGAAAGCGGATATACCGGTACGTAGATTAATAGCGACGGACGAAAGGTTGGCAGTTGCCTCAGGGGAGGACAGGCTTTTGTGAATTGTCGGGTAACCCGATCCCTGACTTGGAGCGCGGAGTATCAGCCGAGGCTTTGGTGAAGGTGTGATGGATCAGTGGCAGACGTACATGTATATGGATTTGTTTTTTTCTTTTACATTTTGGTTTTTTTTTGGGGGGGGGGAGTGGGGGGGGGGAGGTACACTTGAAAATGGCAAAATGTTAAAAATGCCTTTGAGAAAGGTCCTGCTACCCCGGTAGGATCTAAACGTTAGGCCCACTAAATTTTGAGATTTGCATTTTGATTTAGTCTGTAAGGCTAAGCAGTTTGCAACATTTGTGTATATCACCTTAAAATGTAAAAAAAAAGAGGAAGACATAGAGATACAGAGATAGAGATACAGAGAGACAGAAAGAGACAGACAGAGAGGGAGAGAACAACAGAGAGAGGGAGAGAGAGAGAGAAAGAGAGACAGAGAGGGACAGAGAGACTAGATGGTTTTGAAATGAAGTCGTGGAGACGGACGAAGAAGATCCATTGGAGTGGAAAAATTAACGATGCTGAGGTATTGACAATAGTTCAGGAAGGAGAGAACGTTGATTGAAACTCGTAAAGAGAGGCACAAGACGACAGGACATATCCTTAGACAGAATGGACTTCAGAAAGACGTCATTGAGGGACGACAGGGAGGAGAAGGGGCTGGATAGCTCAGATGGTAAAGGTGGCAGTACGCAAAAAAAGAGCATCAGAGGTCTTCGGGTTCAAGTCCCGGTCCATTGAAAGTTTTCTTTGCCATTTTTTTCTAGAAATGTCCTGCTTGTTTCAAAATGATCAGGCCCTGCTAATTATTGATATTCGTTTTTGGCTCATTTTAGTCAGTAAGGAGTTTGCAGCATTTTTGCATACATACATGTATGTATTACCCTTTTTTCAGAATTGTTCGAAAGTTCCCAGTCACTTATTTTCTTCATTTAAAGAAAAACAACATCAACAAAACATCTCGACTGATATTACATGTACCTTAACTCGTGGCCACATTCCTTAAGTCCTGTGGTTGATTTCATGAAACCCATCATAACTAATACGATCATAGATATAACATAATGTTTGCGTCAAGGAGAATGTAATTCAAAGAGGTTTTGCCCTTACTCGACGTGATAAACACTGAGTGCTCAGTGCTTTGCCTTGTGTCTGATAAAATATTTCAGGCAGCTCGGGCGGGATTCGAACCCGCGACTTCTAGTTGAATATTTTCATCTTACGATCAATTGCAACATGATGAGTCCTGCCCAGAATCCATACGGCCTGTAAACACTTAGGATGAGTTATCCATCGTAAGTCGAGTTACGATGCATTGTTAGGCTTGTGTCTTTTTTATTCAAGTCAAACAAATCGATCACAAACTGACTGGGAATCTTTTGAAAAAAAAAAATAGGAGGTCCTGATTTTTCAGGCAAAGCAAAGATTCTGCCTTTGAGAAAGGTCCTGCTAGGATCGAAATGTCAGGACCTCCTATAAAGTTATTGTTATTCGCTTTTTGGTTATTTTAGTCAGTGAGCAGTTTGCAACATTTTTGCACATTACTGTAGTAATTTTTCAAATATTTTCAAAAGCTCCCAGTCAGTTTTTCCTTCATTTAAAAAAACAACAGCAAATAAACACCTTGACTTATTCCCTTAGCTTGTAGCCTTATCATTTTTTTTTTTTTTTTTGTGCGGCAGACCTGATCTTCCTGCAGGGCTTTGAGGTGATCTTCAAAGTGGCCCTGATTGTGCTGGGCAGTCACGAGGAGCTCCTCCTGCAGTGTGATGGCTTCGAGTCCATCATAGAGTTCCTCAAGGACACCCTGCCTACGCTAGGCATCATTCAGATGGAGAACGTCATCAACAAGGTTAGGGAGTGGAGGGGGGAGAGGGAGGGGAGAGGGAGCCAGGTTGGTCAGCCGGGTTGCCGTTGGTGAAACCGTTCAGCTACTACCATGTCTACTGCTCCCAGATCAGCTGCCATATCTCACTGCGCCGACTCTTAGGAATGCCTTGGGGCATTGTACGGAGAGATAGAGACTGAAGAAGAGAAGGGGAGAGATAGATACAGAGCAAGAGAAGGGAGAGCAGGGTAAACCCTCATTGAATTACATTCTTCTCTTGAGGTTCAATTTTTAGTGGTTCTTTTTTTTTTTTGAGCAAGGATTTTTCTCTGTTGTTGCACCGGCAGGCTTACCAGCTGGACATCTCCAAGGAGCTTCACGCCTACGAGGTGGAGTACCACATGCTGCAGGAGGAGATGGCGCCCTCGCCTGTCCACCGGCGGGCCCAGCAGCCGGCCGCCACCGACACCCGCAAGCTGGAGTCGGCCAACCGCAACCTGCGGCGGCACAACAGCGAGCTGTTGGAGCAGCTGCAGACGGCCCACAACATGATCCACAGCCAGGAGGCCATGGTGCACAACCTCAGGGTAGGTGGGACCGCAGGGAGGGCAACGTGTCATTTTGTACACGAGTCGCTTCGTAGCCAAAATTTGCACACCCAGGTCAGTGCGGTCACTGGTACAAAGTGGTTTGGGTATGAAATGACTAGCGTTTAAAGTGATTTAGGTACGAAATGACTAGAGTACAAAGTGGGTTACGTACAAAATGACTAGAGTGTAAACTGATTAGCTATGAGATGACTAGAGTACAAAGTGATTAAGGTACGAAATGACTATAGTACCAAAGTGGTTTACGTACAAAATTACTTGAGTGTAAACTGAGTAGCTATGAAATGACCGGAGTACAAAGTGATTTAGGTACGAAATGACTAGAGTACAAAGTGGGTTACGTACAAAATGACTAGAGTGTAAACTGATTAGCTATGAGATGACTAGAGTACAAAGTTATTTAGGTACGAAATGACTATAGTACAAAATGGTTTACGTACAAAATGACTTGAGTGTAAACTGAGTAGCTATGAAATGACCGGAGTACAAAGTGATTTAGGTACGAAATGACTAGAGTACAAAGTGGATTGCGTACAAAATGACTAGAGTGTAAACTGAATAAGTGACCTGTGTACAAAATGACCGACAACCCCTAGAGGTGGAGATACATGGCAGTTAATGGTTAAATGCTTCTGGCTGGCACCCCACCCCGGCAAAAACTAGATGACTATTTGGGAAGGCTGACAGATAAGGGCTGGATAGCTCAGATGGTAAGGGTGCTGATATGCAAATCCAGAGGTCTTGGGTCCAGTCAAATTTTTCTTTTTCCATTTTTTTTTTCAGAATTAAAAAAAAAAGTTCCCAGTCATTTTTCCCCTTCATTTGTTTGTCTGTCGTTGTTTTTTTAGAAAAACGAGGACAAGCTGAAGTCGGAGGTGCGTGCTCTGAACTTAGAGCGGTCGGCCCTGCTGAACACGGTCGCTAAGCTGCGCAGTCTCCTCCCAAAAGGCCTGCCCTTGGAGGAGGCGGGCATCAACTTCACCGCGCCCACCTCAGCCGCCTCACTCACCTCCTCCACCTCCACCTCCTCCTCCTCCGCTCCCTTCTTCCCGGGCAGCTCCTTCGACGACAAGGACGCCTCGCCGCTGGACCAGCGAGCTGACAGCGGCACAGGCAACCTCTCTGGCTCGCAGACCTGCTCCCTGGACGAGGAGCTGGACACGGAGGTGGCCGCCCTGACCACGCCCGGCGGCCACGCCCAGGCCACGCCCGGCAACCACTCCCACCGCCCGGATGGCGGCAGCAGCGGTGTCAACGGGATTGAAGTGGGCGGAGATGCGGATGGGCGTGGCCACTCCAGGAAGGGCGGGGCCTGGGGGCGTGTCCACAGTGACGGCAGCTCGGGCAGCGAGATTAGCACCAGCACCAGCAGCGACATAGACGGCCTGACCTTTGACCTCTCCTGCTCGGGGACGCGCTAGTACCGTGTCCTGATTCAGCTTTCTACCAAACTACATGTACTTCATGCCAGGAAGCCCTTACTGTGTTTATTTCCACTACTCTGGGATGCCTATTACCCTATTCAGCTTGTACACAATGGGCCATTTAGTGCACCTATTCACAGTCACAGTTGTTGATGCAATGACCCTTAGCTTGTACACAATGGGCCATTCAGTGCACCTATTCACAGTCACAGTTGTGGATGCAATGACCCTATTTAGCTTGTACACAATGGGCCATTCAGTGCACCTATTCACAGTCACAGTTGTGGATGCAATGACCCTATTCAGCTTGTACACAATGGGCCTTTCAGTGCACCCATTCACAGTCACAGTTGTGGATGCAATGACCCTATTTAGCTTGTACACAATGGGCCTTTCAGTGCACCTATTCACAGTCACAGTTGTGGATGCAATGACCCTATTTAGCTTGTACACAATGGGCCATTCAGTGCACCTATTCACAGTCACAGTTGTGGATGCAATGACCCTATTTAGCTTGTACACAATGGGCCATTCAGTGCACCTATTCACAGTCACAGTTGTGGATGCAATGACCCTATTTAGCTTGTACACAATGGGCCATTCAGTGCACCTATTCACAGTCACAGCTGTGAATGCAATGACCCTATTTAGCTTGTACACAATGGGCCGTTCAGTGCACCTATTCACAGTCACAGCTGTGAATGCAATGACCCTATTTAGCTTGTACACAATGGGCCGTTCAGTGAACCACAGTGATAACATTCAGCCGACTGGGGGACAGTCAAGTGCTTGCTGTTTGAGCATGAACTGAATCAAATACCGATACGCAAAATCACTGCAAAATTTGAAGGAAAAAAAGAAGGCCATTTAAAAAAGTTACCCGAAATCTGCTAATTTTATGTGATCACGAAGGCTTGCCCCTCACAGGACACATCTGTGTATGAAGTAGTGCTAGTATTTTGTTTATCCCTGCTCCACATGTATTGGTGAGAATTTCACATAGACATCTTAAGATGTTCAGTTAGAAAAGTTTGTCAGACAGCAATAGGTAACTAAAATAATAAATTGTTACAAAAAAATAAATGTTCGAACATATTTAGACGCGTAAAGAGAAGATTGAAATGAGGTGCGTTCATCTATTGGTAACCATGGCCATTGAAATAGGTACAACCTTGCTGATAGAGGGCGCTTTAGTTGCTTTTTTCCCACCCCCTTGACAAGAATGGACACAAGAGGGCGCGCTTTGTGTAGCATGCCAAAAATTGTGCATTATACACCAGAACCTCGTGTGTGAGTTTAAGTGTAATTACAACGATATTAACGAATCAAAGAAATCAATAAAGTGCACCAATGTTTTCTTGGTCTGCCCGAAAAAACAAAAAAGCAATGATATTGTCAAACAAACAACCATTAAATGAAAAAAGTATAGATAAAAAAAAAACCAATAAAAAGTGAAGCAATGTGTGTAGAGGCGAATGGGACATAATATTGAGCAGATGTAAGAATGCTTCTGATTATAGATTTTGTTGCCATTAGAAACCAAACTAATTATTATACATTTCCTGTGGTCTTGTGGTTGCTTTGTGGTAGATGCTATTTGGCTGCCATTATGCTTTCCAGAAGAATAATTTGACTCCTGTGGTTTTGGTCCGATTTCCACCGATATTACAAAATATCATGGAGCAAGTTGCATCTTCACACCCCTGCCAGAAAGATGTTTTATATGATCTTTTCCTTTTCAAACAGTTGTATTTGTTATTATTTTTTCAAGAATTTATTTCATCGTACAACGAAATCTTAACCAAAATGAAATATGTACGATTATCCCCCTGAAAGAAATAACCATTTAATAATCCTCAGTTGTGATGTCTGTGTTTGTAAATTTTGTTACCATTGTACAGTTAAGGAATGTAGAGAAAAAATCACTTCACATGAATTATTAAAATTTGTTTCAGTGCTTGCCAATTTATTGTATCCACGGTAACATTACAACACTGCAACCCTCGCCAGGCCAGTGAGAGTAGACTGGAGCCTGTCCTAATTAGTTTTTTTTTCTGGATGATCCCATTGGGAAAACCGACTCCCTGAAACACCTGGTATTCCTGTACATTGTCATGGAATGCTTTTTTTTGTTTTTCGGGGGAAACTTCCGCAATGCACGGAAATATTGGCGGAAAACTCCTGGAAGTCCTGGTGTTGAGCATTCCATTACATTATCACAGTTTTCCGGGGGGTAACTTCTGTAATGCATGGAAACGCTGATGAATCCTGATTTCCCGATGGAAGTCTTGGTGCCAAGTTTTCCAATACATTACAGGTTTTCCGGATGCAACTTCCGTAAGGCACGGAAACACTGACGGAATCCTGATGAAAGTCTTGTTTTTCTGCGAGAACCTTCCGTAATGCATGGAAACATTTCTGGAATGGAAGTCTTGATAATAAGTACTCTTGTATTTTATAGAACATATTACTTTTCCTGGAGGAAATTTCACAACCAAATGATCTCGGTGCTCCGTTGACAATGCAACCAGATGAAATTCCTTGAATGCTTTGATTGCAAAAACTTCCCATTTTTCCCCCATAGTTAAAATCAGAGGACCAAAACTTTCAATCAGAAATTTGCAAATTATTTTGGTTTATGAAAAAAAAAATATTACTAAAAAAACGAAGGAGAAAAAAATGTCTACTTATTTTCATGAGGGTAAGATCCCTATTTTGTGTTGGATGATAAGGACATAAAAAATGTTGGTTCATTAAAGTTAAAAGTTGAGTACAGGAGTTGTGGGCAGAAATGAGTCAATGGCTAAGTCTACGGCTAGCTGCAACAGCGCATGGCTGGCTGCACTGAAGCTTAGGCTTCAACATAGCAACGCCCCTCAGTCACAGCCATAGCAGTTTCCTTGAGCCAGCCCTTCATTTAAAAATGTACCACCTACAGTGTGTATCTCATGTAACTGTAGCCCAGTGTAACAGGTATAGTCTGGTACAAAATTAAGGATATTGATTTGATTTGGAGTGTCCTTTTTTAATTGATTTTTTATTTTTATAAAATGATTCATAAGCATTTAGAAAAGGGATTTATTTTTTATCTAAGAGGACTTTTTGGATCGAATCAACCCTGTCTTTGAGGCCTGAGTAAGTTTGAATGAGCACTTCTTTGGTTGACCCATTGGTTGACTGGTGTGGTCTGCCATTTGGTAACCAGCCTCAGGACCACGGCTTCCAAGATTCCCTGGTTCCTCTTTAAGCCTCTGTGTCATTCCGGTGTGTACGGTATGTCATGGGTTCAGTAGCTGGTAGTCAAGCGCTCCTCGATCAAAATGTGCACCATCAAACTCTCTAAAAAGGTCTGGCATTGGACTCGGCAAATCTATAAAAAAATTGGGCTGAAAATCAACCCATGCATATTAGTTCCAGTGTTTGTTTGTTTTCGGAATCAGACCACCAGAACAAAATGGTCCGGTACGAGATGCTCTTTGGAAGATAATTTATTTAGATGACGACAAATATATATTTGAAATAAAAAAGGACAATCGGTAATTATGTTCTGATTCTAAATCACGGTTTTGGTTCGAATTGACTTTTTGTTTAAGTGTTTATTTTCTACGCTGCCAAGTAATTGCTGGGATGGTCGACGTTTTCCAAACTTGTAAACTTGTGGTTGGTCTTTAATAGAACTCAAGTTGTAGTAATAGGTTTGGTCAAGCTTCGCGATGAATGCTTGTTTCATTATGGAAAGATGATGCGCGATCGAGTGTGAAATCATGACATTCCTGACAGGTCTTGTGAAAGTGACAATGCTCCAGAATCGGACACTGGGTTACAGAGAGATGAGCATTTGATAAAGAAAAAGTATTTCAGTACCCTAAAAAATATTGCTCACTGCTTACTGTCTTGGAGGACAAGAGCTATAACTTAAGTCTTGGGACAAAAAAAATAGGACTTAGGTCAGTTTTATAGTGAAAAATCCTGGTCAAACTCTTCACGTCGGGAGCTCCGAATTCAGAGCGCCAGTGGTGTTGCTACGCACCGGGCCCTCCGAAACCGGACACCGCTGCTATTGTCCGAGTTTTAAAACAAAGAACTCTTTTTCAGCCGGCCATAAAACAGTGTCCTCTTTGTCACTTTGTCAGTCATCCGTATCCCCATTGCTCTCCCCTTTCTGTTTTGTTTTGTCCTTGTCATTCTGCCTTCGGGAAAGGTCCTGTTAGAATTGAAACGTCGGGCCCTCCTTTTTTTATATTTTGCATTTGGGTCATTTTGTTCAGTAAGCAATTTGGCAGGATTTCAACATATCACTCTTTCCTGGCAATCGTTAGAGAAAGTGGCCGAGAAGCGGTTTATTATAGAATTGTGCCAAATGAATCAGTATCGGTAGAGGCCTTTCAGTGTGTGCATGGTTATAGGAAAAGAGAAATTCCTCTGAAAATCAGGAGCGTGTATTTATTTTGATATCGATATTCTTCTCTCTCTCTCTCTCTGTTTGTGAGACATTGTACTTATGACCATGGGCTGGCTCCATTGTGTTGAGAATGACAAAATAAGTTGTATAGTTTGAACTAAATTAATAATTTATCCGGGTATTGTGTTATTCGTACGGTATTATATGATCAGCGATCTTTTTTCTTTTTTTTACAAAAGCAAGTTCTTTGAAAGGATTTTGTGTGGTGTATATTTGTAGTTCCAATGCTAATGTTTTATCTTTATTTGAACAAATCAATTTAGACAGGGGGAAACGATGTGTGTACATGAAAAGTGTGTGATTCAAGGGAAAGGTCATTCCTCTAGAAAAATGAATGCCTCTGGGGATAAGAGAGATTTAGAGTTGAACATTTTGGGGAAAGTAGCTTGTCCACATTCTTGTAGACGAGTGGTCTCTGATGATTGTTGTAACTGTAGGCACGTCCCTGCAAACCAACCATTGATCGTCCAAATTAATGAGCGCAAGAAGTCCATTTTGGGCAGCAGTTACTGGAGGTATGTCCATTACGTTCCGCACCGATCTTGCCACAATGAGTAACGCGGCAACGAATGACACTGGGTTTTTTTCGTTCTCTGCTGCCCCCAAATTTTGGGACTTGTGCAGAGGAGTGCGTTTTACGCAGTGGCTGTTGTTACGGCAGTCGTCCATGTGGTTCCCTGACTTCACAGTAGTTGTCATGATGTTTAGCTCTTGGAACCAGACTATCAGCTAATAGACTGGTTCAACAAGCCTGCAATGCAGACGAAATACAATTAAGTCAGGGAACCACACGGACGACTGCCGTAACAACAGCCACTGCGTACATTTTAATGTACTCCTCTGCACAAGCCACTGAAGCTGGTATAGCCGCCATGTTATCACTCCCATTTTGAGCGCTAACATGGCGCCTACTTCAGATGGTACCGATAGATCCGTAGACTAAGGCCGTTTACGAAAGGAAGGCTTTGGCACGGGCTTAGGCTTCGGTCATATTGATCTAATACCCATTATAATATCGCATGAATCTAAAAACAAGCGGTTTGCCCCAGTTACTCTGTACCTCATTAAGCCAACAAACTTTCAATTCGGAAACAAAGCACAGCCTGGATTATCAGGTTTTGTGAGATGAAGGCGAAGCCTGAGCCCGAGCCTCGGCCTTTTCGTAACGACGGCCTAAGGTTTTGTCTCTGTCCGACAAAAGCTGAAATGACAGGTTGTGGTTAATTAATTTTTTGTTAAATTTGAAGATTTGCTGGCTTGTTTATTAAGTACTGAGTATTCACCAAGAATCCGGGGTCAAACGCTTACGTCTAGATGCCTGCGACATTATGATGGTAAAAGAAATATGACCGAAGCCTTAGCCCGAGCCTAAGCCTTAATTTTGTAACTCAGCTAAGAGCGCCGCCATAAAATGCATGCACGTACATTGTATTATAGTTATAGAAAAACCATTACGTGTGTGAGCGTCGCCGCGTAGCGTCATAGAACCATAGGCTATCAACATAGAGCTCTATGGCTACCAACTACAGGTTATATAATGTAGGCCTATAATGGGTAGACGCTTTGAATGAGGCTGGTCGCGCATTGTATTGGGAGTTCCAAAATGGCCGACCATGACTTCAGCGGTAACAGGAAGTCAGTAGCACCCATATCCGTACATTGTCTTACTTATAATAGGTCTACATGATTTTATGCCAACTTTGCTATAGTCTTATTTCAGGAATTGGCACTGCTCTGGCCTGTGAAATGGGACGAACATTTAAAGAGAGAAAAACAGTTTTCAACAGATGAACTAGAATAAATACATTTTGCATATCCGAAACTAAAAAAAGGACACTGAATGTTTATTAGTTATCAGGGCAATGCCTATTGGCGAAACTGCAAAACGTTTCTGCACAACGACTTGCTGCACAAAGTTAACACTACCTTTCAGACCGGTCCTGCTCGGATCATTATAACACCACACCATCTGAATAGATTATTATTTGAGTCCTGCACAAATTGCCGCACTGGGTTCTTCCAATTCCAGGCTCGGTTCTACGGTAGCCGAGGGGGGGGTGCTTTTGGGGTGTTAAGCTCCCCGCAAATTCATAGAAGCCCCCCCCCCAAAAAAAAAAAAAAAAAAAAAAACCCACAAAAACAAAAACAACAACAACAACAACAACAAAACAACAACGTTGAGTTACCAACTCTTTTCAGAGCCACACTCCTTCTTGAAAGAAAAGTGCTACATGATGTCACCGTAAACCTTACTCTAAAAAAACCCCACACAAACAACGAAAATTCCCAGGGTGCGTGGTAGGCCTATGTTTGAGAGATTTAGAGACCCTTACTCTTTAAGCCCCCGTAAGCCTTCCAGCCTGAAAAAAAATCATGTTCTAGAACAGCAGCTGTGTTTTTCGATGTTATTTGAATATCAGATGCATAGGATCGGAAGTCCCCTGCACCATGTTCCTTCAAAATACCACGATCGAGTTTATTTTGTTTTCTTGATGGCGTAATGAGGCATCTACTCAATCCAAAAGCTCTTTTTGAGTTAACGATGTATTATCTATCGGAAGGAATTTTTAAACAAGTGTTTGTAGATATTGGAAAATCGGGGAATTCGTAAGAGTGTCTGCACGCCATGTGCATGACCTCAAACGTTAGAGCCGTTTTTCTCTTAAAATGGTTTCCGTGACTGAGCGAGTTGCCTCGTCGTATTTCTCGCATCGTAACTTATGGGCAACGTATGGAAAACATTGTGATAATCATTGGAAAGCTGATGAGGTACTCTTTGCAGTGGTGGGAAAATTTTGAAAACTCAGATTTGGACGACAGTTGTTCTCATAATGCCATACCGAGTGAGTTAGTTGTGCAAGTCCGAGGACAGTGAATCGAGGGGAGATACTTTTTTGTAATTTTTTTTAAATAGAATTAACCTAATCGAATTTTCTTCATCTAGGCCATGCGTGTTCAGAAAATGACCACTACAATATTTTGCTTTTAAATCTGACTTTAAGTGAACGGATGTTTTCACTATCAGCATGATTGGCAAGTCATGATATTTACGACTTTTGACTTTTATTTTGTCCCACCTGTGAGAACCGTGAAATTCAAATGACAATTTGTTGACCACAGACCTCAATAATTTGTTAACCCAAGATCTTTGTACATGTACATCAAATAATTTGCAATACTTTTAATAGTTGTTTTAGTCGCAGAGTTCCTTAATGTTAGGAAGTATACTGGCTGTTTACATCCAAGAAGATTAATAGCCATTTAATTCAGTGGGTAAAAATGCGAATTTAAATCATAATCAGACAGTAACAATGTTCTTGAAACATTTCCAAAGGTGTCAAATATTTCATGTGCCAAGTGCATTACTATTTGAATGATAGCCAAGACTTGTGTATAATAAAAATGCATGTATTAAACCATAATAAAAGAAATTGTATTTATGTTTAACAAAAACATTGTTACTAAGTGTCGTTATTTTTGAAAAAAATGTATTAATTAAGGGTGCAGCACACTAATTCCATCCAAAGTAATTTCCATCTAAAGTGTGGACTCAACAACCTTTCTTTGATAAGTGGTCTTTGGAGGCTAAAGCTTGAGACAACTTGCGGTTTCACTCTTCAATTTCGTGTGTAATTTGGAAGATGTCTGGCTTTAAACGTGGCCCCATTTGGCTGTAGAAGTGGAGGGGTCCATCCCCTAATCCTTGCAGAACTTCGGCTTGGATGCTGGCTACACATTAATTATTATTATTATTTTTTTATATTTCTTGGGGTAATTAGCAAACAAATCTAAACGGGTAATGGCTCAAAAATTAAAAAGAATCTGAGAGATGAAGGTGAACTACAATTTTCAGTATAGCTACAAGAACTGAGAAACCTTTATGTGTGGACTAATAATATTGGCTTTGAAAGTGAGTGTTTTTGTACAGTGTTCAATGGGAGCTCGATTTAGTGTTCTGCACCCTGACCACAGACATAATGTCTGTGACCCTGACCCCCTCCATATTTCGATCAAGGGCGCCACCAGCAGTCGACTTTTGTACATTAGGTGTAGTCTTTACTCGAGTCGGTATTTCACTCCTCGCATTAGGGTCGCCAGAGGAAGACTTGCTTGCGACTCCAGGCCGTGTCCGAAAAGATTGTCTATGGCTTATATCAACACACATTTGTGGTAATGACCTGCAGCCACGGGTAAGTGGCTTCCCTTGACGCTGGTGCTACATGTACTTCCTGATTTGAAATTGTAGATCTCCATCCGCGGCCCACGCGCAAGCGCTCGACTCTCCTCCTACTGGCCGCGATCGAGCCATGCGACTTGAGCTCAAGTCTAGACGTAACGTCTTTGGACCTACGCCCTGAAAAAAATAATGACGGCCCTTGTATGTTGTGTGCAATGCTCGTGTGCACGGCGTACATGTAGTGCAGTGTGTGGTGCGTAACTTCCGCCTGAAACCTGAGACATATTTCCTGGTCTTTTTTTTGTGCTGACAAGTCACAACAGAGGGTAAGTCCATCAAGAGGTAAGCCCACACTGGGGGTTTGTTTCATTTCCGCAATGTTCTTATCATCGATAGTGTAGGGCGGGTTTTGGAAGTCGGGTTATCGTGAATTAACTCAGTTCAGACGGACGTATCCGAGCAAAATGGGTGAGTGCTGGTGCGTTTGTCACCCACCCTTTTTCTCTTTTTGTGTGTGTCCGATTTGGGACCATAGATTCTCGCATTTCTTGAAGACGACTTCACCATTGCATTTGCAAGAGTAGTTTCCTTCTGTAAAACCCTAATGTAGAGTTTAGAAGAAGAAGAAGAAGAAGAAGAAGAAAAGCCAGATAAATAAACTGTTTGTCATGTGTGTGCGTGTAAACAGACACAGTGCTGGTGCAGTAAATGTTTGTATTGAACTTGAATATTTAGAATTAAAATGCAAAAACACCTCGATTAATTTGCTCGAACTACCTAAAACAATTAGCACAGAGTTGGTCGTACTAGACTGCCTTTTTAAATTTTTTATAAATGCTATTTTAAAGTTTTTTTTATGTGGTTTAGACTTTAGACCAAGACATGACCTACTGTCTACTGAGTACTGTATGTGTATGTACTGTAGAGAATGACGGTTACGGTTACATGTACTGTACATTGTGTACCTCAACTCATGACACTCATGTACATTGTACAGTATCCTCCAATAACCGGTTTTCGACGATATAAGGACTTTTCTTCAAACTGAACAATGTGGACGAAAGTATCACACTAAAAGAGGTCCGAGTCACTTTGTCCACACCACAGACTAAAGTATTACTATTAGAATAATCATAGAGAAGGTTGATCAAGCCTGTCACTTCCGTAAGATTACCCGGTTTTGTTGACGTCCGCGGCGCACTGCGCAGTAAGCATCGTCACCTATTTTCGTCAGTGGTGTTTATTAAGGTGTCCCAGTGTAGCCAAACGCAAAATAAATTCTTAAATTAACTCAAAATGCTGTGTGGCACTATTAAATTCTTCCCTGTATGTTTTTTTGTGTTCATCTTTGTTTTTGTTTTTCCACACTGCTTCTAACACTTTCCTCAAATCATTCATAATTTATGCTTAAAACGTATTGGTCTGGTTGATGTCTTCTTTTGTGACGTTTAAAAAAAAATCCACAATCCTCTTTCTCGCTGTTTTTTCAGTTATGACCTTTCCCAATGTCACTCCAGAGACACATTTCCTCCTTCTTGGTACTTTCTCTAGCTGCCCTTTTATTTTTTCATTTAAAAAAAAGCCTATTGGGCCATGTTACTTTTTGTCTTTAAATAATAATAAAAAATAAATTCAAAAAAATATATAAGCGAGACGCCCTATAGGAGGCTCCATAGTTTTTACCCTGAACGGACTGCCTCAAGTTGCGTGATATATTTTTTTTCTACGGATGTTGGGGTTTGTTATGGTACACTCAGATTTTTTTTAGGACCAACAATAAAGAAAACTGGAGCTTCTAAGCAACTGCCAATTTTGTACCTAGGAAAATAGACCCCAAAAGAGCAACTTTTTGAATCACACGAGTTTGGCCTAGTACTGGAAAAGCCTTAAATTTCCACATTTTCGGTGACGGACAAGAGCAGGAAACCAACTGTAAGATACGAAGTCTGAGATCGTTATACGGAGTTGTTTTCATAGTGCGATGTGAGTTAGAAGGCTAAGCGTCGAAAACGTGTAGCGTCGAAAACGGGGGTTCCCACGATACATATGATGTACATGTAGATCACTACATGTAGTTAATTCAGACCATGATTGATGCCCATGTTGTATTCTTTCTTCCAGTCAATGGATGTGGACTAGTCTGATTAACATGGAGCCTTACAGTTACAATCGCCCTTTTCAAAAAAAAATTGAGGGGTTGGGCGCCCGACCCGGCGATTGTGGGTCCAAAGCTAGTCCGAGTAACTTGGATCCGACAAGTCACCCTTTTTTTATCGAATTTTGAAATTTTGAGGGACGGGTGACTGTAGGGTCCAAGGATCGTGGCTATGCTGCATCGTCTAAAATCTCTGTAATGTCATCTTTGAAAAATACCCCCGACCGAAATCCCCAGATTTACCCCCCATAACATCCGTGAAATCGTCCCACGCGCCCATTGAGGATTCAGTGAGAATTACAGATTCCAAAACTGGTCATTTTGTTTTACTCACGTTTGGGAAAAGGGAGAAATTTCCCCTCAGTTGACCGAGAACGGGCCGACGAGCCGAGTTGGGGTGGCCATCCTGGATTTGAAACTGGATGACGTCACCAGGTCCGGGTGCAGAGTGGTCTGCGGACGTGTGTGCGCGCGGTGCGATGTCCTGGACGTTGCTTTGCACTGCTGTTCGGGAAACAGTCGTAGGGCTCAATGCGTGCAAGCACGCGCGCACACTTCCGCAGACCACATAGCCACGATCCTTGGATTCTACAGTCACCTGTCCCTCAAAATTTCAAAATTTGATAAAAAAGGGTGACTTGTTGCGTCCAAGTTGATCGGACTAGTCCAAAGTGTTGTTTAGAACATATATTACTAATATTGCTAATATTAATAAGTGCCTTGTACATGAATAATTCAATGTAAATACTAATAATATTTATATGAAAATTACATGTACGTTTACATGTACATGTATGTGCATACATGTACATGTACAGGTATACATGTATGTGATTGTGTCTCTCTGAGACTGCATACCAGCCAGGCAACAGGTGATGGTCACAAGCTGGCACACGACAGGCACTGGTCACTGGTCAGTCCCCCCCTCCACCCCCCCCCTCCGCTGAAATACTGGACCACTGATAAAACCTGGACCCCACATACATGAACAAATCAATCGATGAAAGAGAGGCCAAATTGTTATCTTGTTTATTTGTTGGTTTTTTGTTGTTGGTTTTTTTGGGGGTGTGTGCAGATTCTGCCGGGAGTGCCGCCGTCTGCGGAAAACCCGTGGCTGGCAAGATGGCCGCCACCGTCACCCTGGAGGACGCCCTGTCCAACGTGGACCTCCTGGAGGAGCTGCCGTTGCCCGACCAGCAGCCCTGCATCGAGGCCACGGCCGTCTCCATCACCTACCAGGCCAACTTTGACACCAACTTTGAGGACCGCACCGCCTACGTGACGGGCATGTCCAAGTACATTGAGGAGGCCACCGTCCACTCGGAGCTGGTGAGTGCAGTGTTGGACATTCAAGACCTTTGATTTGTCCCAATACATACATGTAACCATAGCTCTAGATGTAACATACACATTTTCATGTACATGTATGTACGATGTATAATTCTACAGTGCTTAACATTTCGATTATTGTCATGATTGTGTATGGATGGAGGTCTCCAAAAAGCAAAGATTGTCAAGTGGAGACCCCCTCTGTAACTATTAAATAACAATTACAATTACAATGGGAGTTGCGTAACAAAAACTATTGGTACAGAGCTACATGTATGTGTGTAGTAATTCAAAAAATAAATAAAAAATTATTTGGTCTTCCAAAATGAGATTATTCTACTACATATTTGTTAATTAATTGGGTTTTGCATTCTAACTTTAAACCAATTTGCGTTTGAACAATGATACATTAGACATTAGATATTCCAGCCCTTTGCCTTCTTCTCATCCGCCCTAGAGATGAATTATCAAGCCCATTGTGGTCAGCAGTTGTAGTCAGATGGTGCCTGTGTCCTTTGAGGGTGGCCTGTGCAGGGTGACATGCATACGAGCATGGCACTTCCTCTCAGTCAACGGTGCATTGTGGGATTAAACAAACAATCTGATGGGATTCAGTGGAGCATTCACACGTACATGTATGTGTACAGCAACATGTGGAAAAAAAACGTGATTATTCGTCTATAGAAAAGACTTTTTAGGGCTCTTTCCGAACGTGCTTATTGGGATTTGATAATTGTGATGTTTTGTTTTAATCCCACAATCTGACAATGCACCAACTGAGAGGAAGTATTGTGCTTGTTAGTCTCCCTGCATGAGCCACCCTCAAGGACAAACTCACACCATTTGACCACAACTGCTAACCATCTGTCAACTTTTTGCGTCGCAATTGTTTGGCCTGTGTGAACGGCCTACGAGTCCGAAACGCAATTTTAAATCCCACTTATAATCGCGGTAATTGTGTCCACAAAAAAAGAAGAAGTGGAGTTTGAATGTTGATTCAAATCGCGATCCAAGTAAATAATCGCATTTGTCTGGGACAGTTGAAATGGCTTGAGCTCAGAGAGTTGAGGTTAAACAATCAAAATGCAATTCTCCAAACTTTAGAGTGCCTGATCAGCTGATGTTTCCACTCCTATGCATTTACGTATTTTACGTATACAAAATGTACATATGTTGTGTCTGGGTCAAAACGGTGTTATCTCACCCTGGTTCAATGAGGGTTTGCCCTACTCGATGTAAGAAGCTACAGATGTATTGTATCAAGAAGGGCAAACCCTCATTGGATTACATTCATTTATTACATTGGTTGAATTGCTTCTGACTGGCGCCCCCATCCCGGCAAAGACTACATGTACATGTAGTTGACTGTTTGGGAGGCCACGATCTTAGGTCTGGATAGCTCAGATGGGAAGAGCACTGGAGGTCTCTGGTTCAAATACCAGTCCAGTCTAAGTTTTCTTGGCCATTTTTTCAATTTCAGTTACATTCTCCTCAAAATACATTGTATCATGTACGGTATTGGCTCAATCAAACGTCTGTCAGTCTGTGCGGCTTTTGCCATTCTACTTATGTTTTGTGGTAGGATGAGAGAAGCCTTTGGTTTAAAACTTGGACAAAAGTGGTGCCCGAATTTGGTGGGCCCGTAGCGTATACATACATGTATGTAGCAACACCACTGGTGCTTTGATTCTACGAGGTCCCGGCGCAAAGTGGTGATGATGTTTTCGGACGTGGTTTTGATTGCCAATGAGTAGGAAATCTGTGAAATGAAGTGTGCCCCTCCAAACCCTACCCCCCCCCCCCCTGCATTTCAGAAAAGTCTACCGGCCACCATGCAGTCAATGGGTCTGTCGGACGTTACCGCATATTTAAATGTCCAGAGTAGAGAGGAAATTGTGAGTTGTGCTTTGCATTCCTTTCCCTCTGGGAAAAAAAGGAAAAGAAGAGCCTGGTGCCCGAGAATGGTGCCTGGGAACAGATCATGCTAGCAGCATGGGAATTTGGCATGGCTGGGTTGAGGCACCAGACCATTGTCTTGCACCTCTCTTTGATTATTTATTTGCTTATTTGTTTTTGGAGCGGATGTCTGACATGCTAGAATCAGTTGCATATTCCTACTCACAAGCTTCCCGTACTTTTTTTTTAATACACAGAATGTACCATGTACATTGTGTACATGTACAATGTATGTTGCTTGTTTTTTTTTATTTTTTAT
This sequence comes from Luidia sarsii, assembly GCA_949987565.1. NCBI lineage: Eukaryota > Metazoa > Echinodermata > Asteroidea > Paxillosida > Luidiidae > Luidia > Luidia sarsii. Next base: position 21,229,215 of record OX465102.1, on the reverse strand, counting down.
TTGCAGCATTATCATTTGTACATGTACATGTAGATCTTGACCCAATGAACTTGTCTTGCTACTTTGTGTACATGTAGTGCTGATCCCTGAATTGCTGAAGCTGGGTTTTTATACAACGAATCGTCGACAATTTTTTTTATTTTTAAATACTGAAATTGAAAAGGCTGCACCCACATTGTGCAAACCCCAAACTGCTGTAGCCATTAGCCAGGTTTACAACAATTGGGATGAAATTAGGGGGGGGGGCTGATCCTTAGATATACAGCGGTTAATGGTTAAATACAGTTGTACTTCTGACTGGCGCCCCCACTCTGGCAAAGATTAGCTGACTATTTGGGAAGGCAACCATCTAAGGGATGGGTACATGTGTCATACATAATATACAATGTCACAGGCATCTAGAAGCAAGCGTTTTGCCCCAGTTTCTCGGCGAATGCTCTGTACTTAATTAATACCAACATCCAACAAACCTTCACATTTGGCAATACATGTAAATCACAACCTGGATTTTCAGGTTTTGTCTGATGGAGAGGAAGCTGGAGCCCGAGCCTGATCCATGGATTCGTGAAGGGCCGCAATATTTTATTGGGATGCCAACAAGTGTCAACAAAAAGGGATTTTTTATTTTTATTTGCACCACAGAATTAATTCAAATAACACACAGCCTACATGTACATCCTGAATGTTGCTGCCTTGAGAATGTTTTGCCACGGAAGTGTGAGAGAAGGAAAATGAACGAGGAAGTAAGGACGCAACATATACCATGTCCATGCTGGAATAAAAAAACATACTTAGATACATGTACATTTTACTGTAGGCCTACATACTGTAGTTATAGTGCTGGCGTGTTGCCTGAGCACACCGAGTGAATGGACATGAACTAATTTGTGCCCATGGAAGACTGAAATTGCAAGGGACTAGGGGTGGATTTCACAAAGCCTTACGATGCATCGTAACTCAACTTACGATGGATAACTCATCGTAATTTGTGACACATGGTTTGGTTTCTGTGCATCGCTCATTGTCTTGCAATTGATCGTAAGTTACGATGGGTTTGGTGAAATCGCCTGCAGAGAATAGAGTTGGTTAGACTATCAACTCAAATCAAATAACCCAAGGAAACCAGTTTGAGGAAACTACACTGTACAATGTAGTTTGTCTCCTGATACAGAGTACTGGTATACTGTTTGAAATGTTGCATTCTTCTGCTTCTTTTCAGAACCACACTACAATTGTTTCTGACGTTTCGATCCTAGCAGGACCTTTCTCAAAGGCAGAGTGACTCTGCCTTTGAGAAAGGTCCTGCTAGGATCGAAACGTCAGGCCCACTAAATTTTAAGATTTGTCATTTGGTAATTTTAGTCCGTAAGCAGTTTGCAACATTGTTGTATATCACTTTGAGTTTAAACTTACATGTACTCAAGAGATGAATTGGACAACCTGGATTATTAACTTACTGGGTCCATGTAGGCAATAGCGGGCCACAATTAGACATTATTAGACGATAAACATATTCTAAAGACATACACATGTACATGTAGTACATGTACATGTACGTGTCATTGAAGATTTGTCTTTTGTTTTTTCTTCATTTGATCCTGCCTGTTTGCATCATATGAACTCGTGCGATGCACTGGAGACTATGATTCAGAATCGTGTCCATAGTTTGTTTTTGTTTCCTTTTTTGATTTTTCGGGGTTCACGACCCCTGACCCTTCTGCTCCGGGGTCAAATGAACCAGTTGTCATTGAGTTCATGCTGTGGACATTCTTTACGCATTTGGTATCGCTGTTCGGCCGTTCTGGAGAAGAGATTGGTTCTTGAATCAATGGGAACTGCACTGTTGGCTGTGCCCAGTGAAGATGTGTCCGTTCTCGATCTATGATGACGCACGTGGTGTTTCCACATTGTGATTCCCACATTGTGTTTATAGTGGACGCTGACCGTCTATAGGTTATAATAATTATGTGTCTACACAGTACCCACTGTTGCCACCACTGTACAGATTCAAAATTGTTCCAAAGTTCCCAGCAAGTTTTAAATGTACACTTTCTTTGAAAGGTTTGCATTAAAAGATGTTCAGAGATTGAGATGAAGAAAAGGGAAGAAAGGAAGCCACCATATACAGTACTGCCCTCACGATTTTTCTTTATTTGGAAGAAGGTAAAAAAAAAACCCAAATTGGTACCCATTCCCCTCTCCCATCAGAACAAGCTACTGGAGGAAGGAGAGAGCTATGCCGTCAACTTGTACACATGGAGGAGCTGTTCCAGAGCCATGCCTGCCGTAAGTTCCCCCGACTCCTCCCCATTGTAACTCATGGCATTGTCGCCTTAGTCTGTGCCCCCCTTCCGCACAGACCAGTGAGCTGTCGCTTAGGCTGTGTCTGAATTCGTTGGCTATGGCATAATCAAGGTACATGTACAGTACATGCCCAATATATGTGTAAGAATTAGTGTTCAGATAACCTTAGTTGTGTCATGCAAATCTTGCAGCATTGAGCACAGTGTAATATACATGTACTTATGACTTCAGGATTTGAGACTCTCCAATACAATATAACGTTATCACTTGAAGTGAAAAGGGTTGAGTGGCATCGTCCCCTCTGTACAAAATGTATTTGTTGATCACATGACCGATGACCTGAGCTAACCCCTCCTCTCTTTGCGCACAGATCAAATCCAATGACCAGAGCAACCGCGTGGAGATCTACCAGAAGTTTGTGGAGGTCATTGAACCCGAGGTCACCAAGCTGGTCAACTTCATGTACTTCCAGGTGAGGAACAAGTGGGGTAGTCACTCCCACATTCGGGTACCACGACTCTGTCAGTGGGGAACCCTGTCTGTCAGTCTGGTACCCCGTCTCTGTCAGTCGTGTACCCCGTCACTGTTAGTCTGGTGCCCTGTCTGTGTCAGTCTGGTACCCTGTCTGTCAGTCTGATAACCCGTCTCTGTCAGTCATGTACCCCGTCACTGTTAGTCTGGTGCCCTGTCTGTGTCAGTCTGGTACCCTGTCTTGGTCAGTCTGGAACCCTGTCTCTGTCAGTCTGGTACCCTGTCTAAGCCAGTCTGGTACCCTGTCTCTGTCAGCCTGGTATCCCGTCTCTGTCAGTTTGGTGCCCTTCCTCTGTCAGTCTGGTACCTGCGGAGGTACTGTACATCATGTCAGTGAGTTCGAGCTTTGGTGCAGTCACATTTTCCTTGACGTTTTTTTCAAAAGCATTTTTTCTTACCTTTTTTTTATTGTAAACAAGGAGTGTTACCATGCATTGGGTTTGCAATATGATTAGGCTCTTATGGCAGTAACGTAAACCAGTGCTAAGGAAACCAGGTGACCATGGCGAAAAAGCGATGTTTGACTGATATTTTACATTTTTGCCTACTCCCCTCCCCCTTCATAGCAACGCGCCATCGACGCCTTCTGCAAGGACGTCAAACGCCTGTGCCACTCGGGGAAGAGGAAGGACTTTGTCTCGGAGTCCTACCTGCTGACCCTGGGCCGCCTGATCAACATGTTTGCCGTTCTGGACGCCCTGAAGAACATCAAGGCCAGCATCAGGAACGACTACGCCGCCTATCGGAGGTGAGGTGTGGTCCGGTATTCATCCACGGGGCCATTGAATTGACTCACACGTGGTCAATGTTTGCAAAGTGTCCCTCGGTTTTTTCTTCTTCTTTGATTTCATTGAGCTGGTTAGAGTCGGAACAAAATATCCCCAGCAGCATGGCTCCAGCATGAATAATTTACCTCGTGAAAAACTACAAGATGATACTTTCAAATGTTTATTGCCTTTTCTCTTCTTCCTTCCCTCCTCTTTCTGCTCTTCCCCATCTTTGTCCTACTTTACCTTACCCTCCCATCCAACACCCTCTCCTCATTCTCCTTCCTCTGCTACATACCCTTCCACATTCCACTTCTCCAAATCCTCATCCTCCTTTTTGTCCTTCCCTTCCTCTTCCTTCTCCCTCCCCTCCTCCCTCTGTCCATTCGACTACTCGACATCTTCCCCTTTCTCTTATCCTCCTTTCCTCTTTCTCCTCTTCCTCCTCTTCCTCCTCCTCCCTCATCCCTTGCCCCTCCTCCATTACTAACCTCTCCATCTTCCCCTTTCTCTTCTCTTCCCCATCTTGCTTTTCCTCTTCCTCTCCTCCCTCTTCTTCCTCCTCCCTCCCCTCTCCCTCGACCCCTGCCCCTCCGCCCATTCCACTTCTCTTCATCTTCCCATTCCTCCTCTCCTCTTCCTCCTCTCCCTCCTCACCTTCTGTTCCTCCCTTCTCCCTCCTCTTCACTCCCCTCCCCAAATCATCATCTTCTTCCCCTCCTCCCCCACTGCACCCTCCTCTTCCCACATCCTCCTCTTTCTCCTCCCCCTGTTCTTCCGCCTTTTCTTCCGCCTCTTCTTCACCCTTCCTTCCCCTTCCTCCCCCTTCCTTCCCTCCTCCTCCTCCCTTCTTTCCCCCTCCCCCCAGGGCTGCCCAGTTCCTGCGGGTCATGGCGGACCCCACTGCCATGTGCGAGTCCCAGGAGGTGGTCATGTTCCTGGCCAACAACGACAAGATCACGCAGACGCTCAAGGAGAAGCTGGTCAAGATAGACGGCTACGAGGAGCTGCTGCTGGACATCATCAACCTGTGCGTGGAGATGTACGAGACCCGCCAGTTTGTGGTGCCCAGCGAGAAGCACGTCCTGGTCAAGGTGAGAAACGCTGACAATAGAGAGGTTTTGCAAAGTAAGGTTGTGCCGGTTTTCGGTTCTACCGAAAAAACGCGGTTAAAAAAAAAAACCCGAAACCGAACCGAAGCCTTTCTGAAAAACCCCCAAAACCGCCCAAGACCGAATTTAGATTTTAAGCCGTTTCAAAGCCGTGGCCTGTTTGTCCTTTTCCCAGGTGATGGCTTTTGGCCTGTTCTTGCTGGACACCAAGGACACGATCAACATCTACAAGCTGGACCAGAAGAAGCGCGTCAGCCTCTCCAGAATCGACAAGATCTTCAAGGTACAACTCAGCAGCTCAGACACACGGAGGTCCAGTCCGATTCTGAGTCACTTCACTCCGGTCAGAAGGCCTGGGTCCCAGTCTGAGTATTAAGAGGAAAAAAGTATTTAAGGAAAACAAAATGCACTTGAGTCTAGACTTAAGTCTTGACTAGAGTCTGGACTTCAGTCTTGAATCTAGGCTTGACTAAAGTCAAGACTTGATTCAAGACTAGATTCAAGACTCTAGCCTTGACTGAGTCAAGACTAGAGTCTCGACTTCAGCCAAGATGGCCTCTGAGAGGGAGATAGAGATTCAATACCTCGCTGCCACCGCTGAACCTTCGCCTCCTGACCTGACCTCAACCTCAACATTAACCTCAACCTCAACCTCATTTTCCTCCACTTCGCAGCAACTTGAGGTGGTCCCGCTCTACGGTGACATCCAGATCCCCGTCTTCTCCTACATCAAGAAGAGCCCCAACTACGAGGCGCATAAGTCCACCTGGAACTGTGAGTCGGGCAACAGCTCCCAGTACAACCTCCTGGAGCATCTGGCGTCCATCCGGGAGGACCACACCAAGTACATCAGCCAGCTGGCAAGGCACAGCAACAAGGTAGTTAAGCCTTCCACCAGGGTTGGGCCCTACCCCATGGCCCCTTTCCCAAACGCTCGGGCAAAGCACTGAGCACACAGTGCTAATTATATGTGACCGAAGAGGGCATTATGAGGCATCTACATAGCTGCCAACCATTCCTACTTTGGAGGAATCATTTCTCTTTTGTGGTAAAAATGTATCACTTTTTACAAGCTCTTGACAACAGATTCTGATTTTTGGCTTGCAAATACACATTTATTCTTATGTACATGTAGTTTGCTCTGTGATTCCTCTTTTTTTTAGCAGAAGTATTCCTAACATCCTTTTAAGATAGATAGGCAGCTATGCATCTTCTCCAAAAGTCATTTTCAACTAAACGGCATTGAAAGTCAAAGTATTGTCAAAATGTATGTCCAAATCAATTTTGCATTTTGGGAAAGCTAAATGTATCAGAGAATCATCCGTCCGAAGGAAGTTTTACAAACAAATGTCTGTAAATATTGAAAAATCAGGGAAATTGTAAGTGTGTTTGCACGTACGCTGCAATCACTGTCGGCGCGCCATTTGCATGACTTCAAACTTTAGAGCCGTTTTTCGAAAAGTGACTGCACGTTGCCTCGTTGTATTTCTCGCGTCGTAACTTTGGATTTTGGCAACGTATGGAAATTGTCATTGTCATTGGAAAGCTAATTAGGTTATCTTTAAAACTCAAATTTGGACGAGAATCCTCATTATGCCGTACCGGGTCACATATGTCGAGTAGAGCAATTGAATTGCATCCTCCCTGACATACATGTAAATCAACAGGCAATCGGGCAAAGCACTGAGTATACAGGGCTAAGTGTATGGAGTATGACAAATCCTCATTGAATTACATTCTCAGCAGGTCATCATGCACATTCAGTGCTGAAAACACAGGTTGGAGTTCTATGACAAAGTCCAGTCAAAGTTTTATTTGCCAAATTTTTCAATTTGTTGACAAGTTCCCATTCAGTTTTTCCTTTGTTTGTTTGACTTAAATTGAAAAAGTGAAAAAGCTGCATTCACTTTGTGATCCCCGAGCTGCTGTAGCCAGGTTTACAATAACTGCTTGTTTGCATCTGAATGAAAGTGGGGATGTGATCCCTGGAGAGGTATGGCAGTTAATGATTGAATTGCTTCTGACTAGTGCCCCCACCCCGGCAAAGACTAGTTTACTATTTGGGAAGGTCACCATCTAAGGGCTGGATAGCTCAGATGGAAGAGCTGGTACATTAATTCAGAGGTCTCGGGTCTCAAGTCCCGGTCCAGTCAAAGCTTTCTTTGCCAATTTTTTAAAGTTCCCAGTCAGTTGTTCTTTTGTTTGTTTGATTATTATATTATCTGAAACATTAATTTGTTTTGGGACTCCAGGAAGTGACCACGGCTCTGAAGGAGACAGGTCGATCGGAGGCAGAGAACAAAGCGCTGTACAACCTGGCCTTGAAGGGCTTGTGTCTACTCTCCAAGTGGACATCGCTGGTCACCGAGCTGGTAAGATTGGTCTGAAGAGAAATCTTGATCTGATAAAAATCAAGTCATAGCCCTCTGAATTCCTGTAGCTAGGTTTACAATAATCAGTTGTTTGCATCTGAACGAAAGCAGTGGTGTGATCCCTGGAGATATACTGCAGTTTAATGGTTGAATTGCTTCCGGCTGGCGCCCCCACCCCGGCAAAGACTAGTTGACTATTTGGGAAAGCCACCATCTAAGGGCTGGATCGCTCAGATGGTAAGAGCGCAGGTAAGCAAAACCATAGGTCTCCAGTGGGCACGGCGGGAATGTTAGGGAGCTCGTGAATCATTGACAGATGTACTCTCAACTTTGCAGCAACAGCACCTCCGAGTAGAAGGTACCGTAGAAACTGTCTACTTTTGGTGTGTTCTCTGCATGGTGTCTAGGTTTTATAAATAGAACTTGGTTGGTTTAATGCTTGTTTTACATATGCGTATATTTATTTTATCTGCTTGTGGACAAAATCCTTGACAGAGGCCTTGTTCCCAAAACCTCGTCTGCAGACCACAGGCATATTTCCTGCTGGGCTCCAAACACAAGGCCCTCTGAAAGCTTGGATTTACATTCTTCTGTGAGGTTGGTGAAGTTGATGAGCATCGGTCTGAACCATTGATTGCATCTTGTGTTACTTTCCTTCCTCTGTCAGTTTTCTTGGAAGTTAATCCATCCTGCGGACAAGCGGACCAATCCCAAGATACCGGACAATGCCGAGGAATACGAGAAGGTGAGCATTGCTCTCTGTTGGAACGGCTTGCTTATTTTTGCCTCTTAATAATGATAATGGACATTTCTAGAGCCCCAGAATCCGTCTGCAAAGACGCTCAAGGCGCTTAACAACATTATACAGAATCAAAGAAAAAGACGTATACTATTAATTAGGAAAACTATGATCGAACAAATATGTTTTGAGAGAGGATTTGAAATCCGATTTGGAGGACATACTACGGACATACTATGGAGGACATACTACGGACTTCCTGAGAAAGAGCATTACAGAGAGTAGGACCAGGTTTCTTTTGAGGTAGGGTTACCTTCCCACCAAAATGCCCGGCAGCACACCTCTTTTGGGGCAGAGGCACAACTGCTGCCATAGTGGTCAAAGTTGTGCCATTAGGGGAATAGAATATGTGGGGGTAATGATCCCTGGAGATATGCAGCAGTTAATGGTTGAACTGCATCTGACTGGCGCCCCCACCCCGGCAAAGACTATTTGCCTTTCAGGATGCCGTCATCTAAGGGCAGGATAGCTCAGATTTAAGAGCAGTGGTGCGTTAATCCAGAGGGTTTGGGTTCAAGTTCCAGTCCAGTGAAAGTGTTCTTTGCCAATTTTTCTGGTACACAAAACCAGAGATCTTGGGTTCAGGTCCAGTCAAAGTTGTCTTTGTCATTTGCCTTCCCCCGACCTCCTCATGCCATCCCACTGACCCCCTTGTTCTCTCTTACACCCACTTTCCCCCTCCACTAACCTCTGTTCCCCCTCCCCTTCCTCTCTCCGCCGCAGGCCACCCGTTACAACTACAGCAGCAGCGAGAAGTTTGCCCTGATCGAGGTCATCGCCATGATCAAGGGCCTGCAGGTGCTGATGACGCGCATGGAAAGCGTCTTCCAGGAGGCCATCCTGCGCACCACCTACGCCGAGGTGCAGGACTTCACCCAGAAGACCATGCGCGAGGCCCTGCGCGGCGCCGTCAAGAAGAAGAAGGACCTCATCAAGACGTGAGCCCCACCGGCCTTGCCCTGTCTCCTCCGGCGATTCCATGCTTTTGCCAGCTTTTCCAAATTTTATGCATCGGGCAAGAGGCCACTACCTCATTGAATTGCACTTGCCTCGATGCAACCCCCCCCCCCCCCCTAGCAAATCATACAAATGAAGGAAAAAAAATTGAGGAAAGACCGCTTGAAAACAATTTTGGTAAAAATGGCAAAGAAAACTTGGCTACAGCAGTTTGGGGATCGAGCCAAGTATATGCAGCCTTTTCAATCTAAGTCAAACTAAATAAAAGAAGACCATACTGGGAATTTTTGAACAAATTGAAACAAAAAAAATTACAAAAAAAAATTAGAGTGGACCAAGACTTGAACCCAAGACCTCTTGTTTTGTATACCAGTGCTCTTGCATGTGCCATCTGAGGTATCCAGCCCTTAGTGGGTGGGTGGGCAGGCCTATAACCGGTTTATATCTGTGGGTCTTGTTGTCTGCCAGGATCATCCGTGCGGTCAGGGAGACGTGCTGCGACTGGGTGAACGGTCTGGAGCCCCAGGACGACCCGTGCCTGAAGGGCGAGAAAGACCCCAAGGGCGGCTACAGCATCAAGATCGGCCGGAGAACCGTTGGACCCTCCAGCACACAGGTTGGTACAACTAGCGCAGTGCGCAGCCACGGCGTGGGCTCCAGGAAGCTGTTCTAGACATTTTAAGACATCTCAAAGTGGAAGGTTTGCCCTGACTCCGTGTAACACTTCTCTTTCAAGACGGAGAGTGGCTCTGAGGAGAAATGAACAGCTCCTCCAGTCATTGGGCCTGGTAAGCATAGGGCAGGTGATGGGGAAGATCAAGAGAAGACTATTGATTTAATTCAAGGCAAACCCTACATCGTCATCGTTCAGAGCCACACTCCTTCTCGAAAGAGAAGAGTTACATGGTGTCACCACAAGCCTTCCACTTTGTACATGTATTTCCACCGTGCAAACCTACAAGTCTTATATACAAGTCTTATATACATTTATGTTAACTGTTGTCTGTTTTGAATGGATTCACTATACTTAGTTGTGATGGGGGCGTATTTTCAGGGCATTGCTCATCCTCTTTCGAGTGGTCATATGTTACGATCTTAAAAGAGATGTGTGACATGGTGTCACTGCAAAGTTTTCCATCGTGCAAACCTTCAAATTTTGTCTGATTTGTTGATTGAATTGATTGATTGATTGATTGATTGATTGATTGATTGATTGATTGATGGTGTTATTGATTGATGCGTCCCACTTATTGATTCTGATTGTGCTCTGCCCAGTTGTACATGATCCGCACCATGCTGGAGTCCTTGATAGCTGACAAGGGAGGGACGGGCAAGAAGACCCTTCGTAAGGAGCTGGACGGTCCCTCCCTTGAAGCCATCGATGACTTCCACAAGAGGTCCTTCTTCTACAAGCACCTCCTCAACTTCTCAGGTAAGAAGACCCCACTCCCCCGTCCTCCCTCCCCCTCCCCCTCCCCCTCGCCCCTCCCCGTCCCCCTCCACTGCCACTACCAGTGGACGTTCACCGGAGTGTGTCGGTGTGAGACTGGAAGCCAAGGGTGTGTAGGAGACCCAGGAGGCAGTCTAGGTGTTGCACGGAGGGCAGTTGGAATCCAGCAGTCTCCTGATGCCAGTCAGAGTGCCCACTGCCTGGAACGTCGGATCACCGACTCTCTTTCGAAGCCGCGCGCCATCTCGTAAGAGATCGATGCCCAGGGCGTCGCCGCAAGCCTTTCCCAGCTTGACGTCCTTGCTTCGCCGGAGGTCACTTTATTCGGCCGTTTGAGGAAATGGGTTGGTCACAAAACTCGGTGCGATTTGCTTGTTTCCGTACAGAGACGCTGCAGCAGTGTTGCGACCTCTCCCAGCTCTGGTATCGCGAGTTCTTCCTGGAGATGACCATGGGCGACCGAATCCAGGTGGGATTGGGCAAAGATGAAGAAAGGCATTTCAAATTCTACGTTTTTTAACATTGAATAGTGTTGGAAATTGAGATAATAATTTTAAAAAAATATTGCAAAATTCAACAGTGTGACTAAAACGTTTTTGAATTGTTCTAAAGTTAATCTCAAAAGTTACAGGGCCTGATGTTTCGATCCTAGCAGGACCTTTTTTAAGCTTTTGAGAAAGGTCCTGCTAGGATTGAGACGTCAGTCCCTCTAACTTTTGAGATTAATGTATTGCAGGTCATTTTAGTCTGCGAGCAGTTTGCAACAGGTTTTTGTATTAACTTCAATCTTCAATCAGTTTTTGTATTTACTTGTTCAAACGTGGCCAGCTAGTTTTTCTTTGATCTGTTTGAATTGAAAAAGCTGCATCCACTTTCTGTGATCCACGAGCTGCTGTAGCCAGGTTTACAATCATTGGTTGTTTGCATCTGAATGACAGCTGGGGCGTGATCCCTGGAGATGGATATACGGCAGTTAATTATTGAATTGCTTCTGACTGGCGCCCCCACCCTGGTAAAGACTAGTTGACTATTAGGGAAGGCCACTATCTAAGGGCTGGATAGCTTACATGTAGATGGTAAGAGCGCTGTTACTCAAAACCAGAGGTCTCAGGTTCAATTCGTGGTCCACTCAAAGTTTTTTCAATTTTTCCTGAAGTTCCCGGTCAGTTTTTCATTTTAATATTAGACTATTTTGTTTTTGGTTATCCAATTTCACAGTTCCCCATCGATATGTCCATGCCCTGGATCCTGACAGATCATATTCTGGTGATGAAAGATCCCGCAATGATGGAGTAAGTACTGGAGTGTAGGGAGCGATGGTTCGTGTAGGAGTTGAGTACTGGTAGAACAAAGTTGACGAGTTGGTTTGTGGAGTGTATTAAAGGGTCTCTGCAATAGACATTTTTATCACTTAAATCCATGCTACAGAACTGTTTGGCAATCTTCCTAACAATCAAACTGTTTTTCACACTCGTTCTAGGGGTGTAATTGCAAGTTTTCGGTTTTTATGCTTATGAGAATTTCACTATTTATGAGCACATTTGTGATGTCATCACAGGATCATGCAACAGAAACCCAATTGGTTGTGTACTAAGGTTTCTGAATTTTTAATTTTTTTTCCTGCAGACCTATCCCAAAAGCTGTTGATTTACTCCCAAAAATTATGCTTCATAATCATTATTTTAGTGAATAAGTTTTTCATCAACCCTTATCCAGGGGGATTAATTTGCTGTTTGAAAGTTCTTTTTCTAATGTTTTTTAAACTGTGGGTTCCTGATATGACCTTGCAATAGCGCCCTCATGTTTATAAGGATAATTTTAAAGGTAAACAAGATGAGGAATTTCTGACTCCACTATGAAAAAGAAGCTTGCCAATATGTTTGTACACTTCAGATCCCTAGCTGACAGCAGAACATGAGCTTTACTGTGATATCTATTGCAGAGATCCTTTAAGTCCTGGATATACTGTATGGTGAAATGAACCGGTTTTTTTTCACCTCCTTACTTAGGTACATTCTGTATCCACTAGACCTGTACAGTGACAGTGCCCAGTACGCACTGACTAAGTTCAAGAAGCAGTTTCTCTATGATGAGATAGAGGCTGAGGTGAGTACACCTGACTCCAGTCACCTATTGGGCACCCTCCTCAATTCTCCAAAATCCAGACCTTTTAGTGAGTGACCTGTGGTCAAGCAGATCCGAGCCTGACTAACTAGGCTGGAGGCCAGCGGCCCATATGTCAGTGCGCAAAATGAGGTCACTCGCATGTACCGGTACAGTGTGTCCGTGTAGACCCTGTACTGACAGCCTTTGTCCACATACTAGCGTCCACTCCAGGCGGTTAAATCATGGAGGTGGTCAGCCCCAACCGAGCATACAGTTTGCGGCGAAGATAGTGGGTTGGAATTCAACTGCCTGACGGACGACCATTGGGCTGTGTGACATGCCAATATTGTCTCCCGTGGCAGCGTGCTATCCCGCGCTCATCCACAGTAAAGGTCCCACAATAGTCCAATTGTTTCCGCTAATCTGGCAATTCATATGGCAACTTGTTTGGGTCTTTGTTGCACTTCGTACTAATTTGTTCCAGGCTGAAAGCAGTCTTTGTTGGCCGAATTGTTGGCCGAATCCGTGGTGCACGGATTCGGTGAACCTGTCACATAGACAAACCAGCGGCACTCCGAATTCAGAGGTCCCGACGCTAAAGTGGTTACAAAGCGTTTTTCCCTTTTCCCGTACAGGTCAACCTGTGCTTTGATCAGCTGGTCTACAAACTCTGCGACCAGATCTTTGCCCACTACAAGGCACTGGCCTCAAGGTAGGTGTTCCCGGGTCCCCCTTGGAAATTTGTCAGTCTAAGGCTACAACCGATGATTTGAGCAGTCGGATGAGTTTTTGGCATATCGTGGATGTGCTATTTTGAGGTTCCATTGGTTACAGATTGGCCAGGGATTGGGTTCGAGGCACTGTAATATGCGGGCAAAGCCCTGAGCATACATTGCTATTAGTTGGGTAGGGCAACCTTTTTTTAAAAATTGCATTCACAAGGCAATCGGGCAAAGCACTGAGCGTACAGTGCTACAGTGGAACATCGCTATAACGAACATCTTGGGATCCATGAAAATTGTTTGGTATAGCGGTTGTTTGTTATAGCAGTTATGGCCATATATTTTGTACACAAAAATAGGTAGCCAAAGGGGATGTTCGTTATAGCCGAATGTTCAGTACATGTATATCGGCATTTGTTATAGCGACGTTCCACTGTATTAGTTGTGTAGGGCAAAATCTTTTTTAATTGCATTCTCTCTGACACAAATCACCAGGCAATCGGGCAAAGCACTGAGCATACAGTGTTAGCCACATGTCAAGCAGGGCAAACCCTCATTGAGTGACATTGTTCACTGACGTCAGAATTCTATCTGTGGTTTTCAGCATCCTTCTGGACAAGCGGTTCCGCACTGAGTGCGAGACATACGGCATCAACATTCCTTACCCTCCGGCCAACCGATACGAGACCCTTCTCCGACAGAGACACCTGCAGGTGAGTCTGCTGCCCTTCGGAGGCCTCTCTCGGTCGTGAGCCGCTTTTCCCCCGGGCCGCTTTTCAGTGACCGTGACTGCCACAAGGAGATGTATGGCGGATAATGGTCCAATTCAGGGTCCGGGGTCAGGTTACATGTATAGGTTGACTGAGCCCTGCCCTCAGTTGATTAAAAAAGCTGCATCCATTTTCTGTGATCCCCGAACTGCTGTAGCCAGGTTTACAACAATTTGTTGCTTGCATCGGAATGAAAACACGGGTGTGATCCCTGGAGATGTACTGCAGTTAATTAACGGAATTGCTTCTCACCGGTGCCCCCACCCCGGCAAAGACGAGCTGACTATTTGGGAGGGCCACCATCTAAGGGCCGGAGAGCTCGAGATGGTTTAGAGCGCCAGTACGCAAAACCATAGGTCCCAGGTTCCATTCCCTGTCCAGTCAAAGTTTTCTTTGCCATTTTTTTTCAAAATTGTTCCAAAGTTCCCAGTCCAGTTTTTCCTTGATTTGATTGACGTCATCTCATCATCATTTTCATGAATATTTTGTCTGCAGTTGTTGGGCCGTTCCATTGACCTGAATCGCCTGATTACGCAGCGGATCAGCACGGCTATGTACAAGAGTCTGGACATGGCTATCTCACGCTTTGAAAGCAGCGACCTCACAGGCATCGTGGTACGTAGACACTATTCTGTGAATGCTAAGCAACTAAAAAACAGTCCACCCAGAGAGGAAGATATTCATTGCAGGGAATTGTCCCGATGACAAGGGTTGGTCTTTTGTGAGTGAGTGTGGTTCTCTTCAGAACAAAATAGCAATCCTTGATACGGTGGCGTTGCAAAAAGTCTGCTGCCATGCGTTGGTCGTCCAGAAGTATATTTACTGAATTATTTTTGCCTCTGCTTCCCAACCCCACGCTCTCCCTGCCTGCCTCCCTGCCTACCTCCATGCCTGCCTCCCTGCCTGCCTCAATCCTTTCCTCCCTGCCTGTATCCCTCCCTCCCTCACTCCCTCCCCTCCTCCCTCCCCTCATCCCTCCCCTCCTCCCTCCCTCCCTCCCTCTGATCCTCCCTCCCTCTCCTCCTCCCTCCCTCCCTCTCCTCCTCCCTCCCTCCCTCCCTCCCTCCCTCCCTCCCTCCCTCCCTCCCTCCCTCCCTCCCTCCCTCCCTCCCTCCCTCCCTCCCTCCCTCCCTCCCTCCCTCCCTCCCTCCCTCCCTCCCTCCCTCCCTCCCTCCCTCACTCCCCTCCTCAGGAGTTGGACTGCCTCCTGGAGGTGAATCGTCTGACCCACTCGCTGCTCAGCAAGCACATGAAGCTGACCAACTTTGGCTCCATGTTGCGGGAGGCCAACCACAACGTCATGGCGCCGTACGGCCGCATCACGCTGCACGTCTTCTGGGAGCTGTGCTCCGACTTCATCGCCTCCTTCTGCTACAATGGATCAACGGAGAGGTAAGGAGGAGGAGGATGGGGGGGGGGAGTGGGAGCTTGTGTACTTAGCCAAGGAACTCTGCAGTTGGCCGTGTGAGTGCAAACACATTGTATCGCCAGTTTTTCAAGTTAGTTCTCCAATTTGTTCTCCAATTTGTCCAAAAAGTTCTCTGTCAGATTTTCCTTTGTTTTGTTTGTTTGACTGGAAATGCTGCATTCACTTTGTGTGATCCCTGAGCTTCTATAGCCAGGTTTAACAATTGGTTGTTTGCATCTGAATGGAAGCGGGGGTTGTGTGATCCCTGGAGATATTCGACAGTTAATGGTTGAATTGTGTCTGACTGGTGCCCTCAACCCAGCAAAGACTAGTTAAGTATTTTGGGAGGCCACCGTCTAAGGGCTGGATAGCTGGTACGCAAAACCAGAGGACTTGGGCTCAAATCACAGTCCAGTCAAATTATTTTTTGGGGTCAATTTTTCCATTGGTTTTTCATCTTTTTGATGAATTTGCTTTTGATGAATGGGCTTGTGCCGGCTCTTTAGATTCTCTTCATGTTCTTTAACTAAAAATTATTCTAGGGCCTGACATTTCGATCCTAGCATACAAGTGGTTCTTTTAAGAACCACACATGTCCTTGAAATAGTCAATCCGCATGGTGTACAGTGTATCTGCAAGTGTTACTTATGTACACAATGTACTACGTCTAGGATGCTAAATTTCAAAGCCTACTTTTCAAGTTTCATTGCTGCGGTCATCTTTGCTTCCCCCCTCTCTCTCTCTCTCTCTCTCACTCTCACTTTCTCTTCATCTCTCTCTCTCTCTCTCTCACTCTCATTTTCTCTTCATCTCTCTCTCTCTCTCTCTCCCTCTCCCTCTCTCTCTCTCCCTCTCTCACTATCTCTCTCCCCCCCCCCGTCTCTCTCTCTCTCTCTCCCCTCTCTCTCTCTCTCTCCCTCTTTATTTCTTTCTCTCTCTTTCTCTCTCTCTCTATCTCTCTATCTCTCTCCTCTCTGTCTCTCACTGTCTTTTCATATCTTTCTCTCTCCCTCTCTATCTGTCTCTCTCTTTATCTCTCTCTTTCTCTCTTTCTCTCTTTCCCTCTCTGTCTCTCTCCTCTCTCTCTCACTCTCTCTCTCACTCTCTCTTCATATCTTTCTCTCTCTCTCTCTGTCTCTCTCTCTTTATCTCTTTCTCCCTCCCTCCCTCTCTCTCTCTCTCTCTCTCTCTCTCTCTCTCTCACACTCTCATTTTCTCTCTCTCTCTCAGGTTTGTACGCACTAGGCTGGCCTTTGCTCAGCCTCACAACCGGGACAAACCTCCTGTGGCAGGACCCTCCTTCATCTACGGCAGCAAGGTAAACACATCAATAATCCCAGCAAAAGCTGCATCCCCTCCCCCTCCCCCTCCTTAGCAGAAGGCACAATTCTTGCCCAAAATTTAGAGGTTCTAGTATTTCAGTTCCTCCAATTAGCCCTGGATGAGCTAAATAACCTCAATGGAGTATACAGAATAAGCCGCGAAGTGAATAAGATTGAAGATTGACTAAGATTGATTTTTTTTTTTTTTTTTAATGCAAAGTGATGTTCATTTTTTCCATTGACTGGTGCCCCCAAGCATAAGTTGACTACTTGGGAAGGGTAAGGGCTGGATAGCTCCGATGGTAATAGCGCTAGTGCACCAAACCAGTGTTCTTGGGTTTGTTTTTTAAAACTTGTTCAAAAGTTCCCAGTCAATTTTTCCTTTATTTAGCATGTGTAGCTGGGTTTACAACAATTGGTTGTTTCAATATAGGAAGGTTTGCGGTGAACACCATGTATCAGGTCTCTTAAAGGAAGAGGTATGGTTCTGAAAAGAACCTGAGGGTAACTCGACGTTTCGACCAGTATGCTCTGGCCTTCATCAGGAGAATGAGCATACTGGTCGAAACGTCGAGTTACCCTCAGGTTCTTTTCAGAACCATACCTCTTCCTTTAAGAGACCTGATACATGGTGTTCACCGCAAACCTTCCTATATTGATTCACCCACCATGCAAAGCCTTAAGTCTCATTTAATTGGTTGTTTGCATCTGAATGAAAGCCGGGGCGTGATCCCTGGAGATATACGGCAGTAAATGGTTGAATTGCTTCTGACTGGCGCCCCCACCCCGGCAAGGATTGGAGAATTTTGATCTTGAAAACTTTGTTCTTTTACTGTTGTCAGCTGCTGAATACCACTTTTGCAACAGTCAACAACCTGTACACCTCCTTCCTGGGCATCCCCCATTTCCGATGCATCGCTCGGTTGCTGGGCTACCAGGGCATCGCCGTCGTCATTGAGGAGCTGCTGAAGGTCATCAAGAAGTCGGTGGGTAGCCCGTTGCCAAGGAAACCGCAGCTGAGGAGATCAGAGCCGTTGCCAGGCAACCAATGGCCGTTACCAGGGAAACAATGATCCCTGGTGATATATGCGGCAGTTAATGGTTGAATGGTTTATGTTCATGACTGGCGCCCCCACCCCGGCAAAGACTAGTTGACTATTTGTGAAGGCCACTATCTAAGGGCCGGATAAAACCAGAGGTCTCGGGTTCAAATTCCGGTCCTGTCAAAGTTATCTTTGCCTTTTTTCTCAATTTAATCAAAAGTTCTGAGCCAGTTCTTTTACAAAACTAACACAAAAACGCAAAATAAAACAAAACAGGGGTCTCGGGTTCAAGTCTCGGTCCATTTAAACATTTTTGTTGCCATTTTTGTTTTATTTCAAAATTGGTCAATCTTCCATGAATTTGCTTGACTTGATTTGATTCAGTCTGAGGTCATCATCGTCCTTTCTGTCCCCCCCCCCCACTGTCGTCCATTGCAGATCAGCGATTTCATCTTGCCCTACGTGAAGACCCTGATCGAGGTCATGCCCAAGACCTGCAAGCTGCCCAGGTTTGAGTACGGCACCAAGGGTGAGGACCGGGAACCGGTCTCCTCGGCAGACTTGTATCTGAGTCACATACATAATGACGATAATAATGGACATTTATATAGCAACACAGCCATAAGGGCATCTGATGCTCCCGGGTGCTTAACCCTATGCGGACAGATGACGGCTATAGCTCTGGGACCTTCGAAATTCGGACACAACTATTGTCCACTTTTTAAGCAAAGACTCTTTTCAGCAATACATGTATTAAGCATGACAAAACACCTGTTTTGACGCCAGTTGCCACAAGAATTGCCAGATTAGCGATAACAATACAGTGCTATTGTGGGACTTCATTGCGGATGATCGAGGGACTGGCCATGCCCCACAGCCAATGCAGTTGCTAGACAGACTGTGGAATGTACCCACTTCCCGATTTGTTAGCGACTTCTGAAAATGACACAGCAATAAACAAACAGAAACGTGTGGCAGTAATGGTTACTGAAAAGTGGTGCGGTGCGAAATGGTTAACGCTATCGGTTGAAAACACTTCTTCCAATTGCTGACACTTTTACTTGTAATAGGTCAACCGGCACAGTATATCAAATAAATTATACCAATAATTTGTTGTTAGTAAAAAATGGGTTTATAGCCACTAAACGTGGCTATAAAGTCAACTGTCTAATTGAGCAGTTAGTCATTTTATAAGACATTTGTAGGCTTTCTAGTGTTGGTTGATTTGGGAGGATAACCCTTATCTTGTATATCCGTTGGGTAGGCGTGGTTGCCTACTACTCAGCCCACCTGCAGGACATTGCCCAGTACGGTGACCTCAAGATGAACCTGTTCAGCAACTTCCAGGAGGTGGGCAACGCCATCATCTTCATCAAGATGATAGAGCAGTGTCTGGCCGTCGAGGAGGTGTGCGACCTCCTCCATGCCTCGCCCTTCCAAAACATCATTCCCAAGCCTCATGTCAAGCGTAAGTTGCCCTCTCACTCTCCCTCTTTCTCTCTCCCTCTCCCCTATTCGTCTCCCCTCTCCCGTATCCCTATCCCTGTCCCTGTCCCTATCCCTGTCCCTATCCCTGTCCCTTCCCCCTCTCCCCTGTCCCTGTTCCATTCCCTCCCTTATTTTTGTCCCTGTCCCTGTGCCTGTCCCTGTCCCTGTCCCTGTCCCTTTCTCTGTCCCTATCCCTGTCCCTTCCCCCTCTCCCCTGTCCCTGTTCCATTCCCTCCCTTCCTTTTGTCCCTGTCCCTGTGCCTGTCCCTGTCCCTGTCCCTTTCTCTGTCCCTATCCCTGTCCCTTCCCCCTCTCCCCTGTCCCTGTTCCATTCCCTCCCTTCCTTTTGTCCCTGTCCCTGTGCCTGTCCCTGTCCCTGTCCCTTTCTCTGTCCCTATCCCTGTCCCTTCCCCCTCTCCCCAGTCCCTGTTCCATTCCCTCCCTTCCTTTTGTCCCTGTCCCTGTGCCTGTCCCTTTCCCTGTCCCTGTCCCTTTCTCTGTCCCTATCCCTGTCCCTTCCCCATCTCCCCTGTCCCTGTTCCATTCCCTCCCTTCCTTTTGTCCCTGTCCCTGTGCCTGTCCCTGTCCCTGTCCCTATCCCTGTCCCTTCCCCCTCTCCCCTGTCCCTGTTCCATTCCCTCCCTTCCTTTTGTCCCTGTCCCTTTGCCTGTCCCTGTCCCTGTCCCTTTCTCTTTCCCTATCCCTGTCCCTTCCCCCTCTCCCCTGTCCCTGTTCCATTCCCTCCCTTCCTTTTGTCCCTGTCCCTGTGCCTGTCCTTTTCCCTGTCCCTTTCTCTGTCCCTATCCCTGTCCCTTCCCCCTCTCCCCTGTCCCTGTTCCATTCCCTCCCTTCCTTTTGTCCCTGTCCCTGTGCCTGTCCCTTTCCCTGTCCCTGTCCCTGTCCCTGTCCCTGTCCCTGTCCCTGTCACTGTCCCTTTCCCTGTCCCTGTCCTTGTCCCTGTCCCATTTCCTCTCCCTGTCTCTGTCCCTGCCCCTCCCCCTCTCTCTGTCCCTCCCCCTCTCTCTGTCCCTCCCCCTCCCCCTCTCTCTGTCCCTCTCCAACATGTAACGTTTTTGTTGATTTTCTTTTGTAGAGGGTGAGAAATTGGAGACGAAGCTGAAGAAATTAGAGATGAGCTACGGTCCTTTGCAGGTGGTGCCTGTCGTGGAGAAAATGGGAACGCAGGAGGTAAGGTCTGACAATAGAACCCTTTAAAGCTGAATGGCTTTACTCGTCTCTATGTAGGTAAGCTTCTTCCGAAGAAAGAACACCTTTCACAGAGGTGCTGCTGCAAAGACGTATTAGTGTCAGGCCCTCTGAAGATTTGGAGCTTTCTTGGTCAGTTGACATTTTTGTATCACTGCGACGCCAATAAAAAAACAGTTTGGAGATTTTCATTTTCGTCAATGGCCGTTTAGTACCGGGCCACTTTATAGCGCCCATGACTGCCACATGTGGCATTTTGAAAACCCACTGGACAATTGGGAACGATAAATGTCTGTAAAAGAAATCAATAAGGGTACACTAAGTGTACAAGTGAGAGAAACCTGACACCATCGGACATTTGTGTGGCGTTTGCCAGTGGTTTTGTGGTTGGCTGAAAAGGGTCTTTGTTTAAAACTCGGACAATAGTGGTGTCTGAATTTGGAGGTCCAGTGGTTAAAACTCAGCAGTTGATGACAGTATGACAGTATTTATTTCTGCGGTTAAAAACATTCAGGAAAAACTGATAGAGAACTTTGGAGCAAATTGAAAAGAAAAAAGGCAAAGAAATCTTTGACATTTCATTTCTATGGTTTGAAATTGAAACCCTAACTCCCTCTCCCTCCTCTCAATCTCTCTCCCTCCCCTCCCTCTCCCCTCCCCTCCTCCTCCCCTCCTCCACCCCATCCCCTTTCCTCTCTCTGCCCTTCTCCCTCTCCTTCTCCCTGTCCCTTCTCCCCCTCTCACCTCTCCTTGTCCCTGTCCCTATCCCTGTCTGTGTCCCTGTCCCTCACCTTTATCCTCACCCTCACCCTCACCCTCACCCTCTCCCTCTACCTCTCCCTCTTCCTCTCTCTATCTTGCTCTCCTTCCCTCTCCTCTATGTGCCCTATGTCGTTTTGTTGGTGGTGACCCTGACAGCAAATTGCCGACGCCCGTGAGGGTGACCTCTTGACCCGGGAGCGGCTGTGCTGCGGCCTGACCATGTTTGAGATCATCCTGAATCGCATCAAGGGCTTCCTGACCGACCCGGCCCTGACCGGCCCCGAGCCTGCCAACGGCGTCATGAATATTGACGAGTGCTCCGAGTTCCACCGGCTCTGGAGCGCCTTCCAGTTTGTCTACTGTCTGCCCCTCAAGGAGAACAACTTTACGCCCGAGTGAGTTCCTGGGGGGAAAAAGGGGGACGAGGCAGGGGCGGGGGATTGGGATGACTCACGGGGGGGGGGGGGGGGGGGGGGGGGGGAAGAGAGACAAACTCAAGGTCCCTCTTGGGATTTCTGCTTCTGAAACTGGAGAATATAAAAAGGCAGAGCACTTTTGACGATGGTTAGTATTGAAGATGGTTGCTTTGGTTAACATTGAAGAATTGAAGATGGTAAGTAATGAAGAATTGAAGACAGTTTGTAATGAAGAATTCAAGACAGTTAGTAATGAAGAATTGAAGATGGTTGCTTTGGTTAACATTGAAGAATTGAAGATGGTTAGTAATGAAGAATTGAAGACAGTTTGTAATGAAGAATTCAAGACAGTTAGTAATGAAGAATTGAAGATGGTTGCTTTGGTTAACATTGAAGAATTGAAGATGGTTAGTAATGAAGAATTGAAGACAGTTTGTAATGAAGAATTCAAGACAGTTAGTAATGAAGAATTGAAGATGGTTGCTTTGGTTAACATTGAAGAATTGAAGATGGTTAGTAATGAAGAATTGAAGACAGTTTGTAATGAAGAATTCAAGACAGTATTGAAGACGGTTAGTATTGAAGAATTGAAGATGGTTGCTTTCGTTAACATTGAGGAATTGAAGATGGTTAGTAATGAAGAATTGAAGACAGATAGTATTGAAGAATTGAAGACAGTTAGTATTAAAGAATTGAAGACGGTTAGTATTGAAGAATTGAAGAAGGTTGCTTTGGTTAACATTGAAGAATTGAAGATGGTTAGTAATGAAGAATTGAAGACAGTTAGTATTGAAGAATTGAAGACAGTTAGTAATGAAGAATTGAAGATGGTTACTTTGGTTAGCATTGAAGAATTGAGGATGGTTAGTATTGCAAAATTGAAGACAGTTAGTATTGAAGAATTGAAGATGGTTGCTTTGGTTAACATTGAAGAATTGAAGATGGTTAGTATTGAAGAATTGAAGATGGTTACTTTGGTTAGCATTGAAGAATTGAAGATGGTTTGTAATGAAGAATTGAAGACAGTTAGTATTGAAGAATTGAAGATGGTTAGTAATGAAGAATTGAAGACAGTTAGTATTGAAGAATTGAAGATGGTTACTTTGGTTAGCATTGAAGAATTGAAGATGGTTTGTAATGAAGAATTGAAGACAGTTAGTATTGAAGAATTGAAGATGGTTACTTTGGTTAGCATTGAAGAATTGAAGATCAATGGTTAGTGTTGCTCATCAACTGTCTGCAGGGAGAGCTATGGCGAGGGTCTGAACTGGGCGGGCTGCACCCTGATTACCCTGCTGGGCCAGCAGAAGCGCTTTGAGGCCCTGGACTTCTGCTATCACATCCTGAGGGTGCAGAAAGTGGACGGTGTGGATGCCGACATCAACGGAATTGTAAGCAACTTTTATGTTTCCCCCTTTTTTTTTTATTTCACTTGTCCCCATTTTTCTCCATGGATTCTGATTCTCGCCAACTCCGTTTTGTTTTGGTTTTGTTCAGAGTGACTCCATTCACGAAAAACCATGTCACAGCTGTTAATTCAATAACCGATGGTGACTTGAGAATAACTTGTTCTTATCAGAGCTATTTGTTCATTGTTGGTTTCCACAGTTTCGCATACATACAATCTCAATCCAATTATTATACATGTACTGACTTTACAGCCTGAAAAAACTCTGTGGAGGTAGCTGTTAAAAAGCAAAGCTTATGGCCGTGGGCCTTTGAAGCAGTTTATGTTTACTATTACAGTGGAATGTCGCTATAACGAACATCCAGGAATATGTAGATCGGTATAGCGATTGTTCATTATAGCGGTTGTAGCTCTACATATTACTACTAAAGCCCATCGCTCCCAGTGGAGCATAGGCCATCGACGACCCCTCGCCATCGCACTCTGTTCTGGGCTGCTCTTGTTATTCCTGTCCAGTTGGTACCCTGCTGCTTCAACTCTGCCTCAGTGTCTCGCCTCCAGCTGTTGCGAGGCCGGCCCCTCTTTCTCTTTCCCTGCGGGTTCCAGGTCAGGGCTTGGCGTGTGGTGCTGGATGCCGGTTTCCTGAGGGTGTGTCCGATCCATCCCCACTTCCTCCGCAGTATCTGCTTGGCCACTGGCTCCTGTCCCGCTCGCTCCCACAGGTCTTCATTTCGGATCTTCTCCGGCCATCGGATGTTGTAGATGCGCCTCAGACAGGTGTTGAAAAATGTCTGGATCTTCTGCTGCATCGTCTTTGTCGTCCGCCATGCCTCGCATCCATAGAGAAGGATGGACTTCACATTGGAGTTGAAGATGCGGAGTTTGGTTCTCACGCTGATCTCTCTTGATGCCCAGATGCTCTTGAGGGTGACAAAGGCTGCTCTTGCCTTGCCGATCCTGGCTGTGACATCTCGGTCTGTGCCCCCCTGTCGATCGACCACACTTCCCAGATAGACGAAGGTATCCACCTCCCTGATGGGCTCTCCACCAACTGTGACTGGTGTGTTGGAAGTGGTGTTGGTCCTCATCAGCTTGGTCTTCTCCTTGTTGATCTTGAGCCCTGTCCCTGCTGATGTGGTCTCCAGTCGAGTTGTCTTGTCCTGCATTTGACTGTGGTTGTGTGACAGAAGAGCTAGGTCATCAGCAAAGTCGAGGTCGTCAAGCTGCGTCCAAAGTGTCCACTGTACCCCATTCCGCCTGTCTGTTGTGGTGGTCTTCATGATCCAGTCGATGACCAGCAGGAAGAGGAATGGGGACAGCAGGCACCCCTGACGAACTCCGGTCTTCACCTCAAAGCTGTCGGACAGCTGGCCAGCGTGGGCAATCCTGCAGCTCATGCCCTGGTAGGTGCATCTGATGAGGGAGATGATCTTCTCGGGGACGCCATAGTGCCTCAACAGCTTCCACAGTGTCTGTCTGTCAACACTGTCAAAGGCCTTCTCATAGTCAATGAAGTTGATGTAGAGGGGGGAGTTCCACTCCAGCGACTGCTCCACGATGATGCGCAGACTGGCGATCTGGTCGGCACAGGATCTGTTCCTGCGGAAGCCTGCCTGTTGGTCCCGGAGCTTGGGGTCAACCGCCTCCCTAATCCTCTCCAGTAGGACTC
This sequence comes from Luidia sarsii, assembly GCA_949987565.1. Lineage (NCBI taxonomy): Eukaryota > Metazoa > Echinodermata > Asteroidea > Paxillosida > Luidiidae > Luidia > Luidia sarsii. The sequence continues at coordinate 21,204,603 of OX465102.1, read as the reverse complement.
TGTTGAGAACCTTGCCTGGCACTGACAGGAGCATGATCCCTCGATAATTACTGCAATCCCTGAGATCTCCTTTCTTAGGCAGCTTGATGACAATGCCTTCTTTCCACTGAGCTGGAACTTCTTCCTTCTCCCAGATCTTGCTAAAGAGGCTGTGTAGCATGTTGACCGCGGTCTCCATGTCTGCTTTGATGGCTTCTGCTGGTATCTCATCCGGCCCTGCAGCCTTTCCGTTTTTCAGTGTCAAGATGGCCTTCTTGATCTCTGCTTTTGAGGGATTGTCGCAATTGATGGATAGCACTGCCTCTGCGGGTGGAATGTCTGGTGGTGCATCAGGGGCGGGGCGATTTAACAGCTCCCTAAAGTGTTCTGTCCATCGATTCATCTGTTCCTCGGTTGTCATCAGAGGTTTGCCATGCTTGTCTCTAACTGGCTTGTCTGTCTGATGAAACTAGCTCTACATATTGTGTACACAAAAATCAGGGGTCAAAGGGTATGTTCGTTATAGCAAAATGTTCGGTATATGAGCGTTAATTATAGCGATGTTCCACTGTATTTAATTACGGCATGAGACAGATACTAGACAGTTTGGGAAAAAAAGATAAAAAATAGGACAAAGGAAGAGCAATGAAAGGAATAAGAACCCTGGAAAGTAAAACTAATACATTCTACAGTCAATAATTATCTTAATAGTCCATCGATATAATTAATCAAATAATTATTAGTGATATACAAAAATGTTGCAAACTGCTTACTGACTAAAATTACCAAAATGCAAATCTAAAAATTTGAAACATCTAATTTTCGAATAATTATTAATTTATAAATTGTTATTAATTTATTGAATAATAATTAAGTAGTCCATTGATATGATCTTGATGAAGTTCCGTTTGAAGATTTCATCTGATCCTGAGGTGCCCTCTTTCGTCCGCTCTGTTTTTGTCTTTGCAGCCCGTCGGGCGTCTGGTGGACCGGATTCGCAAGTACCAGATCCTGAACAACCAGATCTTCTCCGTCCTGAACAAGTACTTGAAGGCCAACGAGAGCGACACCTCACCGGTGGAGAAGATTCGCTGTTACCAGCCGCCCATCCATCAGTCCGTCATCGATGGATGAACGTAAACACCACCAATTTTAAAAAAATGTAAACGCTGTTTTTTTCCTTCTTCTTTGGATGGTGACAGTATGAATTACTGTAAATTTAGACATGGAATTGCTCTTGCTGGAATTTGTTTGATTTTGAAATTTATGTTCAAGGGGGGAATGCGCTTTGTACCACCACCACCAGCTCTGAGTGTGTTGAGGCTGGCCCATGGCTGTCCCTGTCAGGTCAAGTTCCCAACCTTTGGGTTTTCTCAATGGGATGTCGACAAACTTCTTTGAATTTTCTGTTTACATGTACATGTACTGCTACCCACATGCATTCGTTCAGTGCTTTGATAATCTGCTTGAAAAGAAAAGAAAAGAAAAGAAGACAAACAATCCTAGCAGCTCAGGTGATGCTTGAATATCCAACTGTTATCTTTCTTGTATCCTCAGTAGTGTGCAAAAATGTTGCAAACTGCTTACTGACTAAAATGACCAAAATGCGAATAGCAAAAAATTCGGAAGGGCCCGACGTTTCGATCCCAGCAGGACCTTTGCTAGGATGGAAACATCGGGCACTCCCAAAAGCTGAGAACGTAGGTTGGAGTTCTTTTAAAAATCGAAGCTTTGGATGCTTCAGCTTTGGACAAAGCTGGAGCCTGCGCCTAAGCCGGGTTTTGGAAAAGGTGGACAGATTTCATGCATTGTGATTGGGCAACATGTTGCAAACTCTTGAGGGGCGCACTGTCGTGAATTGACTGACAATCTTTCTTTCATTAGAAAAAAATTATTGACCAATGGACGCGTATGCAGATGTGATGTATATTCAAGATATTTGCACAATACTTAAGAGGACATTCTGAACATTGACAGTTATGAGCAGATAACTAATTTGGACAAAGCAGAATGCATTTTCTTTTTCTTGTCGTCTTTTTTGGGGGGGGTGAACAGAATTTGGTCTTGTTCCTTGGTAACTGTGTCGCACAGCATGTTAGCAATACAAATGAAATAGCATTCTATACATAATATTTGTGAAAACTTAATTCAATAATTCCATGATATGAAGTAAACCAATCAAGTAAAAACTGACTGGGAAGTTGGGAACCTTTAATATTTTTTTTTTTAGAAATGACAAAACAAACTTGAACTTGGCCGGGACTTGAACCTGAGACCTCTGGTTTTGCATAAATCACCAGTGTTCTTGCCAGCTGAGGTATCCAGCCCTTAGATGGTGGCCTTCCCAAGTATAGTCAACTAATTTTTGCGGGGTTGGGGCAAAATTGAAAATTATACATTGAAATATGACTTTGCTGTCCTGGAAAAGTCGTTTTTTGTTTTGTTTCATTTGATCAAGTTGATGGTGCAGATGTATGAAGGAATGATAGATGGAACAAGTGGCTAATTGTGTACTTAAAACAATAATTTAGAGGTGTCCTCATTTAAGTTATTCGTCATTATTTGAGTGTGTTGGGAAATGTATTATATCAATGTCCTTATGTTACAGCTTTTGCATGTATTTATAGCCAAAGTTAAACGTGTATTTTAAAATGCCAGGTTGTATTATTTGTTTACAAGTAAGTGATGAGCATTGCTTAGATGAAAACCTATTCCTTTAAACAAACTGGCATTAGAGATCTTTGTGTATAGACAACATAATTTTATTGGTTTGCAGATATGCAGAGGTTGGACTGTTCCACCAATGTCTCTTATACCCGTTTATTTGGAAGGCCTAGTTGAAATGTACAGATCTTTCCATTTTGTGTTGCAAAACGGCCCTGATTATGTGTTTTTCATTTTTGTTTTTGGTATTGTTTTTAGCTTTATAATGTTGGCGAGTCTAAATATTTTTGTAATGCATTTAGCAATTTAGCATTGCACTGCACAGACTATTATTAATATTAGTTTGAAAACTTGGACTGGACCAGGACTTGAACCAGAGAACTTTTGTTTTGCTTACCGGCGCTCTCACCATCTGAGCTATCCAGTCCTTAGATTGCGGTCTTCCCAAATAGTCAACTAGTCTTTTCTGAGATGTGCACGCCAGTCAGAAGCCATTTTTTGAAAGATAATTTTAAATTTGGGTAATCGGAAGATTTCATTTACACAAACGGAACTTTTTGAAAACTTTTGAATAATGGCGAAGAAAAATTGACTTCACCTGGACGTAAGATTGAGGTGTTAGAAGTTGTCAATTTTCCCGCTCTGAATCAACCACAGCCTTACTCGTGCCCAATTTGCTTGCAGAGGGAGTGATTGAAGCTATCGGAACAGCCACAAACCCACCAATCGAAATCGGATGGAACGTCACGCCGGCCTGCTATTGGTCACAGTCTAACCAACTCACAATCTCGCCTGATTTTCTCTCCTCTCTGTCAGTATTCGTATTTGATTGCCAACCTGGTTGTCAGTGATTCTTGGTTGTTGATTTTTTCGCTTTCTTTTCAAAGCTTCGCGGCAGGGGTTCCTACGAAAGTGCCCCTAGTTTCGTACTTTGTTTACCCCCAAAACATTCCCCTGACCACGGGCTGGGTACACACAGTCCGAAACGTTGAGTTACCGGCTCTTTTCAAAGCCATATACTCCTCCCAAGAGATTACTTTCACGGTGTCGACGCAAGCGTTAATTACACATTGCCCAAAACAAACCAATTTCTGCATTTGAGAATGATCGTGCTGGGATCGAAACGCCATTAAAAAATATGGGACAAAATGTAATTAAACTTTAAATATACCAACATGGAACCAAGGGTTTTCCCTTCTACATTTCGCAGGGATTTGCACGAAGTGGCGTATCTTTTTCAAATGTAAACGAATTACACACAGCCCGCACCTCACATCAGGACACTTTTACACTGCGTATCAACAGGAAATGTGTATCTATTTTTTACTTACCAGTTTGTGCAAATGCTGACGATTTTGTTTCTTCATTGGTGTTGCACAGATACAAGCTGTACCTGAAAAGCCTGCCTAGTGGTACTTTAAATTCAACACGAAATCCAAGCTTAGTTTTGCTCTGGAATATTTTACGAAGGAACATAATTTTGCCTGTTGGATAGCCGTGTGGACTTGTCCGTACTTTCTCCTAAACTTTTATTATACCAGGAGTTCGAAGTTGCTTTTATAAATAACGCATTGGCCTGGATATATATCATGGAAGTTGATTTTAAAAGAAGCTCCAATAAAAATCAATATTCTGACATTGAATCTTAGCGACGTTTTCCTCGTTAATTTCCCAAAGTCAACCCAGTCGAATGCTGTATCCAATTACAAGACTCAAGAGATTATAAGAACATTTGGAGAGAAAAACAAATTCCTGTAATTTTGTATTCAATTTGTTTTGTAATTCAAAGTTTATGGACTTTGTAAAGAATGTGGTCGAGTTTGGTACTATTAGAATTTTTCATAAAATTATCTTTATACCATTTCTTAATTCTTTTGGTTTGATATGTTTTTTGGGGGGCCAATCACAGACGTTGTTAGAGACGATGGGCGCCGCCATCTTGGATTTGCCGACGCTGGAATTAAAGTCCCATTTATGCAGTGTGTTTCGTGCATAGGCGTAACTCGATACTTTGACGGAAATGAGTAACCCATCGCAGAACGAAACAGCAACCAGGTAGGATTCGCACTCGCTACAGGCCTACTTGATACCATCACCGTTAAAGGATGGAACAAATCCTAACCCCAAATTAGACCACAATTGTTATACAATTTCTAGTCCCACTTACTGGGCCGCTGTAGGAGCTCCCCTTAAACGAGTTTTGAGATTGTCTCTCGCACTAGCGTCCCACCATGTCTAATAAGCAAAAACGCTGATTCTCAACCGAAGGCCTGGTGAGATTTTTTTTTACGCAGTGGCTGTTGTTACGGCAGTCGTCCGTGTGGTTCCCTGACTTGATTGTATTTCGTCAGCATTGCAGGCTGGTTGAACCAGTCTATTAGCTGATAGTCTGGTTCCAAGAGCTAAACATCCTGACAAATACTGTGAAGTCAGGGAACCACGCGGACGACTGCCGTAACAACAGCCATGCACTGCGTTTTTTTTATTGTGGACACACGACTAAAGTTTGCAACAAAGCGACGATGTCCGATGCCCACATCGAGGACATTTTGTCGTACCACTTGTTCGTCTGGACATGTGTAGAATCCGTCAGGCGATTTTATTGAACCTTTGGACGCGATTTCGGGCATTTTTAAGGCCTTCAGTTGAGAATCAGCGTTTTTGTGTATTAGACGCGGTGGGACGCTAGTGCGACAGACAATCTCAAAACTCGTTTAAGGGGAGCTCCTAGCGGCCCAGTAAGTGGGACTAAACAAATTCCATGGTTTGGCACATCCACTTGCCAAAAATAAATTGACTTACAGTTTCCCCCAAAAAATCATGATTTTGTGTCGTGCATGTGTCTGTTTAAAACATGCACTTCACTATTCATGGCATACGCGCCACAAAATCACGAATTTGGAGAACTCCATTTTTTTAGGCAAGCGGTTGTGCCAGACCATGGACTATTATCTACATTACAGTCCGTAGGGTATATGTTTCTTTTTGTCAATCTACCGCGACTTACCTGTAGAATTACAAAATTAAGTCATGGGAACGCTCGGTCTATTGATTTCCCTGTCAATTATTTACCACTGCCGTGATGTAAAACTGACTGTGGCAGTGCAGATTTGCGCTTGAAAAGAGACTAGCCCTGTGTTACAAGATCAACCAGTGCAGCTGAACATTATCAACGGTAGACCCCAAAGGCGGCCAAGTAGAAACGCCGTACGTCACAACTGAATATTCATGAGTTAATCTATCGACTGTGGAGGGTCAATGGGTCAATGGGTTCCGAAGTTAATTTATGCTAAGCAGCCATGAATACATTTGACGTACGCCACATTCTACTTGGCCGCCTTTAGGGTCTACCAATATTAACAGGAGCTAGCAATACACAAGACATCCTACACGTTTGTGTCAACGCAGTGGCTATTGTTACGGCAGTCGTAACGCAATTTCCATTTTCTATAGTTACGGCACTGCAACTGCGCAAGCGCGAGGACATGCACAGGCAGCACCTCCTCAAGCTCAGTACAAGCACAAGAAAAATGGCAAATTCTCTGGCTGTAGGCACATAATAATTATTTGCTTGTCTTAAAGCAATATCCCTGTCATTTTATCGGAATCATGGAAAAAAGTTTAACTTACAATGATCATGTATTATAAGAAGCTCTCGCACGGTGAGATCGGCAAAAAACGGGTCCCTAACAAAGTGGTCAGCGATGCACGCGTACTACTACGATGTCGACTTCGCGTGCGTGCTTGTGGCGGCAGAATACGAGAAGTCATTCGATTTTAGGGAGGTTTGAAAGACCACTATACAAATTATAAAACATAAGTATAAATCAACGTTGTAATTTTCTTTAATCAAACAGTGCGCAACAAATAATGACGAATGTATCATGCAAATGCAACAAATCAAGATCAAGCACGACGGCCAGACGGCAGCGTCGCCAGCTAACATCGCGCTTCCAAAGTCAGTGTACACGTCACGGCCGGCGAGCCAGAAGCACTAGTTTCGTGGTTCGATCTGGTGCGCTTGCGCAGTTGGAGTGCCGTAACTATAGAAAATGGAAACTGCGTTACGGCTGCCGTAACGAACGATAGCCACTGCGTTGTGTCAAACTACATCTACAACAACAGCCAGTCACATTCCGCCCCTCCACAATGTCGTACATGTACACGTAAGCCTACAGTGTACACTCATGCTCACCTAGGAATTCGCTAGTTTCATCGCGTCGCGTCGCATCGCATCGTCTACGTGCACGGCGGTGTTGTACAGTATAGTACTGTACAAACCACTGACCATCTGCAGCATACCAGTACACACACGCACACAACATGTACTGTAGCCGAGACTGTCCTATACGACTTTGCAATTTCAGAGCGAAAAATACGTCAGGGCACTCGTCTTATCCTTCTTAGGTGGATGGTTAATGTACACAGCGCCTTCAATATAATTATGACAATCTCCTCGCTTATAACGGCAAATGGACGTTCCATCGGCGTGAAAAGGTCCACGTGGGAACGCGCGGTAGACTATCATTCATCATGTCAAGGTAAGTAATTACCGCGAGACCGCGGAAGAAAAAGTCCAGTGGGAACGCGGGATTAAACTAAAATCTTTCCAATTAGCCCTCTCGTATATTGGGCCGGGCACACGTCGCTCCCCTACCCCCCTACAACATTCATCTGTGGTCCCTGCCTAATCGGTCATGAAACCCATCACAAAGTTAGGCACACTGGATTGTGCACACTGTTTAGAGGCCTTTTTACACTACAGCCTCTCAACCCGGGTTGAGAATTTCTCGCCCCCGCCACGTTGAAAATTGAATGGTTCAACTCAGTATCGTGCAGCACATCGTGAGTGCGTTATAGCACACTACGCATGCGCTAACAATGATAAACAAATCACACAATGCAAAAAAAATCCTACGGCACTCAACTCGAACTCAACCCGGTTCTTTTCACACTATCGTTTTCAACCCGGGGCGAGAGTTTCAACCCGGGGCGTAAAATGTCGACCCTGGTTCGGAGCAAGGTTGAGTTTAACCCGGGTTGAAGCCAATCCCGGGGATGACGGGGGTTGGCGCGGGGTTGAAAAGTGGCAAGTGTGAATCGTCGGCGATCTTCAACCCCGCGATTTGTCTAGCACTGAAATCCGTTACTTGGGAAGTGTACTTGATGTTGGTGGAATTTTTCCCCGGTTTGTTTTCCCTTCCGTAAAAAAACGTAAAACTTAAATCGTAACTCGCGTGAGTGAGAGTGATCAGTGATGTTACTATTATATGAAATAAAGGAAGCGTTATAGTGACGCGATAGGGGCCATTGCCGCCATAAGCCGTCAATACTTTTGAATAATATTATCAATGTGGATAGGTCTATGCAATGAAATTATTTTTTAGCTCCGGCAAAGCAAAACAAAATTTTCGTGAGCTTGATTTGGTTAGATGCCTTGTATTTGGTGCTTGGTGCGTTTGGTGCTTTAGGTAGGCCTATATAACATGACATACTGTACGTATGAAGCGCAAACACAACACCTCATTTATTATGTGTAGTCTTTATTCAGACGTTATCATGGTGCTACGGTGCATTGTGCCCATGACTCGCCAATGGCAGTTGCTTGTATAAAGTATATCTGACTAAGTTAAGCTGTACATTGTGCACGTAAGTGAACTCCAATTCATTCATATTATATTGTACTGGATTTATACATCAGAAGTTGAATGAAAAGAAATTAGCATTACAATCATCTATAATGCCCTTACAGCATGACATTGAGCTGGCAATAAATCTCAACGACCACCGAGAAAACTAAATGTTTCCTAAGCTTAATTTGTTAAGTAAGGATATTTTGTTACAATACTTGTTCCTAGATTAAGCCTTGAATTGATAATTCGATTTCTTCCATAAATTCATGCATTTCCTAGAGTGTCAGACACCTAACATTGATCGTACATCTAACTCTGGCATCAGGTCAGCGCCCTCATTCCGCCAATCACGTAGACCACTACAATGATTTCAATAACCATTCCGACATTGACAATGAGTTCCCTGTTAGGGGAAAGATGCGTCGTTTTAAATTAAAATGTAATGGACCAAGTCTATTCTCTTTAGTTAAAAGGTAAAAACCAAGTCTATTCTCAAGAGGAATGATATAACTAAATCATTAATTGTTTGATCAATTGAAAGAAATACAATACTAAATAATTAGACTAGTGATGACAGAACCATTCGTATTTTGGTAATACTTGTTTCACTATAGTCTTTACCAGTAAAACCATTCTGCTCTTGAGCTAGGTCCTGCTAGGATCGAAACCTCAGGCCCTACTAATTTTTGAGATTTGCATTTTGGTCGTTTTAAATTTAGTTAGTAAGCGTTTTTCACAATTTATGCATGGTTCTTTGAAAAGATTTTTTAATGATTTCAATCTTTATTGTATAATTTAGCACATTTTATATGTCAATATTTCCCAGATATATACAAAAAACAACAACATTGTAATGGATTAGTACATCAAAAAGATCAAATGAAAGAAAGTTAGCGTTACATCTACAATTATCTTACATCATGCCATTTTGAGCTAGCTAGAATTCCGCCGACAAAGTGAATGCTTCGCCAGCATAATTTGTTGCAGTAATCCTTCCTATAATAAGCCTGAATAATTTATGACCTTCGATTTCTTCCATAAATCCATGCATTTCCTAGAGTGTCAGACACCTAACATTGATCGTCTACAGCTAACTCTGGCGTCAGGACAGCGCCCTCATTCCGCCAATCATGTAGACCACTACAATGATATCTATAAAAAAATTAATCTTCAGAAAGTTTCAGTGACTTTTTTTGTTAATGTAAAGATACATCGTTTTTAGTTAAAAGGTAAAAAACGAGTCTATTCTCAAGAGGAATGATATAACCAAATCATGAATTGTTTGATCAATAGAAAGAAATACTAACATTTAAACTAGTGATTACAGAGCTATTCTTATTTTTTGTAAACCTTGCATCATATTATTCCCCGGTAATATAATGAATCGCAACGACCACCGACAAACTAAATGTTTCCTAAGGATATTTTGTTACAATACTTGTTCCTAGATTAAGCCTTGAATTGATAATTCGATTTCTTCCATAAATTCATGCATTCCCTAGAGTGTCAGACACCTAACATTGATCATACACCTAACTCTGGCATCAGGACAGCGCCCTCATTCCGCCAATCATGTAGACCACTACTTTAGAGTGTTTGAATGGGTTCTCTGTTTGTGTAAAGATGCATCGTTTTGAATTCAAAGGTAATGGACAGCCTGTTCTCTTTATAGGAATAATATTACAAAATAATTAATTATTTTGATCAAATACAAATAAATAAATAACGCTTTAGTCTAGTGATTATAGCACAACTCGTATAGTGATAATACTAGTCTGTACTTGAAAACAAATCTGCCTTTGTAAAAGGTTCGAAAAGTTTGGATCGAAACGTCAGGCTCTACGATGTGTTAAGATTTGCATTTTCGCAATTTTAGATGGTGGCTACCCAAACAGTCATTTTGTTCAAAAATTCCCAGTCAGTTTTTCCTTTGTGTGTTTGACTTTTCTAGATTATTACATCAACAGTTGAATGAGAGAAAGTTAGCGTTCCATCTGAAATAAACTAACAGGATGATATTTTGAGCTGGTAATACATTTCAAAGACCACCGACAAACTAAATGTTTCGTTAGCAAAATTTATATAGACCATTTCAGTGATATCAATAAAAATAAGTCAGAATGGGTTCCATGAAGGCGTCTTAAACCGAATGTTATTCTTGTACTTTAAAAGCCATCATGGTGAAGTGACGTTTAGTCAGTTTTGTTGCTGTTCTTTCTTGGAGATGGTGTCTTTTTAAATTTCCGGAATAAAAACAGCGTATTCACCAATCTTACAATAGGTAGGCGTATTATAGGCTGGGACTAGCCGTTTTTTTACCTTGTGTAAAAGGGTTAGGAATCTTTTCATTTTCTCATGGCATGGGATGGGTTATACCATACCGCGTGTCGCTTCAGTGATGCCTTGGATCAAAATTATTGCACAGGAATAAGAGACATTTACACGTCAGGCATGTATGCTGATCAATTTGACACATACCCATTGCAGTGGGTCTTATATCATAACAGTGTAATAGCAGTATTGCAGCCTGAGATCCCCATCGGGGTGTAGGGTACTGTACGGATAACTGCCACTGCGGGAGCCTGTTCCGCTGTCATTATTATCCCACTGGAACCACTCCATGGAGACATGCATACCCTTGACCTCCTGGCATCTGTCCCTGGAGGCGAAGAGATAGAACGGGCTGTGTGACGGCAAGGTGATCGGGGCAGATGCATCACCACTGGTCATGCAGCAGAAGTGGATTAGAGTGTCCTGGTCGTACACTCCTGATGGCATGATGCCATTGAAGCTGTTAGCGTTGTTTCTATTCTCGTCATCCCAGAATATGGATCCAGATGACATATCTGGACAAATAACATAAAATGAACACATGCAATAAGGGATACCATTGTTTAATACGTCATTGTATTAACAATTGATTGATCAATGAATTAACCGTGACCTCCCCCTCCGAAACTGATCACCTTGCGGGTAGAGATGAACATAGCTTCAGCACCAGCGTTTTGAAGAAAAAAGGGGAAATAATATGCACCAAGACCCCCCTCTCCGCTTGCAAAAACAGAAAGGTTAAATATTTCAAATCAATATTCGACAAGCTATAGTGACTTGTGTTATTCAGCTCACCGCTAGGGCAGTTTAGTCCGTACTTGAACACACAGTACTCTCCACTCGGCCAGACACGATCAGTATCGCCAGCACGGTCTACGCTCTTCATGCAGAAGTGCTGCCACATGTTATTAGAATCGTATGAACCCTCGAGGTGTACCGGTAGTTTATCTGACCATTCATTGTTCGAATTTGTGTCCTCGGTGTCGTGGAAACGTGATCCTGTCTCCCACACGAAGCCAGAATCATCAGTCGGGCAACCGCTGGTTGGCATCGGTAAACCGTAGACTCCGTGAGGCCAGATTGTTCCCCCTGGAATGAATGAATAATCAGAAATCTATCGAAGGTAAAACAGTCGGAAGTTGACGGCACACTGCATGGAGGGTTTTTCACTGTAGACTTTGGATAACTGAGTGAAGAATCTGGTCGATTCTTTGGCATGGTTTGTGACAGTTACAGATCGAAGCGGCTGTGGTAAGCCGAGTAGGTCTCATACCCGTGTTGGCCGTCACTGTCGTTTGTTGTGTGGTTGATGACTCGGTAGGAGTGGCGGTGGTTATAGTGACTTCCGATCCCTTTGTGGTACCGGTAGTTGACGGGACAGAAGTTGGCCCCTTTCCAGTGGTTGCTGCAAGAGTAGTCCCCAGTTGTTGATCCTCAAGTTGTTGAACCTCAGTTGTTGATCCTTTGTTAAAGATGCAATAGAAGAAATGTTTCTACTTCACTAACAAATATCCACACGAGCAATTTTCCATCCACGAAGTCTAAATGGACGTCAAGAGGACAGGGAAAGGGAAACATCCATTCGGATAATTTGTCCCCACACACTTTTGGGAATCAGAGGTACGACACGAAAAACAGATGTGAATAGTTTAAATAATGCACGACTGTGAACTATATCTAACAAAGAACATTATTTTGTTTTCTTATTAAGAACATTTGAAGTAGATAATACACCATAAACCTGCACCAAATATCGTGATTGCAAGCACAAAATTACAGAAAGCTTCTATCGTAGAATATGGGCACCATCGCTCTCTATTGCATCGGTCATCATGAGTTCGGCATCGGTGATAATGAGTTTCTAAAACCAATGAGCTGTTAGACTGATGAGTGTTAGTAAGCTAGCGTGTATCCTGCAAAGACTTCGATGGATTTCCAATATATAGACCCGGATTTAGTTTGAATAATAGACTAAAAGATATAGGGACATTTGTCAAATGGCAAAGAAAACCGCACTTTAAAAAAAAATATTGAAAGTTCCCTGTCAGTTATCCTTTTTGATTTGACTTTGAATTGACTTTTTGATTGAAAACCCGCCTCCACTTTGCCAGGTTTACAACAATTTGTTTCCATGTGAATGAAAATTAAGGGGCGTGATCCCTTGAGATACTACAGTTAATGGTTGAATGCTTCTGAACCCCAACCCTAGCAAAGACTAGTTGACTATCTAAGAAGGCTGGATAGCTCAGATGGGTCCCGGGTTGAAGTCCCGGTCTAGTCAAAGTTTTCTTTGCCATTTTTCAAAATTGTTTAAAAGTTCCCAGCCAGTTTTTCCTTTTTTTTTGGATAGAAAGTATAAATAATAATATAATATGGTATCAGGTCTAGGTGCAATAGGGTAAAATTCACATCACCCTCTACGTTGGATAGAGATAACTGCAATTTGCGACGAAATAACGTAGTGATCAGTGACAAAATAACGCGTATAAAACTATAAAGACGCAGCCGCGTCCAAGGCGGTCTCTCTGGTACGGGTCCGATCCAAGTTGGACACGGCATGTAGGTTATGCCGATATCATCCCACACACAATAGTCTGTGTGCGTACATAATTATGTAAGAGTTTGTACGCAGCCGTACTGGCCGCCATCAAGTAGCAAGACCGCCTTTTGGGGTTGTAATTCTGAGTTTAATGTGTTACTTTGAATGTTCGTCCCATGTTAGACGAAAGTGGGATGGGGGAACCTCACCGTTATACGATCATACAACCATGAACATTATTTTCCGCAGCCAATCACAATACTCGAAAAATGAGGATACGCTGCTCAGCCGTGTAGTGTACGCGTTGCACACACAGAGCTGCGTACCCATTGTATAGAAATCATGCATAATACAATTTATTTATTAAACATGAGCTCGTACACGTCACTCATTTCGACCAATAAGGCCTGCTTTTCGTAGCGGGTATACACTTCGTTATTGAAATGGCTCGCGTGGGTATAACACAGAACCATCAAGATGCCATCATTTCTACTCGTGTTTTTATCCGAGGCTAATGGTCAGGTTTCGTGTGGGGAATTATCGATGCCGAGCGGACTGGGGAACTTGGGGAATATTTCGAGACTGAAGGCGTGTGTGCGTGTACAACTGTTCCATCGTTCTGTATACGAGGTCAATAGTATGTACATGTATGTCCTTGAGTCCATGCATCAGTTTTTGAAACGAGACAAAATGGCACATGAGGGATTATCCTCTGAAATACTGCCATTTTGAACGCACATCATTGTCCAAGTGAAGTACTACTGATGCATATAACTATTGTTTTGCTTTTTCTTACATTAGATCAATATACCTTGAATGAAAGATTAAAGTTTAGGGGGCGTGAAAAATTGGCACAGGGATGTTCAGCGAGCAAAAAACTCCCTTGACGAGTGCAACCCATCTTTGAGCTCGGTACCATTGTGTCATGTAACTACAGTATTGCTCTTTTGGTATATCCTATATAATATAACCATAATTCAAGCAATGGATTTGAGTCTTTTTTATTGTAAATTGGCTAGTACTGTGGTTATGCTACTAAGTTGAATTCACGTTTTATCCACGCCTTCAAATATTCCTTGGCGATTTTGTTTTCAGTATTTTTTTTTTGCAAAATTGTTGAATTGTCACTCACCTTCAGTACCTTTAGGCTGGAGTTTCTGCTTTCCTCGGCAGTTTGCATTGAAGTTGGCGATCGTCTTCGCCATGAGCGAGGCGAAATCGTCTCCTGGTTCGGCGTGGGTCATGGCGCCGCAGGACTGGCCCCTGACAAGCAGCGAGGAAGCCAAGACTGCCAAAGCCAGCGGCAAGAGAAGGACCAGCCGATAACTTGAGGCGGCCATTGCTCGGCGATTCACTAGGCAAGGTAACAGCTTCAGACGCAGCACTGCTCACTTACTGACCGCTTTTCGTTTCTATGGTAGAAATAGTCCCTTTACAAGATGAAAATGGCAAGGGTGCTCATAGACCGAACCTCTGCAGTATAATGAGCCACTGATGTAGACTTCTCTCATTTATATAGGCGGGTCGGCATGGATACGGATAAACAAAGTCCATATCAACGGTGCACGTCAGAGAAACTGCTCGTGCTGTCAATATGCCTGTCCATTATTAGCAGTGACCTTCACCACCACTTAATGAGCCCCTCGCTACCAAGTGAAAATAATCTCCCTTTTTTCTGAATTTTCGTCCGCTTTTGGACGGGCCCATACGCTTCATTACACACGTTTTTTGTCCGAGGCTAGATGACAGGTTTCGTGTGGGCAATTATTGAGGCCGAGCAGACTGTGGAACGTGGGGAATAAGTGGTCGAATTTTCGGAAAACCTCGCACGCGATCTGCTTGTCCATTTTTCGCAGTGTCCTTCAACGTAGAAAGAGCATTGGGCCACCACGTCAAATAATCTGCTTTGTCTCTGAATCGATGAACGTGCGGCAGGGACAACCTTGACAGATCGCATGGATGCATTGGAGAGATGCATGTAAGTAGATTACTTGATCTTGAATTGAAAACACTAAAGATCAGAAGCCAAAATTTACGAGGACCAGACGTTTCGAAGTTTGTGCCTGATTCGCTTTAAGAATATTTCTGTCAACAGACTTGACTGTCTTCATTTCCAGGCATATACCTTACAGGGGCCCTGCAACATCACGGGCCGCACGCCAAGGACCTTGAAGTTACAGACCAACAAATATATGTATGGATACCTATATCCACCAAATTTTGAGTCTATCCAATAATTATTAGGAGGGCCTGACGTTTCGATCATAGCAGGACCTTTCTCAAATGACAGAATGTGTACAGTTGTTATAAAAAATGGTACGCAAAAAACAGAGGTCTCGGGTTCAATTCCATGTCCAGTCAGAGATTTCTTTGTCATTTCCCCCAAAAAATTCAAACGTTTCTTGTCAATTTGGCCCTTTTGTTTCTTTGATTTCTTCGCCACTTTATTCAATTTTATTTTGTGATAAAGCCAGAAAACACAGTATAATGTTGCAGATTTCCAGTGATATCCTTACATGAATTTGGTTCATGATAAGCCTTTAAATGAAGACTGAAGAAGAAGAAGAAGTAGAAACAAAGAACAATAGAAATGCATGCATGCATTTCTACTACTATTCCCGTAGTAGTCATTATTCTAATAGATTTGAAATTAGAAATCGGTGCAGGCTTCGCTTCCAGAGTGTTTCTGTTTACAGACGTAGCGGCCTCCATCTACAGGTTCCCAATGGCAAGGCTGATCCCAGACAGAATACCCGAGTTGGACGCCGAGATATTTCTTCAGTTCAAGGTAGGTGTATCATTTGCTAAGCTCTAAGAATCGCTTCCACACCTTTTTTCAAACTCAACGTCTTCATAAAATGACACTCTTACGGAAAATTTGACACAATCCGTCAAACATGTTATGAGAAACAACATGAAAACGAAATTTAAAAGATAATTTGTTTTCAGACAAAGAGGGTGGTATCCATGGAGCGATCGTCAGACATTGGAAACAAATCCTCTTTTCTCGAAAATGGCCAATCGTCGAGCGGAATGTCTGATACCATAACACTTCCTGATGAGAAAGTAATTTTATGTCCCGAAATTGGGCGCTCTGCAAATGGTGTACGCACCCTTTTATTAAGGGTGGGGAATTACTCGACTCATAAAAAAACACTGAATGTTCTGTTCTTTTCCCGACTATTGACCCCTGCCTTCTAAAGTGCAGACGTCTTGACCACTTGGCCAACGAGCTGGTCGAGATCATGCGACGGACTCGAATATGTATACCGACGGCTACCGCATTGTATTATAGATCATTTGCAATATGATTCCGTCGTGTGGGGCACACCCTCAGTGAATAAAATTCCTCTCGATGCCAAATCATATTTAAAGCAATTCTGTGCCTAAATTTCTGTTGTCATATATTATCGGCAGGTTCACCGATGCATGATACCAATTTAAAACAATGAATTCACTTCGTCTAAATGATAATGTGCCATTTTGTTTTATTTTGGTCTAGTAAACATTAAATCAATGCTTTAAGTCAACATTACATAGAGCACACTAAACTAATCGACGCAATATTATTGATACTTGGAAAGTTGAATGAAATCATTGTTTAGCTACATCTACAATGCATTTAGAGCTTGACATTTTCAGCTGGCAATATATTTTAACCACCACCGCCAAACTAAATGTTTCGTAAGAATAATTTGTTGCAATAATCATGCCTAGATTAAACCTTCACGTCCTATTTATTCAATAAATCCATGCATTACCTTTAGTGTCGGCCAAGTAACATTGAGCGTTTCAATGACGTTCCTGTCAGTGGAGAGATGCATCGTTTTGAAATGTTTGATCAAATGAAAGAAACAAAACATAACATAATCAGTCAAGTGATTACAGAACCATTCGACTTGTGATAATCCTTGTCTCATAGTATTGACCTATAAACACATTTCTGTTTTAATTTGAGGAAGGTTCTGCTAGAATTCCAAGTTCAAACCCGCTTGATTTATGAGACTTTCATTTTGGTAAATTTAGACAAACAGCTGTTTGCACGTTTTGTGTATGATTCTCTGATAAAATATAATAATAATTAAAAAACTTCATCAATTCATATGTTTTAGTATCGTAATCTGTCACAATTTCCTAAAGTACACTTAAATGAACACTATTCGACATTAATACATCAAAATTTTAATAAAAGAAAGTTAGAGTTTCATTGACAGTGAGCTTACTGCAAGACATTTTGGGCTGGCAATCATCTCAGCGACTACCGACAAATTGAATGTTTCGTATAAGCGTAACAGCCTTCAAATCATTTTCGATGTATTCCACATTAATGCATTTCCTAGAGTGTCCGAAACCTATCATTGATCGTACACCTAACTCTGGTATCAGGACAGCGTCCTCATACGGCCAATGATTTAGAACATTACAATAATTATAAATAATATTTCAGAAAGTTTCATTGACTTTCCTCTTAGTGTCAATATACATCGTTTTGAATTTAAAAGTTAACGGTCGAATTCTATTCTATAGATGAATGATATTAAAAATGAATGAATTCTTTGATAAAATTAACTGTTTAGTGATTACAGAACGATTCGTATAGTGATAATATTTGTCTTGCCTAGTCAATGATGAGATGTCAATGATGTTAATTATTTTGTTTGATTTCCTTTGAGAAAGGTTTTTGCTAATAAAACACTTCGAACTCTCCTTTGTGATCATATTTGCATTTTGGTAATTTTAGTCAGTTAACGGTTATATACTGTATGATTCTCTTATAAGCAATAACTAAACTCTCTATTATATATTTTGATTCCTAGATACAGAGTATACAAAAGAGAGCTGAAACCTTTTGGTTAGAATGACCTTTTTGTGCTTTTAAGCACAAAAAGGTCATTCTAACCGAAAAACTTAAAGTTTAAATGTTCGCGCCTTGACCGGTTTTCCGGATAAGTGCACTCTATAAATCTATATTATTATTATTATTATTGCAAAGTAAACACTGTACTGGATTAATACATCAGAAGTTGAATGAAAAGAAATTAGCATTACATTTATAATGCCCTTACAGCATGACATTTTGAGCTGGCAATAAATCTCAATGACCACCGAGAAAACTAAATGTTTCGTAAGCTTAAATTGTTAAGTTCATGTATATCCTAGACTGTTAGACATCTAACATTGATCGTACATCTAACTCTGGCATCAGGTCAGCGCCCTCATTCCGCCAATGATGTAGACCACTACAATAATTATCTGTAATCATTCAGACATTTCCAATGGGTTCCCTGTTAGGCGTCCTAGACCGAACCATAGTTAGATGAAGATTAGCTGCTATTGTTCTTGGAGGTACGTGTAGTGTATGTTAACCTTGCGTAAAAGGGTTAGAAATCCCCTATATCATACCGCGTGTCGCATCAGTGATGGCATGGATCAAATTGTTTGCACGGTAACAGCAGATAATTTATTGCAAGGCATGTAAATTGATCAATTTGACACGTACCCATTGCAGCCGGTCTTATAATTATTATATCATACTAGTGTAATAGCAGTATTTCAGCTGGAGATTCCCACTGGAGTAAAGATAACCGTACGGATAACTGCCACTGCGGGAACCACTTCCCTTGTTATCATTATCCCACTTGAACCACTCCATGGAGACATTCATACCCTGGACCTCCTGGCATGTGTCCACATAGGCGAAGAGATAGAACGGGCTGTGTGACGGCAAGGTGATCGGGGCAGATGCATTACCACTGGTCATGCAGCAAAAGTAGATCAGAGTGTCCTGGTCGTACACTCCTGATGGCATGATGCCACTGAAGCTGTTACTGTTGTGTTTGCTCTCGTCATCCCAGAATATTGATCCAGATGACATACCTGGACAAACATAAAATGAACACACGTAATATGAGTATGATCGTTGAATGCATCTTATTTAAAAAAAAAATTTATGAAACAATGTTACGCCGTTTGAAGAAAAAAGGTTTAAAGCACAGTGGCACAGAACAGAAATGTTAACATTTCAATTTCAATACTCGTAAAGCTATCGTAAATGGTGTTATTCAGCTCACTCACCGCTAGGGCAGTTTAGTCCGTACTTAAACACACAGTACTCTCCACTCGGCCAGATAGGATCAGTATCGCCGACACGGTCTACGGTCTTCATGCAGAAGTGCTGGCGCATGTTATCCTGGCCATACGAACCCTCGAGGTGCAGTTCATATGACCAGTCGTTGTCCGACTGTGTGTCCTCAGTGTCGTGGTAACGTGATCCTGTCTTCCACACGAAGCCAGAATCAGTCGGGCAACCGCTGGTTGGCATCGGTAAACCGTAGACTCCCTGCGGCCAGCTTCCTACCCCTTGAATAAATAAATAATTATAATTCCACTGAAAGTTAAACAGTCGGAAAATGACAGCACAGGACTGCCTGTGTTTGTCACTGCACGCAGACCTTCGATAACTCACGGACGCGCTAAGTGAGTGGAGAATCTGGTCGATTCTATGACAGGGTCTGTGACAGTTGCAGATCGATCGAAGCGGCTGTTTCAAGCTCTGAAGGTATTATGCCTGTTGCTGCAAGTGTAGTCCCCACATTAGTTGTTGATCCTATGTTAAAGAAGCACTGAAAGAAATGTTTATGCTGTACTTGCCACAAATATAGTGCGCTGGTTGCAAAACAGGAATGGGCCTACATGTACAAAGAATTCATTGATGTCAACAGGCGGCATGCAGATGTTGAACATCAGATCATTTGTCACGACACACTTTTGGGGCTCAGAAATATGACAGAATGATACAGATATGGAATCAAACAAACACCAGACAAGTGTTAACCGTATTTAACAATACACAAGCCTACTTCACAAAGACCCTTTAAAGAAAACTCTTTCCACAAAGGCCCTTTGAAGTAGACTCTTTTCACATAGACCTTTTGAAGTAGATAGAATACGACATAAATATCCACGAAATGGATTGATTGCAAGAAGGAAAATTCAGGAGCTCTCTAACGTGGGAGGGGATGCCCTCACTCTAGCTCGCTGTGCGAGTTCAGATTCGGTCACTTCGTTCCCTTGGAAATAGCCCCACTCGCATTTCATAACCGGTTGATGCCCGTGGAAGAATTGCTTGGCAATCAGTAGTTGCCATAAAGAATGGACTGTGTTGTAAAAACCGATGAGTGTTAGTATAGTGCGCGACCGGGTGAACCCACAAAGACTTCGATGGCTATGGATGTCATTGGACGTATCTTGAAGACCAGAATGGGGTTTGAAGAACGTTATATAAAAGGGAAATGTGAACAATGGGAGAGAAAACTACTATTTCTCACAATTGTTCTTAATTCCTATTCTTTTTTTTAAAGTTATTGGTTCAATTTAAATTGAAAAAGCTGATTCCACTATTTTGTGATCTCCGAGTTTACAAGCGGACTGGCCTCTAACGATTTCAGACTTGAAGCGATTTCAACTATTTCTTGTATGTAGCTGTATGTTATATCAGAATAAAACATTGATACAACAAATCTTAACACTCTCTGCAGGGGGGGGGGGGCTCGGAGGCCCCCTTCCATAATTGTATTACCGCATCGTGACCGCTAAAGATTTTGCATTCTCGCTTCATGTCCCTTTCCCTGCTGTTTGGTGCACATTTTGACCCCCTCCCCCAAACATACGCACACGTACGTTCTAAATGTAAAGAATTCATGTATAATGCATAATTACATGTATATTTATTAAACATGACTTTATATACGTCACGCAATGTGACCAATATTGACCTGTATTTCTTAGCGGGCAAACACTTTATTATTGTAATGACTAGCGCTAGTATTGCACATGTCAGAACCATTAGCCCTATCTGCATTGGGGCCTCCATATTTTTTTTACTGCATCGCGACTGCTTAAAAGTTTGGATTCTCGCTTCATGACGTTTTCAACTGTTTTCTTGCGCACATTTTGATATCCAATTTTTCCATATCGGACATACCTATCTGTTGTTACACGTCAGTTAGTAAGTGTAGGTAATTAAAATTGCATATGTTTGTGTACATTTTAAATCTGTCAGACAGTGGATTGCATTCTATTAATTTTATGAATCGTGCTCAGGAATTGGTGTTGCTCAGGAATTGATTTCATGCTTCTGTATCATTCTGATAGAAACTAATTAAAGTTTGAAAATAAAAAACAGAATTATTAATTCTGTTTTTTATTTTGATCAATAGAAAACGTAAGCAGTAAAAACTATGAAAACAAAATGACATTACAAGTGCTGACTTACCTCTTCACATAAAATTAAATCAGAACTGAATGATTTCTCATGTGAGATACCTTATTCTAATTTTGACACAGTTTCTTCATGTTTTATTTTGTATTTCTACGCTGAAATATCGCAAAAATCATACAATATTCATTATGAATAGTTAATTAACTAATTATTCATCAAATGAAAATTCATTTGATGAAAATTAGTTATGCAATCAGATCAGCACATTGACATCTATTTGCAAGTGAAATTTTAACTTCATCGGTCCTTCCATTTCTGAGATAAATAGGGGCCTCCGCGGCCCCAGTATTTTCATGGAGCGAAATTAAATAGCCCAGTACACACAAGGTTAACTTAGGCTCAGGTTTCCGACGGATTTTGGAAAGGAAACAATAGGATTTTCTTCGTCATCAAGCAGCAGCACCATCACAGCGAAGCAGAAAAGCTATTGTATTGTTGACATTTTTCTTTTATGTTTTCTTCTTGTCGCCAAAATACCATAGACTTTGTGCATGGGTTTTGTAACACCCACTTTGCCATTCAACAAACATTGGTAAATGCATATAACCCATGTTGAAATTATGCGCAGTAACCTTGAAAATGTCATCACGCGTCACGTGACGTCGCATTAAAGGGGCAAATTTCAAACTCCATTATCAGCAAAAGTGCGAATGGACCTTTTTCGCACTATATCTAAGTTGGGAAAAGTTGTATCCCAAAATTGTAAGCATGTGACTTTGACGTCATCTCACGAATATTTAAGTCATGAATTTTTTAGACGTTAATTTCACATTCAATTGAGAATATTTGGACAAAATAGCGAGATTTCAAAATTGTTTTCACTTATTTCTATTGAGACATAGTTTATAATCACCCTATGAGGCCAAAATGACATCATGACGTCATCAGAATGTGAGATTTTAAAGCAAATATTATCCCTTGTCCAAGGACCTTGAAACTTGGTGGACTGTTAGTTATTGAGCCACACATGTAAAGTCTTCAGTTTGGCATTGATTGACCATTGTTTCGAATTACTATGAATTTTTTATTATTATTGTCAAGTCCAATAAACTTTGTGTACAAAATGTGCACAAAGCATAGGCAATGAGGGTGTATAGTATGTTAACCCTCAAAGAGACGGGGGCGGATTCCGCCCACTGCATTTTTTTATAGCGTCTCGTTTTTTTCTGCGTGTTGAGGCTTTATGACTTTTTCGGCAATCTTCTTAGGAACGTTTTGACACCAATTTTATTAACATTGGTGGTGCCGTTTTCTGACAAAATTTTCAGGGTCATGGTATAGCTTGACGGAAATGTTTCCATTGACTTGCACTACATAAAAGTTTAGCATCCAAGGTGCATATATCATTTCTTTTCGGGATTCTTTGGCATAATTAGCTCATTAATATTGCTGCATGCATTTATTGGATCTTCGTGTTTCATTATCATTGTCAAATTTATGCAAATCGGGAAAATTCAATTAAAAATATAGAAATTCAATAAAAACACTAAAATCATAAAAAAGGGGAAAACATGGAATAATAAATAATTAATGAGGTCTAATTATACAAACTATTATTTTTTCCAATGAAATTTTACACAAATGTTTATTATGTAATGCTCTATCACCCTGCAAAATGTCATTGGAATCCATTATTCAACGACCGAGATCTGAGGGGAGGGGGCGGAATCCGCCCGGCTGTGAGGTGGTCAAAATAACCCGGCTCTTTGAGGGTTAAGGCTTTTCATGGTGGGTGAAACAATATAGGATGGTTTGCGGTGATACCATGTTAAGGTCTCTCAAAGAAGAGGTGTGGTTTGGGAAAGAACCTGAGTGTTAACTCAGGTTATTTCTGAACCACAACTCTTCTTTGAGAGACCTTATACATGGTGTCACCGCAAACCCCCCTATATGTTAATAATTTCTTCGAATTATTATGAAGTTTTTGATATTATTATCATGAATTCCCATATACTTTGTGCACAAAATGTGTGTGTGTGCGTTTAGGGGATTGGAAGGTATAGGATTTTCATTTGGCATCTATCTAAGTTGGGACAAGTTGTATCAAAAATAGTCATCTCGTGATTATAACGTTATCTTGTGAATATTTATGAGGTCATGAATGTTGAAGATTTTCACATTCAATTGAGTATATTTTGCCAACACAGTGATATTTGTTTCCGTTAAACGTATCTATTGAAGATATGGTTCACAATCACCCTGCGCGGCCAAAATGACATGTCGTAATCACGACGTCATCAAAAAGTGATATTTTAAAACATGCTAAAGCTTCATTAATTAGATATTGTGTCAGGAATATTATGTGAATCGACACTTGCTTGATTTATGTATCTATGTGGAAAAGCCCTATGCTCTGTTGCAAAAAGACATAGAAGCTCTAGTTTTTCATCAGAATTGTTACACAATTTGGGAATCGTCACTCACCTTCGATACCTTTACGCTGGTGTTTCTTCTTTCCCCGGCAGTTTGCATTGAAGTTGGCGATAGTCTTCGCCATGAGCGAGGCGAAATCGTCTCCCGGTTCGGCGTGGGTCATGGCGCCGCAGGACTGCCCCTTGACAAGCAGCGAGGAAACCAAGACTGCCAAAGCCAGTGGCAAGAGAAGGACCTGCCGATAAGTGGAGGCACCCATCGCTAAAGAAATCACACTGCAAGGTATATAACGGCTCAACGAGCTTTCGACTGACACGGCTCTTCCCCTTCGCAGGATAGAGACAGGAATGCGCGCCGACAGATGCACCCTGGTCTTATCAGAGCAACCAGTCCCCGTCTCCATGGCAATGGGTTTATGTTCTTCTTGTTGTTCCATGGTATTTCAATAGGATGGCATGGAAACCTTCATCAACAATAAGACCCGCTTGCCACGTCAGCCATTCTAGCCCTTGGAGGAAGCAGGAAAGACTGGTAACCTTGGCGTATTGTTGTATTTATCGGCCGTTTCGTAATTAATTATGTAGAACATGTCGCGCTTGGTCCGCGCACACACATATGAAGACCAACCTGGCCTCGCTGATGTTAATTTGGAACCGATGATGGACTTCTCAAGTAGTCAACCAGTCTTTATCATGGTGGGGCACCAGTCGAAAGTATTTTACCATTACTTTCCAAAACTCAATAAGCTGAAGCAAAAGTGAAATTATGAACAATAAAATTGGAAGAAAACAACTTTTGTCGTCTCTAGGAGTAAAGCTTTTCATTAGTGCCATTTCACCGTGGCCACATTCACAAATTACAAATCTCGCATATTACTGTAATCATTGTGTCGTTTTCTAAATATTGTTTATTAATGTTTTGATCCATAGGCCTATTCTTGTCTATAATTAGGCCTATGTACATGTATTTTTTGTTTGTTTCTTACTATGTACATGGCTAACAATTTAGCATATGTCTGCAAAATATCATTTTTTATAAACCATGTATTTATAAAATATAATAATTCAACGTTTATGACTTACTGAAGCCATGCACCCTCGACCAAGCAAGTGTCTGGTATCTACGGCGGTCCATCGTAGTTTTTTAATTAATTTTCGGTGGGCGTTCGCAAGGCCGCTGTCGGTATGAATGGCGTTTTCCCCCGCCACTGGTGTGGGAGATAATTGGCAAGCTTTGTACCAGTTTTGATCAAAATAGAGCAATCATAACGCTTGACTTGATGCGCCTGCAAGACGCTACGCCGTTATATTGATATTTACCATCACCGCCAACACAGTAACCAGCTCTCACCTCCTCAGTTTTGTATTCATTTATATTTGAAGGCTTCCCTCGTTCTCCCGTGCGAAACTCTGTGTATACGTTCTCTATGCTTATTTCTTAGTAGTACAGAGCGAAGAAAAAAAATATAATCCATGTGCCCTCATTTGTTTTTGTAGGGGGGGGGCCTGCGTGGGTTTATCGAAAAAAAAAGGTGACCACGAATCGGTTCATTAAGAATACTATTAGTGTACATTTAAGCAAAGCATGCGGTGGGTTGGGTTCGAGCACTGTGAAAACTAGATCCGCAAAATCCCCGAAAAGGGTATTTGAAATGAAAATAAATAACTATTTATTATTAATAATGAATAACTATTTTGACCGAGTGAAATGATGTAAAGAGAATATTAATGATATTCCGTGGAAACTGAATAAATTAAACACCGTCCTATCACAAATTATTGGGTTACAATTCCATGGGAGAATAAAACTCCTGGGATTCTTATAATTTTAGTACCAGTGGTGCGTAGCCACTACCTGGGATCAAAGACGGAAGCAGGGAGTTCAGGTAATTTTGCACGCGGAGTACCGACGACTGTTTTATGACAATTATAGAGTCCTGGAAGGCTAATTAATTGTATCACACAATAAATTGTGCTGAAGGTACTCTACGTGCCTGTTCGTTACTTAAATATTTGCGATGAATGAGGAAAGACTTGGGACTCTAAATGCTAGCCTATTTGGCCCCGGAGGTCGATGGATGCCATCGTGGAGCCCGACAGCCTTGTCCAAGGCCGTCTCTCCGGTACGGCTCCGGGCAGTGATCCAGGACCAAACGCACGTAAACCACGGCACAGCGGCATTACCACGCCGCATCCAAGCTGTACACGGCACCGAACCAGCGGGTTTTCCCCGCTACTGGGAGGAGGGAGTTAATTGTCACGCTTTTTACGAGTGTTGCCTACAATATAGCAGCCATAACGCTTGTCTTGGTCATGATATGCGCGTGAGAAGCTACGCCGTTATACAGCAGTTATACGCTCTCTTGCTCAGTTTTGTATTCATTAACATTTGAAGGCTCCCCTCGTTCTCCCGTGCAAAACTCTGCGCATCCTTTCTCTCTGTTTATTTTGTTGTGGTACTAAGCGAAGAAAAGACGATAGAATCCCTCGACAGTTTGTTTGGGCGTGCGTGGGGTCTGCGTGCCGTGTACAGCTTGGAACTCCCTGCATCGAAGCATTGGTACTCAGGAGATTAGAATCCCGGTGATTATTTTTGTTCTCCCATGGAATTGTAATCTAATAATCTGTAAAAGGACGGTTTTTTTTTTCATTTTCCACGGAATATCATTTATATTCTCTTGACATCATTTCACTCTGTCAAAATAGTTATTCCGCTCACTCACAAACATAGATATAATTCGTTTTTGAAAACACAAGTTTGTTGCGGATAGTGTACATTTTAACAAATCTCAGCGGTGGGTTGGGGTCGAGCCACACATTAGTAAGTGTTGACCAAATGATAATGTGCAATTTTATTTTAATGTCATTATGCAACGATTAATAGACGTATATAATATTTTGCAATTAGATGCACATAATTGTGATTACAACTTTATCCAAAATTAAAGTATTGTATTATTAGTTATTATTATACAACGATTAATAGTGTTGGCCTATATAATATTTTGCAATTAAATACACATAACTTTATCCAAAATTTAAGTATTGTTATGAGTCGACATTACATATACGGTAATAAACCAAACTAATCGAATCACTCTATTGATACATTGAAAATTGAATTCAATAAATTGTTAGCTACACCTGAAGTGCAACTATGCAGGACATTTTGAGCTGGAAACAAATATCAACGACCAGCGTTAAACTACGTTTCGTAAGCATAATGCGTTATAATAATACTTCCTAGATTAAGCCTTCAAATGAAATTAGATTCATTCCCTATGCATTCCCTACAGTGTCGGTTACCTAACACATATCGTTTCAGTGACTTTGATGCAAATGGATATATGCATCGTTTTGAATTATTTGCTCACACGAAAGAAAAACTACTGGTTAATTAGTCAAGTTACCGGTATCACAGAACCTTTCGTATTTTGATAATACTTGTCTCATTGTATTTATCTATAAACAAATCTGCTTTTGAGAAAGGTTGTGCAAGGTTCCAACGTTCAGGCCCTTCTAATTTATGAGATTGGTCAGTTTGGTCAGAAAGCTGTTTCCTTTTTCTGTGTATGATTCTGTAATAAAATATGATAATATTTAGAAACTTTCGTAAGCTAGAAACGGCTTTGTAAGCATAAACTGTTACAATAATCCTTCGTAGTTTAAGTCTTCAAATGATCTTCGATCTTTTCCATATTCATGCATTTCCTAGAGTGACGGAAACAAACCTAACAATTAACCATTCAGAACGATTTAATGACTTTCCTGTTACAGTTTGCAACATTTGCAATTTTTTTGTATATTACTTTGACTTTCCTGTTAGTGTAAGGATGCATTATTTTGAATTAAAAGGTTATGTAGGAATTCTGTTCTCTGTAGGAATGACAACGAATTCTCTGATCAAAAAACTATCCAGTTTAGTGATTACAGAAAAGATTCGTGTAGTGATAATACTTGTCTCGTCGAGTCTTCATCTACAAAAACATTCTGCCTTTGAGAAAGGTCCTGCTTGGATCAAAACGTGTATTTACGTATTTCTATAATTGTCTAATACGATAGAGTACACACTAAAATTTCTATTATATATTTTAGAATAGTTATCTCTCATTATTTCCTAGATATAGAGCATACAGACGTGCCCATTATACTGGATTAATACAACATCTAAATGAAATCAAGTCACGGGTAACATATACATTTATCTTACAGCATGACATTTGAGCTGCCAATTAACCTCAACGATCACCGACAAACTAATTGATTCGTAAGCTTAAATGAAAATGAAAATCAGTTTCTTTAATAGGTCTATGGATTTTCTAGAGTGTCAGACACCTAACATTGATCGTACACCTAACTCTGGCATCAGGTCAGCGCCCTCATTCCGCTAATGATGTAAAACAATAACAATGATATCCATAATTCTTTCTAATAAAGCCTTAAAATGATGTACGATTCTTCCCGAAATTCATGCATTTTCTAGACTATTAAACACCTAACATTGACCATAGACTTTACTTTGGCATCAGGACAGAGCTGTCATTCAGCTAATGATGTAAAACACTAACAATGATATTAACAATCCTTCAGCGCGTTTCAATGGGTTCTCAGATTGTGTGAAGATTATGCAAGTCAATGGAGCAAGTCTATTCTCTAGAGTAATGATGTTACAACAGAATCAATTATTATCTAGTCTTGCAATAGGTATAGACCTAGCCGTTTCTTTTACGTTGAGTGAAAGGGTTATGAATAATTTCATTTTCCCATGGCATGGGATAGGTTCTATCATACCGCGTGTCGCTTCAGTGATGCCTTGGATCAAATTTCTTGCACGGGAATAAGAGACTTTGTATGCTGATCAATTTGACACATACCCATTGCAGCCGATCTTATATCATAACAGTGTAATAGCAATATTGCAGCCTGAGATCCCCATCGGGGTGTAGGGTACTGTACGGATAACTGCCACTGCGTGAGCCTGTTCCGGTGTTATCATTATCCCACTGGAACCACTCCATGGAGACATGCATACCCTGGACCTCCTGGCATCTGTCCCTGGAGGCGAAGAGATAGAATGGGCTGTGTGACGGCAAGGTGATCGGGGCAGCTGCATCACCACTGGTCATGCAGCAGAAGTGGATCAGAGTGTCCTGGTCGTACACTCCTGATGGCACGGTGCCACTGATGCTGTTAGCATTGTCGTTATTTTCGTCATCCCAGAATATGGATCCAGATGACATATCTGGACAAATAACATAAAATGAACACATGCAATAAGGAATACCATTGTTTAATACGTCATTGTATTAACAATTGATTGATCAATGAATTAACCGTGACTTCCACCTCCGAAACTGATCACCTTGCGGGTAGAGATGAACATAGCTTCAGCACCAGCATTTTGAAGAAAAAAGGGGAAATAATATGCACCAAGACCCCCCTCTCCGCTTGCAAAAACAGAAAGGTTAAATATTTCAAATCAATACTCGACAAGCTATAGTGAATTGTGTTATTCAGCTCACCGCTAGAGCAGTTTTGTCCGTACTTGAACACACAGTACTCTCCACTCGGCCAGACACGATCAGTATCGCCAACACGGTCTACGCTCTTCATGCAGAAGTGCTGCTGCATGTTATTCGAGCCGTATGAACCATCGAGGTGCAGTACTTCTGACCATTTGTTGTCCGAATTTGTGTCCTCGGTGTCGTGCAAACGTGATCCTATCTCCCACACGAAGCCAACATCAGTCGGGCAACCGCTGGTTGGCATCGGTAAACCGTAGACTCCCTGCGGCCAGCTTGTCTGCCCTGGAATGAATTAATAATGGAAATCAATCCAAGGTTAGACAGTCGGAAATTGAGCACATGACTGGCTGAAGTGTTTGTCACTCTATGTAGACTTTGGATAAATCACGGACGCGCTGAATGAGTCGAGACTCCATGCCATGGTTTGTGTAAGTTGCAGATCCATGCGGCCGTTGTAAGCTGAGGTCTCATACCTGTGCTGGCCGTCACTGTCGTCTGTTGCCTTGTTGATGACTCGGTAGGCGTGGCGGTGGATGTCCTAGTGACTTCTGATCCTTTTGTTGTAGCTGACGGGGCAGAAGTTTGCCCCTTTCCGGTGGTTGCTGTGAGGCTAGTCCCCACCTCCATTGTTGATCCTATGTTAAAAAAGAAATGAAATAATTGATTCTACTTTACTAAAACATATCTAGATGAGCAATATTCCATACACGAAGACCTCATGGACGTCAAGAGGCCGGGGAAAGGGAAACAGACGTATAACACGAAAAACAGTTGGGAATAGTACAAACAATTAATAGACAACCGAGAATAATATTTAACAAATTGCATAAGTTCTTTCCTCATACAAAGACCATTTGAAGTAGATTTGTTGTATGGCCTTCCCAACACACAGATTAACAAACTTCAGAGAGTGCAGAATGCTTGTGCCCGACAATACATCAACATTTTGTCGAATCACTCCTCTTCTCGTGGAATTGCATTGGCTTCCTGTTGGGTCTAGAACATTTTGCTGATAATATACAAAGTTTTTCAAGAACTGGCTCCACAATACTTAACCCA
This sequence comes from Luidia sarsii, assembly GCA_949987565.1. NCBI lineage: Eukaryota > Metazoa > Echinodermata > Asteroidea > Paxillosida > Luidiidae > Luidia > Luidia sarsii. The sequence continues at coordinate 21,174,220 of OX465102.1, read as the reverse complement.
GTTTGTTTCGGACCCGTTACCATCTTCGTAGTTCTGGTGACGGTACCTTTCTCAATTATCCCGCGGGTCGGGGTAAGGCTAGCATTGGGGATCGAGCATTTGAGTATTGTGCACCCCATCTCTGGAATAAACTTCCATGTCAAATTAGACACACAACCAGTGTTGTTAGTTTTAAGTTAAAAAGTTAAAAACTTAAAAGTATTTTATTAATTGGAAAAATAAAGGCGGTTGTAATATTGTGGATGTGTATTATCTTAACAATAATTATAATGTTTTAATTAATAATTGTGTTTTTGTAATATCTTGTAATTTCTTTTTAGGTCTAACTACTCTTCTACATGTCTATGTTATTTTTGATATTGTAATGCGCTCTTGAACATGTTATGGAAAAACCGCTATAGAAATTCAATATTAGTATTATTTATTTTATAAACTGCACAAAATGTCGTGATTGCAAGCACAGAAATGCAAAAGAAGCCTTTTATTGTAGAATATGGGCACCATCGCTCCCTATCGCTCGCTCTGCGAGTTCGGCATCGGTCACTTCGTTCCCTTGCACAAATGGTCGCAATGTTTCCATAATGAATGAACTATGTTAGACTGCTGAGTGTTAGTACGCTACCGTGTATCCTACAAAGACTTCGATGGATGTTATGTATATTGGACGTGTCTTGTAGACCAGGATTTGCTTTGAAAAAGTTAGGCTAATAGAATAGAAACATTTAAAAAATGGCAAAGAAAGCCTTACTACTTTTCCAAACTGTGTGAAAGTTCCAAGTTAGTTTTCCTGCTTTGTTGTTTTACTTCAATTGTGAAAGGTGCATCGGCCTACACTTTGTGTGATCCAAGAGCTGCTGTATAGCTAGGTTTACAACAATTGTGTTTCCATCGGAATTAAAGGGGGTGCGTGATCCCTGGATTTCCAACAATTTCTTTGATAGAAAAGACTGTACGTGTTGTACATACCGCCTGCACAAACATGCACGTGCGTACTGTTTGTAAGGAAATCTTGCATAAATCATATAACTATTTATTACAAATGACCATAGCGGGCATACATTTCAATATTGTAATGATTTGCCCTAGTAATATACACAAAACGACGCCTTGATTTCCACTCGTGATTTCGTTCGAGGCAAATTGGTAGGTTTCGTGTGGGTGATTATAGGCCTTTCTGAAACTTTATGCACATTTTATGCATAGAGCTCAAAACGAGGCTATGGGCACTAGATTTCCAAGATGGCGGGAAATTCAAGAGACCTTACCGTTGTTTCTAAAATTACGTTCGGTTTCGTTGAAGAATATGTCATGAAAAGATCAAATAGCAACGAGAAACAACAATATCTTGTAAATCTAGCTCCAATAGCCTCGCTTTCAGCATGCAATTTGCATAAATATTAAGAAAGGCCTATTGAGGCCGAGTGACTGGGGAACATGGAGAATGTTTAGAGTTTAATGGTCAACTGAAGTGCACAAATTTGAAAATCCTGATTTGGCATTAAAAATGTTCATTAGTACATTATAATCCCAGATCAAACATAACTTTTGTGTTTCAGGCTCATTAAAAGCCTTTTTTAATTAATTTAAATTTTGCTTGTAGTTATTGAGGGCGCTGTTCTTTACGTCACCCGCGAAGGTCGTATGCACTTACATAAACGGAGGTTCCCTGAGCTGACGTATTCAGTAGGTAACGCACGTTTTTTGAGCGCGGCACCAATCTTTTTCTCGTCGAAAAAACCCTGACAAATTTGTTGGCCGAGACGTCTTTCGACAAGCTTTTTCTTGGGAATCCGATGAATTATCAGTCGATAACAAGAATAGAGATTCTGAAAATAGTTTTCCTATGGCCACAGGAACACATTGCCAAACTATTCACGTATGAGCCCGGATGGTCTCCGTGAAAACAAGCCTCGAAATGGACACTGCACTGCACGATTTCACGGGTCGGATTACTTCGGTCGTGTCAGCGTGATTTTTGACGTCCAAATGCGGCTTATTCTAGGATAGTCAGGGAATAAATACGTGTTTATTCCACTGCTGCAATCTTTGACAACGAATCTGGCTGGCATGTCAACGGGTCTGTCAATACTTTACTCCCGAAATTGGTTCTCTTGAAAAACGTGCACTGACTGTTGGTATACGAACGTACAATACAATAGTTCCCCGACAAGAGTATGGACCGAGTCTTCATCCGCTGACGTCACCATTGCACTTTTGCTATTGCACTTTTGTTATGTCAAATATGAGTAAATTTAAAGCGACAGATTTGATTGCTTATCAATTGGTTACGACTGTGGTCATGCAAGATTTATCCACGCCTGCAATCCCCTTGGTCCTGTATTTTTGTGTGAAATTTGCCTTTTTTTAGTAGATTTGCAAAATTCGTTAATCGTCACTCACCTTCGGTATCTTTACTCTGGAGTTTCTTCTTTCCCCGGCAGTTTGCCTTGAAGTTGGCGATCGTCTTCGCCATGAGCGAGTCGAAATCGTCTCCCGGTTCGGCGTGGGTCATGGCGCCGCAAGACTGCCCCCTGACAAGCAGCGAGGAAGCCAAGACTGCCAAAGCCAGTGGCAAGAGAAGGACCAGCCGATAATTTGAGGCGGCCATCTCTAAGGAAATCACACGGCAAGGTATATAACAGCTCCTAGCGTGGTGCTTTTTACTGACTTGGCTCTTCCCCTTCGCAGCACAGAGACATGATTAAGCACCAGCAGATGCACCCTGGTCTTATCTGAGCCACCGGTCCACGTCTCCATGGCATTGGGTTCATGAATTATTCAATTCCCTTCTCCATTGTTTATTTAAACAGGTTGGCATGGAACCCTGCATCAACAATAAGAACCGCTTGCTTCGTCAGCCAGTTGAGCCCTTGGGGACGCTTGAAAGACACTGACGTTGATCCTGGTAAGTGTTGGCATTAGTGTCTATCATGTAAAGACACGCCGTGCTACACATGGGCTCGCACGTATGACCTGGCCTAGCTGAAGCCTTGGGAGGGTTGCTTGGAACACTCGTTACCTTGACGTTAATTTCCGAATAGTTGTCCTCTGTTTCATAATTATTTATAAATAACATGCCGCGCTTGCTCCTAAGTGGCCTCGCTGATGTTAATTTGGTCGTATACTTTGAATGCGAATGTGTAGAAGTATGGTAGTCTCTAATCAGTCGTTATGATTAGGCTACGTATACCGTCGATATTTACCCTCTAGAAATACAGTTAATTCACAGGATATTTTAAACTGAATTTTACAGTTTGGTGTCGTATTTTGTCCTTAAGCCTAAACCTTAATTTGCACATGAATAAAGGCTATACTGTATACGGCTGTTCAAAAACTGTCATTTGGATGTTTCCGTGTTTTCTTCTTGAACGGCAGTAAATATACTCTTCAGGCTCGACGATTTTGGATATCGCATACAAATACTGGTTCCCATCGTCACGATTATTCGACGCTGTAAAAAGGGGTAGTGAATAATTTTCACTTTTTTGAAATGATTTGACTTGAAAAAAAACCCATACTTTGGTCCTGTGAGAAAACTGTCAATGCTACTTTGGGTTAATTTGAGATTCAAACTGCAATCTGCCTCGTGAATCCAACTTGCTAGATTTGTTTCTATTGCTTAACTGAAATAATTACCTACAATGCAATAACAGGTACTCTGCGATTTACTTTTTCACGCCTTTTCAGGCTATGTTCTACATAACAATAACATGCGGTCTATTGTGAAATCCCAATTTGTTCAACCCATTTTTACAGTGAGTGTATTATCAAGCTTATTACAAATCGCAGTTATGGACTTTACCATTGACTATGTATTTTAACTCAAACAATATCTTAGTCGTTCTATATTTGTTTGGTGTTTCACTCACGCCTCTGGTTTATCATAGTACCTTGGGACATTTAATTTTTCATACTAGTATGCAAAAATAGTATGCTGATAACACTGTGCATATTGCCTTGGAGAAAGGTCCTGCTAGGATCGAAGGTCCTGTTAGGCCCTCTAACCTTTGAGACCATTATTGTTGTGTTAGTTATTTTCACAGTTTCACACATATCATCTCACATTGGAAGTTTTATTTATTTATTTATTCCGGTTTTTTTTGCCCAGGGTATGCCCAAACAGTTTTAAAACTGTTTCCCTTTGGGGCCCTGCATATTAAAAACATTGAACATTAAACATTAAAACATTAACATTATACATTAGAAAACATTAAAAACATTAAAAGTTTATAAAATATTACGATCAAATGTCAATTTATATTTACAAATTATATACAAGAGGGTGGCAGATCGTTTAGAACCCTTTCACAAGATGGAGGAAATTCCCATTCGGCTCCAATTTGGTAACCAAGTATAAAACTCCATAGATCAGTACAACTGACTGGCTTTTACAAGGTGATGGCTTGGCGTAGTTCTGATTTAAATGTATCTGCTGAATCCACTCTTCTAAGTTGTTCGGGAAGATTGTTCCATATGTTCGCACCATTCACAGCGAAACTTTTGACATAGCACTCTTTCTTAGCTAAAGGTACTTTCAATGCCTTGTTGGTTGATTGCTTTGTTTCATTAATTCACATTAGGTGTGAATAGACTTTTCATGTACAAAGGTGTCATTTTGTTAAGACATTTAAAGACAAGAATAGCTTTCTTAAACTTCACTCTTTCAGGAAATGAGACCCAGTTTAGTCTGGCAAACATATCTGCTGAAGGGGCTAGAGGGGTACATTTTATGATAATTCGTGCAGCCCTTTTTCAGACATTTGTTGAGGGTATTGTCGTGGGAAGCAAACCTCCCTCCCCATACTGTACAACAATATTCTGAAGTTGGCATAACCAAGCTAATACAAAGTGTTAGCAGGCTGTTCTGTGTTACACAGTCACGAATTCTGTTTAACATGCCTAGCTTAGACGACACCGTTTTCTTACATATTCAACTTGTGGGCCCCAACTTAGTGTATCATTAATAATAACTCCTAGGCATTTACAGCACATTTCTTTAATAATAAGTTTGTCGGCAATATACATATTCAGTTCCGCATCAGATATTTTCTGCCTAGTACCAATAAGCATACATTTGGTTTTGTTTGAGTTGAGTCTAAGTTTGTTTCTCACACACCAATTGTGGATTCTATCAGTAGCTACATTTAGACTCCTTTTCAACTTCATTAATAGAGAAGGAGCTGCATGTTAAAGTAGAGTCATCCGCATACATAAACAGATTACAGTTGGGGGTATACAAGATGGTAGGTCACTTGTGAAGATAATAAACGAAAGTGGACCTAAGATTGACCCCTGTGGAACGCCACAGTTGAGTTGCAGGTCGTTTGATATTTTGTCATCAAGTTTTACAGACTGGCTTCGGCCACTCAGGTACGACTGAAACCAATTGATTACAGAGGGCGACATGTTCAGCCTTTTAAGTTTATCTACAAGGATTTCATGATCAACACAGTCAAAAGTTTTGCTCAGGTCAATAAAAACACTACCCGTAACTTTGCCCTTCTCCATAGCTTGGAAACATCTGTTTGTAAAAACATGGAGGGTAGTTTCAGTTGAATGCAATGGTCTAAAACCTGATTGACAACCGGGAATCAGAGTACTTTCCTCCAGGTAAGTATATACTGCCAAGTGCACCCATCTCTCTAAAATCTTGGAGACAATTGGCAGTATAGATATAGGCCGATAATTACTTGAACTGCATTTGTCTCCAACCTTGTGAATTGGTGTTACCAGAGCATGTTTCCAGTCTTTAGGGTATCTCCCACATCTTATGGATAGGTTAAAAATATGAGTAAATCATTTAGTGACATACGGAGAGGCTATTTTAATCATTTTAACAGTAATGCCGTCCGGCCCTGTAGTTTTCCCAACTAACATTGACGATACTTCTTTTCGAACGAACTCTTCTGTGATGTCCGGTATTACGCATTGATAATCTATTGAATTTATTGAATTATCGCAGATAGGGACGCGAGAATTGTCCTCTTCGGGTTCGCTTGGAATGCCGTGATCAGCCAAACGTTCCCCAATCGTTGAGAAATGCTTGTTAAATATATTTGCAATTTCAGTAGGATCGTCAATATTTTCCCCATCTGCAGAAAGGATAGAGCTCGGAGTATATTTCTGTTTCTGCGGAAGAATCTCCTTTAGTTTTTTCCATAGCATGGATGAATTGCTTTTATTTTCTTCTATGAGTGACGCAAAAATTTCACCTTTCTTTGTTCCGCAGCTTTTTGTATACATCCCAGTGAATTTGGGAGTCTGAGCGTTTCGCGGTCTTGTGTGCATGATCACGCAGACGCATGGGTTGCAGAATGTCCCCATCGAGCCAGGGTAAGGGAGTGCCTCGAATGCGTTTGGTTTTAATTGGTGCGTGGAAATTGATAATTTTCATAAATATGGAGTGCCACATACACCACGCTTCATCCATATCATGACAATTTAGAACACATTGCCATGGGGTATTAAGGGAATTTTCTTTCAACGCATCACTATCTATATCTTTATAGCATCGAAAATTAATTGAGCGGCCTTTCATTTTAGATGTTGTCCCACTATCTATTCCGTACACAAGGTAGTGATCGCTTAGTAGGACTGGAAGAACACCACATTCGTTAATGAGCTCAGGGTGGGAGCTGAAAATGAGGTCGATTGTGGTTCGAGTGGATTCAGTAATACGGGTGGGCTCATTTATGAGTTGTGTCATTTGAAACAGTTCGAAACATGTAGTGATTGGATTCGAGTTTACGACTCTATCGCTAGCGGAAACATCGTGATTGAAATCACCAGTAACAATCATTTATTTGCACTCACAAGAGGCCTTATCAATAATATCACCTAATGTATCAACGAATTCGATACAACTTGAGGGTGGTTTATACATCGAACTTATAAGCACAGGCTGCCTTTGTTTACACTTGATTTCAACCCATATGCACTCAACGTCATCTGTTTCAAGATCTTCTGGACGAATGAAAGTCAGAATATTTCGGATAATTATACATTGCAACTCCACCACCATGCCGGTTTCTATCTTTTCTGATAACGGAATAACTGGGTAGAGATATCTCATCGTCGGCGATTGAGCCATCGCAAAATGTTTCATTTAAACAGATGATATTGAACGGATTTTTAGACATAAGTATTCAAAAATGATGAAATTTATTAACTATGCTCCTTACATTAAGATGGGCGAATGAGAAACCTTTGGAGTTTTGACTGTGTATAATACCTTCCGTTAAGTTTACTGTCCGTTAAGTTACCATGGAAATATTGTTTTAATGATTCGTTTCTCTTTAAATGAATCAAATCCATAAATTTTCGGTGTAGATTACATCATGTTATACATCTATATTGGTGAAGACAAGATTTCGATAAAACAGACAGCAACTGAGTAATTTGGCTTGAAGTCATAGTGTTGGCGTTTGAAATGCCATAATTGTGATTGCAACAATTTAGACGGTGTTAATAAACTTTGAAGACCCCTTCAAGTCAATGAACAATTCAAGATATTCAAATGAGACAACTTGAATTTACTACAGTCTCACTTCTATGACATTTTCCCACACAAATTACAATTCACGTTGGGATTCTACGACAAGTTACTTCATTTTTACCGTAAACAGTACGTGAATAGTACAGTAGATGATTTCCATTATACAACCAAGGCATCTTTGGGGTTTTTACCGGTGTGCCTGTATATTTACGGTCTCCAGTTGTTTAAGAGAAAATCCTTTTGCATATCACTATAAACAAAATAGCCAATTATTCCATGACATTGTGCAGGTGTACTGCACATCTATAATGTAAAGTACAGTACACACGAATCCTTAAATCCATTCGTATGAAATTCTTCCCAAATCCGATACTACTAAATCGCTGCGACGCGAAGCCGCGAATTATTGTGTATTTCTAGAATACTCATATTGTCATCTAATAAACGTAAGACTGCTATGAGAGACTTGTGAAGAAGACTAACCGATCTATTCCTTGATCAAATTTCATAGAGCTGCTTAAGCGTGAAAATCCGCCAAGCCTGAAAATTCTAACCCGCGTAAACAGGATTGAAAACCACATTACGATGCAATGTCAATTGCTTCTGACGTGTATTCGATGCACTATTCTTTTCTTAACATCATTTAAACAAAAGTGAAGTTGGGTTGTCAAAATTATCTCGTAAATCATTAAAAAAATTCTTAAAGAAATTTTGTTTGCTGAAACAACTTTATTAAATATTAAATTGGATCAAGATAAAAGACAGCCATCCAATTGAACTTAAAAAAAACGAATAAGAGAAGTGCACAAACCAGGTAACGGTCAATAAAAAATGTACCTGGTGAATGTTTTGGTTGGCCTTCATGTGTTGGTATGGTTATACTCAAACGATTGGGACGAGATGTATATGAAGGCAGACGTTTGAAGCTCAACTTTTTACTGTATCCCAATGCGCATGTGTACGATGTCAGATCATGGTAAGACACCTATAGCAGTCGTTTTGGTGGCTGAGGTATATAACGGGACACACGTATGAGGCGTAAACACAACACTGCATTTATAGCGTGTAATCTTTATTCAGACGTTATCAATCTCGGTACTGTGAATAATGCAGATATTTGTGCCCGTGACTCACTTACGAAACTTGTATAAATGATTAAGTTGCACATTGATTTTGTTTACTTTACAATTCAATTAATTTACATTCTTCTATGGAAAGATTTCACAAGACAACTGGCAATGGAAAGTCATACATTTAAGCATAATTATGAGTAAACATTACATAAAATAATTGCATCAAACTAATAAACGCACATGATTCAGATATGAATGAAAGAATCTGCAATGCTCTCACAGCGTGACATTTTGAGCTGACAATAAATCTGAACGACCACCGACAAACTAGATGTTTCGTAAGCATAATGGCTTGCAATAAACCTTCCGAAATTAAGGCTTCGAATGACATTGAATTTTTACTATATTCGTTTATTCCGACACTTCTGTCAACTAACTATGGCATCAGGTCAGCGCCCTCATTCCGCCAATGATGTAGACCACTACAATAATTAGAAATAATCCTTCAGAAAGTGTCATTGACTGTCCTGTTAGTGTTAAGATACATCGTAAGATACATCGCAGATACATGAATACATGAATTGAAAAGGTACCGGACCAAGTCTATTCTCTAGGCGAATATTACTTGAAAATGAAAGAATTCTTTGATAAAAGGAACTGTTTAGTCTAGTGATTACAGACCGATACCTATATTGATCATTCCTAATAGTGATAATTATTGTCTTGTGAAGTCTTAACCTGCTAAACAAACATTTTTGAGAAAGTTCATGCTAGGATCAGAACGAGAGGCCGTCTCAATTGACGAGATTTTCATTGATTGCCTTTGAGAAATGTCCTGCATGTATAGAAACTTCCAACCCTCCTTTGTGTCCATATCAGCCTTTTAGTCATTTTAGCCCTGGGCATTCCCCGTACATTGCATATCATACTTAGCTTCAGAATGTGGATAATTACCTTTTTTCTGTATTTTGTTCTATCTTTTTATGTATCCTGAGGAGATCTCGACAATAGTATTTATCAAATCTTGGAATATTTGCGCATTTGTTTGTTTATATTTTCCACTAACCACATGGAAAGTATACACAGTACTGTGTGTATATTTAATGCAACACCAGTCCGTTGAGAACCAGACCCCCCCCAAAAAAAAAAAAAAAAACCCCAAAAAACAAAAAACCAAAAACACTCATTTACAGGCCATAACCCCTATAAACTATAGTTTTAACCATACTAGTACATCTGGGAGGTCCTTTAAAACGTAAACACTAGGACATCAATCCCTAGGACAAGCGCTCCTGGGAAAACCAGCAGTTTGTCCCTGACCCCAGTCTGAATTGGGCGGCAAAGTCAACCTTGAAGTGTTGACAGATGCCTCATTACAGGATAAACCGACATTGTGAGATTCCAGTGGAATTTGGGACCAGGGGTGGCAAATTTAAAACTAATTAATTAGAGATAGCTGTCCCCATGGTGAATTGATCGAGGGTTAGTCAGTAAGGGGTTTGCACACATTTTGAATGATTTTCTAATACGATATATTAATAATCAAAATCTCTTTTAAATATTTTCTAGATATAGAGTATACAAAGTGAACACTGTACTGGATTAATAAGTTAAAAGTTTAATGAAAAAAGTTAGCCTTACACCTGCAATGCCCAATGAACTTACAGCATGACACTTTGAGCTGGCAAATAATCTCAACGAACACCGACTTACTAATGTTTTGTATTCTTAATATGTTACAATACTCCTTCCTAGAGTAAGCCTTAAAATGAATTTTTATCTCTACATTAAATTCATGCATTTCCTAGACTGTTAGACACCTAACATTGATCGTACACCTAACTCCTAAGTCCAGATAGAATAATAGTGAAATTTCAATAAATATTCCACCGACGCATAAATGTTATGTACTAATCACCACTCATATTGTATTCTGGTTTTACTTGTGAGATGGCAAAGAGTTCAATCTGTAAATTAAACATTCAAAAGACAAAACAAACCAAAATGATATGTACTCCCCTCTTAGAATGATCAAACAGTACATTAACAAACTGGGAAATACATGTAGCTCTCTTCAGAACAACAAAATGTATATATCTGCTGCACAGTTAAACAATGACATAATTACATTACCACAAATATGGAAGGTTAAATTTAGGGACTGAAATTTCACTATTATTCTATCTGGACTATAAAGAAAATTATATTCATTTTACTCTATAACAATTATCCTTCAAGAAAATAAAGTGCACTTACATCATTGGGCGCATTAGGGGGAAATCAAGGTGGAGTATTTTGACAATGTAGCAAGATCGCTGTAACCGAAATATAACTGAACTGTAGAGCTGCACCGTTGTCAACGGAACAGCGCCCTCGTGTGTCTACAGGAGGAGAGCCTATGACCTCAACATACTTTTTTACATCCTATCCACAACATCCCGGCCCCTTAAATGAGCATTCAAACAAATATGATCATTTACTACATTAAGACTATTAAGTATATAACTGCTAACTACACTGAAACTTCTTTAACATAAACAAACATTATGGTCAGTGACAGTCACTTTAAGATCATTATGCACTACACTGTAATCAATCATGTACCCTTAATAAAGACAACCGCGATGAAAAAAGTCATTACAAGTCAATTTAACAGGTTTCTCACAAATCTTGAACACACAACATTATATACTAGCTAGTACATCTTTCTGCTTCTTTCAACAACCTTCAGCAAAATGTAGTTATGTAGTCTACTCAGATGTATGAACATACACATTCACCAAGGGAAAATCACACATGTGGTTGCCTTCGTCTTGACCTTGGCTGTACGCACCAGGTTGTCCGCTCCGGGGTAGACCTCCTCCACTCTGCCCATGGACCACTGGTTTCGGGGTAGATTGTCAGCAATGAGTACGACATCTCCAACCTCTACGTTTCTTGCTGGATTGTTCCATTTGCATCTCTGCTGCAATGTTGGTAGGTATTCTCTGCTCCACCTGTGCCAAAAGATATCAGCAAGGTATTGGATTTGTCTCCAACGTTTCCGGCTGTACTGGTCATTCCTCTGGAATATGTCTGCTGGCAAGGTGTTGTTTGAACGCAACAAAAGCAGATGGTTCGGCGTCAATGCTTCTGCATCCTTCACATCATCAGAGACCACGGTGAGTGGCCGACTGTTGATCACTGATTCAACAATACACATCATGGTTGAAAGGCTTTCATCGTGGAGAACTTGTTGATTCATTACAGTGTTCAGGACCTTTCTGATTGTTCGTATTTGTCTCTCCCACAGACCGCCCATGTGGGATGCTGCAGGGGGATTAAATTTCCATCTGATCTCTCTCTGCAAGAGATATTCGTGGATCTGCTGCTTGTTCCAACGGTTGATTCCTTCTCTAAGCTCACGCTCAGCACCTACAAAATTGGTGCCATTGTCACATCGGATACTTCTCGGTTGACCCCGCCTTGCGGTGAAGCGCTGCAAGGCATTAAGAAATGAGTCTGTCTCCAGGGAATGTAGTACTTCAATATGAACTGCTCTTATCACAAGGCATGTAAAGATACACCCGTACCTTTTCACTTGACTTCGGCCTAGTTTGACCATGAATGGTCCGAAGCAGTCTTCACCGACGGAGGTGAAAGGGGGTTGATTAGGCGTCACTCGATCTCGAGGTAGATCTGCCATCTTCTGAGAGATGAGTGGTGCTGACTGACGTCTACACACAAAGCAGTTGTGTAGAGCTTTGCGTACTGCTGTCCGTCCACCCATCACCCAATACTGCTGCCTCATTCTGGACAAGACATGTTCTCTCCCAGAATGTCCTAATGCAAAGTGGATGTGTCTTACTACCAGCGTGACGATGTGACTATTCTTTGGAAGAATTATTGGATGCTTTTCCCATGTCTTTAGCTCGGCATTTTTGAGCCTTCCTCCAACACACATCATTCCTTCTCTATTCATCTTGGGGTCTAGCTTATGCAGTGGGCTCGAATTCTTCACAGGGTTACCTGTCTTCAGTGTCTGGTACTCATCTGGGTAGTCTTGCCGTTGAACATATCTGATGATTGCTTGCTCTGCCATGTCAAGATCATCTACTGAGAGTTGCTTCTTCAAGACATTTGGCATGCCCTGACTCTTGTTACGCAAGTGCTCTCCCACTCGCAGAATCCATGCTACTCCCTTCTTCAGCCTGTGCCATGATGAGTAGTGCTGTAATATCTTGTCTGTTGCATTGATTTCATCTCTCCCCACTGCTAGTGTGTGTACTTGCTCTCTGCTCTTCTTGAGCTCTGGGTCAATCTGCTTCACCACAGGCTCCACTACTATTGGCTCCTTCGGCCATTCATATTCTGATTTCTGGAGAAACTCTGGCCCTTGTAGCCATCTTTTGCTCTTCTTAAGCTCACAAGCTGTCATCCCTCTGGACACGTCATCTGCTGGATTGCTCTTTGTGTCCACATAACGCCACTGACTTGGTTCTGATGCATTATGTATGCCAGCTATTCTATTGGCCACAAATGTGCGATACCGTCCATCCGTACTCCTGATGTATTGCAACACAATTGTGCTGTCAGTCCAAAATGTTGACTTAATTGGTTCTTGCACATCGAGCTCTCTCTTTACTGCAACATCGAGTTTGGCAGCGAGTGTCGCAGCAGTGAGCTCAAGACGTGGAATAGTCACTGTTTTCAATGGTGCCATATGTGACTTGGCCATCACAATACCACTGTGAAGTTCACCTCTGGCATTCTTCATGACGAGGTAGGAAACTGCTCCATATGCTTTCTCTGAAGCATCTGCAAAATGATGCAAGTGGTATCTTGTTACATCTCCGAAGTTATGTGGCTTTATGCACCTGTTCACCTCAAAATCTCTCATCTCTGATAGGTCTGCCAACCATGCTTGCCACGTGCGTCTCTGTTACTCTGGCAGAGGTTCATCCCATCCCAGCTTCATCTTCGTCAACTCCTGAAGTAGTAGTCTTGCCTTCAGGATAAATGGGTTGGCATATCCCAATGGATCGTAGATCGATGACACGATGCTCAGGAGTCCACGTCTGGACAGTGGCTTATCCTTGGGTGACAACTTGTATCCCAAGCAGTCTCTTTCTACGTCCCAGCTGACGCCCAAGGCTCTATCAACCGGTAGAGCATCTCGGTTCAAGTCACCGGATGGCCACCAGAGAAACCTCAACACGTCTCGATCTTCTACTGGTACCCGCACTTGGTGGAACATGGCCTCCACATCTGCCATGAAGGCGACTGGCTCTCATCTGAATCTGAGCAGGACTCCTGTGAGCTTATTTGTCAGATCTGGTCCTTGCAGAACTTCGTCGTTAAGGCATACATCTGCTCCTTTGGCAGCACAATCAAATACGATTCGTATCTTGCCTGGTTTTGTTGGATTGAAAACTGCATGATGAGGGAGGTACCATATGGGCTTGTCTTCAGGCTGGCATTCTGCTTCTTGAACCTCCTCTGCATAGCCTTTCAGAAGTAGGTCATCAATGCCATCACTGTACTTCTGTCGCAGAGATTCATCCTTGTTGAATTTCCGAGCTAGACTCTGCAATCTTTGTTCAGCCATCCATCTGTTGCTTGGCAGGTTCGGTTGTTGTTGCTTAAATGGTATCGGTAACTGATAATGTCCCTTGTCCATTTCTATACCATTCTCCCATATCTTCAAGGCTCTCTTGTCATTCACTGACATTTCCTTTCTGTCGTGTAGGTCTTCGGACCCCTCTAGCTTCCAAAACTTCTGAACTTGATCTTCAAGACCCATGTCGTGTTGGACAAAGTTCGATGCCATACTGGGGTGATGGGGTGACTTCAGTTGGCTGACTGGTCCATGTAGTGACCATCCCAAGGTGGTTCTCACAGCATAAGGCCCGTCCTTCTCTGTCCCTTGTCTTACTTCAAGTGGCATGAGTGCTGCAGGGACGTCTTGGCCAATTAATAGCCCAACTTCTTTCCCTCTGGCAAAGGGCAAGTTGATGCTCTTTAGATGTGGCACCTGCGCTATCTCTTCCATGTTTGCCAGGTGTATGCTCGAAATGTTGATCGTCTTCTTTGTGTAAACACACGGCATTCTGATGCACTCCGTTGCTGGCCCACTATCAACAGCCAGACTTATCTTCATGGTGTCAATGCTGCCTTCTGTCTTATCTAGTGTTGTCAGATTGATGCGATGTCTCTCTCCTTTGGCTTCAAGCTGGGATGCCAAGCGCTCTGTACAGAAGGAGTTTGTCGATCCGGTATCTAGCAATGCGTGTGTCTTGATGAAGATGCTGCCTCCTGCAGACCTGACTCGTACAGGTACAATGGGTAGGACTGTCTTGCCGGCCCCTGTGACATAACTCGCCTCCAATGAGTCGACATAGCCATTCTGGACTGAGGCATCTTGAGGTGTAGTCTGCTGTAAGACATCTTGTGCTTGCTGCTGTGGTGTCTGCATGACGTGCAGAAATTTGGTATGCTTCTTGTCACAGCCAGGAATGGTGCATGTCCTGTTCAGCCTACACACGGCAGTCATGTGACCTTTACGCAGACAGTTGAAGCAGAGCCTTTCCTGTCGAGCGTACTCAAACCTTTCTTGTGGTGACTTTGCTCTGAATCTTTGACAGCCAAACAGAGCATGTTCTCCCTCGCATAGTGCACACTTCCTGGGAGGTGCCCTTTCTGGCATAGACGTCACTGCGAAGGAGCCCTTAGATCTCTGCTGGTCACGGGCATTTCCCCTGGTAGGAACATCATGGTTTCTCTTCCAAGTAGACGAGCCGTAGATGGGGTTGTTCTCTTCTTCTGCTATGTCATCTATGTAGGCCACTAGATCTTCCATGTTTGGCAAGCGGCTCTCATTTTTCTCCAGACATCTAACCTTGCCGGCCCATCGGTAGCGCATGTAGTTTGGCAGTCGTTCCAGGATGTCTTTCAGGAAGCTCTGGTGTGCCATCTCATTTTCATAACCCATGGACTGCAGGGTCTGGTAGCAAACTTGCAGCTCATCTGCAAGTTCCCTGATGGCCTTTCCGTCATGGGGGTTTACTGCCCGGCCTCTGGTGACATTTTTCATCCAGGCGTCAGCTACCTTGTATTTGTTTCCAAATCTTTCCTTCAACAAGGTCTTAGCTCGTTCGTAGCCTAGTGTCGACTCCATTACAGAGCATGCCTGAATCACTCTACGTGCTTCACCTCTGCAGTAGTGCAGAAGTCTTGTCAGCTTGGCAGCGGCACTGACCTTCGTGCTATCTACGTTGACCTCAAAGGCCCTCCAAAATTCCCAGAATTTCATGGGATCTCCTTCATAGCACATCAGTTCTGCTCTTGGTAGTTGCAGAGTTTCTATAAGGCCTTGCTGCTGTTGCCTCGTCTGGCGCAACATTTCACCGATTACATCAGTGGGGGGTGATCTACCTTGCGTCAAGGGCGTGTCACGATCCTCGATGGGGTACTGGATCGTTTCACTTGACCCACCTTGTGGGAGCGAACTGCCTGGACTGGGCTCGATGGGGGCAGACTGGTCTGTGTCGGACGAACTTCGCTCTTCCTCTCATCATATTCAGCATACACTCGTTCCTCTGCCTCTGCACGGGACAGCTTAGCCTTGATTTGGAGCTCCGTTTTTCTTTGTTGGAGCCTCAGTTCCTGTAGCTCCAGCTCTTGCTGCTCTTTGAGGGCCTCCATTTCTGCTTGTAGTGCAGCCTTCTTCGCCATAACCTCTATTCTGGCTCTCCTGCTTGAAGAGGTGCTTGTTGTATGACTGCACTGACTGGCCGAGTCTTCCGGCTTTACATCGTCTCCTGGACTTGGTACTGCAGTACTCATCCTGTCGTTTCTCTTTGGACGCTGATATTGAACTTGATGTAACGGACACTTCAATAAATATTCCACCGACGCATAAATGTTATGTACTAATCACCACTCATATTGTATTCTGGTTTTACTTGTGAGATGGCAAAGAGTTCAATCTGTAAATTAAACATTCAAAAGACAAAACAAACCAAAATGATATGTACTCCCCTCTTAGAATGATCAAACAGTACATTAACAAACTGGGAAATACATGTAGCTCTCTTCAGAACAACAAAATGTATATATCTGCTGCACAGTTAAACAATGACATAATTCCATTACCACAAATATGAAAGGTTAAATTTAGGGACTGAAATTTCACTATTATTCTATCTGGACTATAAAGAAAATTATATTCATTTTACTCTATAACAATTATCCTTCAAGAAAATAAAGTGCACTTACATCATTGGGCGCATTAGGGGGAAATCAAGGTGGAGTATTTTGACAATGTAGCAAGATCGCTGTAACCGAAATATAACTGAACTGTAGAGCTGCACCGTTGTCAACGGAACAGCGCCCTCGTGTGTCTACAGGAGGAGAGCCTATGACCTCAACAAACTTTTTTACATCCTATCCACAACAGACGGGTACTGAAAAAAAAACAGGTATCGTGCGCGCATACTATACGTGTGGGTGTGTGCAATCAATCATGCAACATTGCACTGCCGATGACGTCATCACCTTCTCTTTGGCCCACGCACAAAAGAGGTTTTTTGTGGGCGGGGCGCGCTATCCTATTACGGTTGTTATTTAGGGGGTAGACTTTAAAAGTGTTGAGTTTGTGAAGTGTTTTAGCCTTTATTAAGTCTTACAATAGTTTTCTCGATATTGTGTATATTGGTCTCTCAAAGAAGAGGTGTGGTTTGAAAAAGAACTTGCGTATTAACTCAGGTACTTTTTCAGAACCCCACCTCTTGTTCATCTGTCACCGCAAACCCTATTATATTGGCATCAAACAAATATTTATAATTTCTTCGAATTATGAAGTTGTTGATATTATTATCATGAAGTCCCATAGACATTGTGCACACAATGTGTGTGTGCGTTTAGGGGGATTGGATGGTATGGGTTCTTCATTTGGCATGTATCTAAGTTGGGACAAGGTGTATTAAACAATAGTCATATTGTGATTGTGACGTTATCTTGTGAATACTACTGAGGTCACGAACGTTGAAGATTTTCACATTCCATTGAGCATATTAAGCCAACAGTGATATTTTTTTCTGATAGACGTATATATTGGGGATATGGTTCACAATCACCCTGCGTGGCGAAAATGACATGACTTAATCATGACGTCATCAAAAAAAACCCCGATATTTCAAAACACGCGACACCTTCATAATTAGTTATTGTGTTAGGAATGTTATGTAAATCGACACTTGCTTGATTGATGTATCTATGTGGGAAAGCCCTATGCTCTGTTGCAAAAAGTCATAGAAGCTCTAGTTTTTTCATCAGAATTGTTTCTTTTTTTTTATTCAGGAATCGTCACTCACCTTCGATACCTATACGCTTGTGTTTCTTCTTTCCCCGGCAGTTTGCATTGAAGTTGGCGATCGTCTTCGCCATGAGCGAGGCGAAATCGTCTCCCGGTTCGGCGTGGGTCATGGCGCCGCAGGACTGCCCCCTGACAAGCAGCGAGGAAGCCAAAACTGCCAAAGCCAGCGGCAATAAAAGGACCAGCCGATAACTGGAGGCGGCCATCGCTAAGGAAATCACACGGCAACTTGAAGGTTTACCTGCTCCACCGGTGTTATTTTCGTCTTACACTGCGCTTCTCCTTTGCGAACAGGAGACAAGAATAAAGGAATGTGCACCGACAGATACACCTTGGTCATATCTAAGCCACCAATCCACGTTTCAGATGCATTGGGTTTACGCATGGAGCATTTTTTCGGTCCATGGTTTAGGTCAATAGGTTGGCATGGAAACTGAGCCCTATATCAACGATACGAAACGCTTGCCACGTCAACCACACAATTTTCCTCATTATTATGGAATTAGACCCAGTGCTCTAAATTGGCAAATACGTATCAAGGCCAACCTGGCCTGGCGAAATTTATTTGATCGTAGTTACTTGCAATGCGCATGTGCAAGTATATTGTACAGTCCAACACACAAAACCTGAAATCCATCCGTTGGAAATAATATTATTCTTCTCCAACCCGTTGCCGCGCATTCATGTGCATTAATAATAAACCTATATATCTAGTAAACGTGACATTGTCGTGAGAGACTTGTGAAGAAGGCTAAGCAGATATAAGTCTGGTTCCATCAATAATAATTAATACGTGGATACGAGAAGTGCAGGGACCAGCAACCGCTCAATAAAAACATGTACCTGGCTGGTGTTTTGATTGGACTTCATAATGGAGACTTCATATGGAGACAGATATACCAAGCTACTTTTTTAATTTTGCAATATACAATGTTAATGTGACTCTTGACTCGGTCGTGGGCTCAACTTTTCTGACTCGGACTTGGACTCGATGTTTCGAGACGCGAATACAAGTCTGGAAGACTGCATACTATGAAGCTCTATTCTTTGTTGTATCTCAATGTGCATGTGTGATTTCAGACCATGGTTATCAGTACACGGGAGCTCCCGAAAGCGCACAAGTTATCCTGGTAACGGAAATTACGATGGTGAAAATGTTAACACAATGAGCGCAATTCTCCCAGCCGTCGCTGCCTGCAAGGCAGGCAGGCCGGTTAAATTTGGCCGTTCGATCACACGTATTGCTTTTTGGCAGCGTAGCTGCGCTGGACAGCATTGTACACGTAGATGCATTAGATCCACGTGAATTGTATTACACGCACCCCGGGACATCATGTGTATGTACAGTGCAAACAACGGTTCGCACAAGGCTTCGGACACCACATCAGGGTTGTTTGCAATGTAATGCAAGCCAGTCACTTTCGCTGCTAATGATATTTACATCGCATATTCACCCTGAGCCCGAATCACACTGCGTGTTTTTGACATTCATACAACTGTACTGTACATGTACCTGTACAATGTAGTAACCACCATGGTCGGCACGGAATTATAAGGGGTTCTATACGACCGACATTCACATGAAAATGAAAGGACGATTTACATTGATTCTTGATGATTTTTTTTTCGTTTTCCTCCAGACGTAAATAAAATCAATTTTTGACTTGCTTACCGTACCTACGGCAAAGAAAATGCGGCTCGGCCTTTATTTCGCTGGTTTACGTTTGCCGCAGTGATTTCGCAACTAATAGATCGCCGGATACCAGCGGCGGCAATGAGGAAGGATGGAGAAGGTAATCCGCACGTGCTTTGTAGACGGTGACGTCTGTTCACCGTCTTAGCACTTCCATCTTGTTGACGGTTTGGTATTCCGACATTAACAAAAAAGAAAGACAAATAATATGTCCTCTACTCGGCTGAATGGGGCAACTAAAATGAACCTAATACTGCATTTTTTTACGGCCAGGGAACTATAATGAACTGTCGAATAAGTTAGGACACGGTGGGCTTTACTGCTATGCTTGGTGTTATGCTAAGTGGTACTGAGCATGTTTCAGCCGAGCGCCAGCCCATGAAATAATATAATTATGGTAATGGGGAAATAAACCGTGCACCTCTGTACCTTTCTGGGTGTAGCATCCACTGAAATAATTCCTTTACTCATTTCTTTAGTGCCAATTATCCATTTTATTTTTTATTTTTATCTATTTTTGCTCCATCAATTGCTCCGTAAAAACTGTGAACATATAATAAAACAGGATCATAAATCAATTGCTTACGTTTACTATTACAAAATCTTAAATAAAATGAACAGTTTGCTTTACTTAAATTGAATGGATAAATCAAATCAGTCTGTATGCGTATAATTTATATAAGTCTTATGCATCGTACATGATGTATACATCGTCCTACGTTGTAGTATAGCTCTGCTAAGGACATTATCACACCTCCATGATTATACTGTAGTAAACAGTGTGTATTTATATTGGGTGTACATGCATGCCCAGTACAATCAAGAATTTTAGGTTCTTAAATCTCACAAATAAACATTTACACACATTTGTTGTTCTTAAGGTAGACTACGTACCTCCTTACTGCCTTTTTAGGTATTATAAACCATCCAAGGATCCATTTGGTTTCAAACACGGCACATTTGACGCGAATACGCGATGCTGGCAATCGAATTCGGCGCCATCTTTTTGACAACAAAAATTATCGTCGGCCAAAGGGTGGCGCTATAACAATACGCCGTTGGCATCGTATTTTTAATCAACGTGAGTCGAAGGACTTTGTTGACCACGATAACACTGGGGTTTCTTATATTTTTCCCATGTAGATATTTGAAGATTTTTGTCGAAATGGTAGACATAATGGAATACTAGCTTTACGAAGTTCACGCTTATTTATTCCACAGACAAGTTTTCAAAAAACTAATCACACTTATTGTTTTCAAACTAATTACCGGTAACATTGTTTAGGATATCTACATTATGTTGGTGGAATTTTCTTCAGGATTTTTGCCCTTCTGTAAAAAAATAGGTCATTGAGTGTGATCATTGATGTTATCAAATAAAGGAAGCGTTAGTTACGTGCTAGGGCCATTGGCCGCCATAGGCTGTGAATACCTTTAAATACATCAATGTGAATATGCAATGAAAAAGTAGCTCCGACAGAGCAAAACATTAAAAGGGCTATTTTTTTGGGAACACTATTAGTAAAGCGCTCTCAGAAAAAAAGGGTTAATTTTGTTTAGCCTCATTTGGTGAGATACCATGTATTGTAGTCGTTTGGTTCTGGAAGTATAATAGCAGGACACACGTATGAAGCGCAAACACAACTCCGCGTTTATTGTGCACAGTGTATATAGTCTTTATTCAGACGTTATCAATCGTGGTACGGTGCAAAATGCGGCTAAATGTGCCCATGACTCGCCAATTACAGTTGATTGTAGAAAGCATATCTGATTAAGACGTGCATTGGTATAATTTTTTCACTTAAATTCATTCATATTCCTCTTTTGAAATATTTCACAAGACATTTGGCAGGCCGAAAATATACATTTAAACATTGTTATGAGTAAACATTAGGTCCTACATAGAATAATCCTTGCCATCTTATTTATATCAAACGCCGTGCTCCTGACCGACCTATGCCACTCAAAATGTGTGCTAGACCAAGGCTGCGCTTCTCAATTGCACCCAAATTTAAATTGATGGGATGGGAGTCATGGTAATAGAGTGTTAATGAATTTGTATTCAAATTTTCGAGCACATCAAAATGCCGTTTCCCCACACCAACCACGCGGCATGGTCTGTCTTCCAAACGTGTAGATCGAAAAACGAACACTGTTCTAATGCGTAGGGCTTGCATGCCGAACGTTGAAACTAAACTCATCAGGTCAAAATTGCAGAGCGCGAATATGGCTTGTTAGTCTCGCTGTTTGCGATTTATTCATTGATTTGTATTTTCATGTCTTCCTCTATAATTGGAGCTGATTATTGGACACGGGTTGAACGCCACTTCACCTCAACAACCATAATAGATGGTGGTCTGGGGACATGTCCCCCACCACTTTCAAAAGTTAGGGGACATCATCATGATTCCACAACAGATACATACACACACACTTTTTGGGACGTGAAGTATGACATGAAAAAAATCCATTCAAATACAAACCTGCAATATAGACCACAGTGATTCCGTTTACACCCATGCCGGGTCTGTGTACATTTTTGTTGTCTCTTATGCAGACTGCTATGCAGTGCAGGTGTTCCGAAGACTTCAATGATTCTACCCAAGTACAACTGTGGAATCTCTATGAAATGTTGCCTTTCAGAATCCTCCAGCTATATTTTCATGGCAATAAAAACAAATTACTGGATTGCGACTTGAACCCGAGAGGGCACGAAGATTTGATCCGAGAACCCGAGGGCCCGAAGTTTCGATCCGAGAACCCGAGGGTGTGAAGATTCGATCCAAGAACGCGATAGCCCGAAGTTTTGATCCGAGATCCCAATGTGTCGTAGTTTTGATCCGAGATCCCGAGGCCCCAATTTTCGGTCCGAGATCCCGAGGGCCTGAAGAATCAATCCAAGTAGACCCTTTCTTTATGCTCCTGCAATTTGTTCAGATTTGCATTCTGGTCATTTTGGATCAGTCAGCACGGTTTACATTATTTATTGTCTTATGATTCCAATCTCAAAAGTCAAACGAATGAAGGGAGAAAAACCTGACTAAGAACTTTTCAACAACTTTTGAAAAAAGAGTGGAAATGGAAACATTTGATTGGACGGGGTCTCGAACCCAAGACCCCTGGTTTTGCGTGCTTCTGGTTCCTTGGTAGAGTATACGCAAAACCAGACGTCTCAGGTTCCGATTCCGGTCCAGTCCACGTTCCTTCTTTGCAATTTCTCAAATCGCAACAAGTTTTAAGGGTCGGACGTTTCGATCCTATAGCAGGATGTTTCCTTTAGCTAATTGCGATGGCCTGCATCTCAGTCAGTGATGCAAGAACAAAACAATTAACTGGAATGGAATGTGAAATCTAGACTGGTGTTTGGAAGTGGGCCAGTATTGGCAACAATGAACACAAAACCACTATTGTTGTTGCTGCAAGCGCCGAGTGGAAACGCGAAAATATAATTTAGCACCTCGAGTCGAACCCTATGCATTATTCGACCTTTAGTGCCTGAGCACCAGACACAATTGACATACAGACTGTGACAAAAACAACATAAAGTGTAGCGTCGAACCCTATCCTGTATTCGACCTTTGTGCCTGAACGACAGACACGTTGACATTCATACTGTAAATACGTTATGGCTTTAGTCAAAATTCAATATAACATACAGCCACCGTTCCGTTGCATTTCAGCACCTGCAAAGCGAACTCTTTGACCTCGAGCGCAGTGATCCATCAACAATAGCAGCGTGTACCACGTAATGCTGAACTGAAAGGCTGCATTATCATAGCCTACACCAACGTGCTCTGGGTCGGTTTGTGATGCACCAAAGTCGCACCAAAACCTCGCTGTGTTCCATCCCATCCGCATCTGCAATCGTCGTTAAAACATGTACGTACTAGTAATAACGGGGTTTAGATAATGTGTTATCTATCGGACCAAAGGTTATCACTGTCGGGTTCTTTTGCTGTGAAAGGCACCGGGATGCGATCTATGGGAATGTTCTATGTAGAAAAGAAATCAGAAATTCACCTATGTGACTGTCCAATGTTGGGGAATCAGATTATTCGCTGTACAAACCAATGGAAATTGTCCAATGTTGAGTAATCAGACATTCGCTGTACAAAACCTATGGGAATGTCCAATGTGAGTCATGACACATTGGGGATCTGAAAATTGGGGATATGAAAAGCCAATGAAATTGATCGTTGCATGGCTCGACGAACTGCACACGAACACACACACATCCGGCCATGTACAGTACATGTATGTAACACGCATCAGATCAGTGCACTATGCAGCACGGGTCCGGTTCGCTCTGTATGCAGTTAGTGTGGAAATCGTTGCCAATTTTGCTTTATTTGATGCCAAATTGTGAGTAAGTTTCTTAAATTTATTCAAAGTTTACAATATTTATGTTGTAAAAACCATAAATACCTTACTCAGTGTACCCTCACACAGTGCCGTTCAACAGTCAACACCTATAGCAATAATGGACTGGCCCAACACGGTCTACACAGGGCCAGGGAGCTCTTTGTTGCCAAGATCACCAGACCGT
Source organism: Luidia sarsii (assembly GCA_949987565.1). Taxonomy (NCBI): domain Eukaryota; kingdom Metazoa; phylum Echinodermata; class Asteroidea; order Paxillosida; family Luidiidae; genus Luidia; species Luidia sarsii. Next base: position 21,150,058 of record OX465102.1, on the reverse strand, counting down.
GCGCTTTGGGCTGGTTTGTATGGGTCCTTTTGACTAGAAAGGTTTTGATAAGCACTGCACAAACCTACGGAAATGTCCAATGTCGAGAAAAATCAGCCATTTACTGCACAAATATCAGGCAATGTCCAATGTTGAGTCATGAGACATTCGCTGTACAAACCTATGGGAATTTCTAATGTTGAGAAAAATTAGACATTCGCTGTGCAAACCTATGTGAATATTCAATGTTGAGTAATCAGACATTCGCTGTAGAAACAATGGCAATTGCTGTATAATCCTATGGGAATGGCCAATGTCGACATTCGTATGGCACAATAAACCTCTGTTACCGCTTTCAGGGACGGCTACACAACAACAGAGAGGCATACCAGCTGACAGCAGATCGGCCCGTTTCTCTATCACCATGCAGGTTTCATAGGAAATTCAATTAAAAACATAAGAAAACATAAAAAAAGACAAAAATTGAATCATGAAACATTAACGAGCTAGAAGAAGAATGTCCATTGAAAGAGTCTATTTCCTTGACGTGTCTTGCAAACAATGCATTTCGAGGTACACTTAAATGTACCAAATTTAGTGGGAGGTTAAGTGTTTAAAGGGGGAACATCTGCTCGGAAAATTAAGCCACACAGGTTACGGGGGCGCCTGAAAGCCAAAACAGGCGAATTTGGAATGGCATCAGCCAGACGATCTGAAGTGTGGAGAATATGTTGGTTTTCATTAGTTATCTTCCTTAGAGGAGGAAGAGAAGGGTGGTAGGAAGTAACTAAGGTAACCTTGGGATTGTCCTTGGACCTGGTGGCTTTTGTTTGAGTGCCGAACTTCTGGGAATGGAATAGACTTAAGCAATGGAGTTCTTCAGTTGGCGAGAACTATAGACTCTAGCAACCAAGTTACTGGCCAATACACGTGTATGGCGGCGAAAGTCAGACTCATTGGAACATATGCGCCTCAATCTGAGGGCCTGGCTGTAAGCTATACCAGTCTTACAGTGTCTGGTGTGACAACTGGAGGCATGGAGATATAGATGAGTGTCGGTGGGCTTAGAATAGGCTACAAGTCAGTAGTTAGTGTATTGAGGTCTTTCTGGACGGTGCCATCCAGAAAGTGGGTCATCTGAAGAGACTGCTCCCATGTGAATTTGATAGTCCTGTGGAAGGAATTGATGCGGTCAAAGAAAGCATTCAAGCTGCTACCGTCCCTAGTCTAAATAAACAAAACTTCATCTATGTATCTCCACCAAATCCAGAGACGGCATGGAGCCTCACTGAGCATGCGTTCCGGCAAGGTCACCCATGAAGAGGCAAGCAAAGGAAGGAGCCATGCGCGTGCCCATATCAGTGCCATGCACTTGAAGATAGTGCTTGCCAAGAAAGGAGAAATTGTTCTTGGCCAGCAATAGCCTCATGAGGGTGTCATAGATGGATGGAGAATACTGTAATTCTTTTATTACCCTGTCAAATATAATTTATATCCACCATTGAACGACCGAGAAATGAGGGGGGGGGGGGGCTGAATCCACCCCGGCTGTAAGATGGTCAAAATAATTCGGCTCTTTGTGGTTTACCTAGAGTGGCTTTATAACCCCCTTTTGAGCGAAATTGCATATATAAAAAACTTGATGTTTTGAGGTTTTGCTAAGATCGAAACCTCAGGCCCTCCTAATTTGTTTATATTCTTCTCTCTGTTTTATGTAGAGAAAGCATTCTTCGGGCGAATACACCGCGATGTCTGATCAGGTGAATCGCGTGTTTCTGTGGTGCGTTCCTCGCACCGTCTCCACCGCCCTGACCAAGTGCCTCAGTTTCGTCGACGGTCTCCGGGTGGTGAACGAGCCCTACGCGAGCGCATTCTACGTGGGCCCGGAGAGAGTGACGCTGAAGCATGACCCGGACACCCCGATTGCCAGGCGGATGGACGTAGTTACCGGTCACACGCACAGCGCAGAGGCCACCCCAGGCTATCCAGATGAAAACTACTCGTACGCCTGGATACGAGACGAGCTACTAGGCGGACCATGCGAAGACAAGAATATTGTTTTCTGTAAGGACATGGCGTTCTATGTGCGGGCGAAGTACTACATGCTGCCCAGCGATTTTAGGCACAGCTTCCTGATCCGTCACCCGGCGAAAGTGTTCCCGTCGTGGAAGACGAGCCTGATGGCAACTCTCGGTGACGAGCACGCGAATGATCTAGGACAACTCCCCGAGTACCTTTTCCCACCGGGATACGGCTTCAAGGAGCTGTACGAATTGATGGTGTACGTGGAGGTGAACCTCGGCCAGAAGCCGGTTGTCCTGGACATGGACGACCTCCTGGCCGATCCACCGGGCATCCTGCCCGCCTACTGCCGTGAGATGGGCATCCCTTACGGCCCGGAGCTCCTGTCCTGGGAGGCAGGGGACGCCGTCGCCGACTCCTGGATTACGTCCAACGGGCTGAGACACGCCAACAAGGTGGGGGGATTCTTCGACGAGGCGCTGATGAGCACGGGCTTCAAGCGTCCTAAGCCTCCTCCAGCCATTGACAGTCTTTCTGCCGATGTTCGTTCATGCGCAGAAGCCTCGCATTGGTGCTACGAACAAATGCGTGAGAGACGCATCAAAGCAGCTTTTTAGAAATGTTTCGCGGCGATGAGAATGTAACACGGTCGATTCACAATAGTGCGCCCTCAAGAGTTTGCAACGCGTTGGCCAATCACATTGCTCGGAATGATAAAGAGCTCTATTTTCGAAACTTTCCAGACGTTCATTGGTCAACAGATTCCGCGAATTGTGATTGGCCAACGCAATGCAAACACTTGAGGGCGCACTATTGTAAATTTCCCATAAATACTAAAGAACAATAGTCAAAATTAGCGAAGGTCAGACAATTCGATCCTAGCAGAACCTTGAGAATATTGTAAGTCCTGCTAAGATCGAAGCGTAAGGCCCTCGCTTACGTTCGATACTTTTGATGGAAAAGGGTACAGAAATTCCTGGTCACCAGTCACAGTTTGAATGCCAGCGTTCGATATACCCGTCACCAATGGCGTTAGTGATTGACCGTCTTGGATTGATTTTTTTATGGACGAATTAACATGAGGAAAGGGTGAATCTGAACCAAAATTTGAAGGAAGGGAAGGTAATTATTACCAAAGCTCTAAATAACTAAAATTTTTAGATGAAAGTTACAAATGGTTTTCTGTAGCCCCATTTTCTTGTTTGGTGTCACAATTTGATGTCCTCATCTATTTAGGAATATTTCGGTCAGCAGACTAGGTGGCCTTCATCTACAGGCAGATCCCTTATACAGGGGCTCTACAATATCACAACCTGTACACCAAGGACCTTGATGATATATACATACCGACAAGTCAATATGTATTTGTCCACAACATTTATAACCGTTATGAAAAAAAGTACAAAAAACAAAATGTCTCGGGTTTAAGTCCCGGTCCAGTCAAAGTTTCCATTGCCGTTTTTGTTGGTTCAAGTTGTTCAAAAGTTCCAGGTCAGTTCTTCTATTTGGAATATGTGGAAAGTCGGCGTTTAGCTTATGGTGTACCCTTCCTTTGAATTAGGGTGTGGCACACTCGACGTATAAAAAGCAGTACATGTTCAGTGCTTTGCCCGACTTCTTATGTCGACTCCTGCCTTATATAGTGCAGACGTCTTGACCACTTGGCCAACGAGCTTGTCGAGATCATATGATGGATTCGGATATGTATAGCTACGGCCACCGGGTTGAATAGAGGTATATATTCTGTTTAGTATGATTTCGTAGTCTGAGGCGCACCTTCCGTGAATTAATTTCACCTCAATGCAAAATTGTTATTCAAAACAAATCTATGCCCAAAATCATTTCTTCTCGTCAAATGTCGGTAGGTTGGAATGGATACCATCGACAAAATTTACATTCACGTCGGCTAAATGATATTCGGTGTCATTCTTTATTTCGTTCTAGCCATTATACAACGATTCATAGAAATGAAACTTAGTCCATCTAATATTTTACCAGTAAATGTATATAACACAATGATTACGAATTATTACAGTATTGTTATGAATCACAATTACATTGAACATACCAAACGAATCAACTCACTGTATTAATAGCTGGAAAATCGAATGAAAGAACGTTATTGCTACATATACAATGCACTTACAGCATAACATTAAATATTTCGCGATCTTATATTGTTACACCATTCCTTCCTAGATTAAGCCTTCAAATTACATTCGATTTCTCCCCCTTAAATTCATGTATATCGTACAGTGTCGGCCACCTAAAAGTAATCGTGCATCAAACTCTGGCATCAGAATAGTGTCCTATTTCCGCCAAAGCGTTTGAACCACTTAAATATAATATTATATTATCTATAATCAGTTTTCAGTGACTTTCCGGTTAGTGTAAAGATGCATCGTTTTGAAATAAAAGGTAATGGACCAAGTCTAGTCTTTAAATGAATGATATTACAAATAATGAATTTTTGATCAAAAACAGACTGAAAAGTGTGTGTTCCGATTGCAGAACCATTCGTATTGGGGTAATACCTCTCCCATAATATTTACGTGCAGAAAAGCATTCTGCTTTTCAGAAAGGTCCTGCTAGGATCAAACCCTTAGGCCACACTGATTTTTAAAATCTTGTGTTCTGGTATTTTAGCCAGTAGGCGGTTTGCAAAACTTTTGTATGTTTCTTTATTTGGATACAATGATTATGAACTTCTTAATTGTTATCTGTCAACATTTCTAAAAGTCTACAAAAGTGAAATCTGTGATAGATTAATACATCAAACGTTGAATGAAAGAAAGTGAGCGTTTCATCTATAATGAACTTACAGCATAAAATTTTTAGCTGGCAATAACTCAACGACCACCTACAAACTAATTATTTCTTAAGCATTACTTGTTACAAAAATCCTTCCTAAATTAAGCCTGAAATTTAAAATTCGTTTTCTTTCATAAATATACGCATTTCCTAGAAGGTAGGACACCCAAGAATGATCTCTCAACCGTTAAACACTGGCTTCAGGACAGCGCCCTTATTCAGCCAATGATGTAGACCACTACATTGAAATCAAAAATCCTTCAGAAAGATTCAGTGACTTTCCTGTAAGTGTAAAGATGCAGCGTTTTGAAATTAAAGGTAAAATAAAAAAAAGTCTAGTCTTTAAAGGAATGATTTGTTTGAACAAATGAAAGAAATACTAGAAATTTTAATACAGTGATGACAGAACCATTCGTATTTTGGTATTTTGTACCTGTCCAATAGCCTTGACCTTTTAAAAACATTCTGCCTTCGAGAAAGGTCCTACAAGGATCGATACCGCAGGCCCTATTATGTGTTGAGATTTGGATTTTGGTAATTTCAGTGAGTAAGCGCGATGTGTGTATGCCTCTTCAATGTGATACAGTGGTAATACAAATCTTCATTATATTTTGCTTTTCCGTCTCAACGGAAAAGGCATATTCATGGTACTGATTTTGTTCTTCTTCTTCATCTTCCTCCTCTTCTACTTCTTCTTCGGCCCCAAAATCTGATAAACACGGGTGTATTATTATCAGTTGCTTAGAAATATGGAAAGACCGTTCTTAAACAAACTTGGCCAAAACATTGTCCCCGTGGTCGTTTAGTCCTGCGCACAATGACGCAATGACCTTGAAACTTGGCAGTTAGTTATTGAGCCACACTGGTGAATTCTTCAATCGGAGAAACCACCGTGATCATTAAGGTGTGTCAGGCCATTTTCTTGCGCATGCGTAACTGGAGTGTCAAAGCGCTGGTTGAATTTTAGGTGCTGTAAAAATTTGACACAAAAACCAGCATTGTAAAAACCGTTTGTTCTGTCTTAGACAGACAACACCTCTAGTTTAGTATAGTTATTTCACAAAATTGCAAACAAGCAAACAGGGTGGGATCTTAGATCTTCTGGCTCTTATTTGTAAGTGGATCCAAGAGCAAGAACTACCCGCTGCTGTCAGTGTGCCTTCGCCAGGGCAGCACCTGTCATTTGGAATAAACTCCCAGCCTTACTCCATCAAATTAAATTCTTAGAAATCTTCAAGAGGGAACTGAAATTTCATGTTCATTCTTAGCATGTTCTTTTGGGGCTAAAGTTCTTTGAATGTTCGCGACCTGGTCGGTCTTTATGATAAGTGCGCTCTATAAATCTTTATCTTTTATTATTATCAATATTATTATTATTATTATAACAGTACATTGTACTAGATTAATACATAAAAAGTTGAATGAAAGAAAGTTAGCGTTACATCTACAATGAGCTTACAGCATGACATTTTGAGCTGGAAAATTTTTCTTAAACAGTTATCATTTACAATAATCCTTCCTACATAACGCCTTAATATGACTTTCAAAATCTTCCATAAATTCATGCATTTCCTAGAGTGTCAGACACCTAACATTGACCCTACACCTAACTCTGGCATCAATTCCGCCAGTAGACCACTACAATATAAATATGTAGAGTTCAGAATTGAAAGGTTATGGACCAAGTCTGTTATACAGAGGAATGGTTTCACAAAGGGGAAAACAATTTGAGAAAAAAAACCGAAAGTAAGAACTGGGTGATATACAAAAATGTTGCAAACTGCTAACTGACTAAAATTACAAAAATGTAAATCTTAAGATTTAGTGGGCCTGACGTTTCGATCCTAGCAGGATCTTTCTCAAAGGCAGCCTTTGAGAAAGGTCCTGCTAGGATCGAAACGTCAGGCCCACTAAATTTTAAGAAAGTATAAGAACTGTTTAGTCGAGTGGAGTGGTTACAGAACGATTTGTATAGTGATGATACTTCCCATCTTTTCTTTACCTGCAAAGAACATTCTACCTGTGAGAAAGGTCCCGCTACGATGGAAATGTCGGGTCCTCCTGTATGTTGAGATTTGTATTCAGGTTATTTTATTTAGTTAGCAGTTTGCACAATTTGTTCATGATTCTCTAATATATATATTAATTGACAACAAACGCATTGACTGAACCAGGACCCAATCCTTCTAGATGAACGTACCGGTGCTCTTACCATCAGAGCTATCCACCCCTTTGATGGTGACCTTCCCAAATTTGTCAACTATAGTCTTTGTTGGGATGGGGGTGCTAGTCAGAAGCAATTTAACCATTATATAACTGCAGTATATCTAGGGATTACACCCCGCTTTCATTAAGATACAAACAATATATTGTTGTAAACCTGGCTACGTCAGCTCGGGATTACACTAAGAGGGTACACCTTTTTCAATTCAAGTCAAACAAGCATATTAACAACTGAATGAGAACCTTTGAAAAAAAATTGGGAAAGAAATCTTTGACTGGACAGGATTTAATCATTTTTATTGTCATACCTTATCTAATATAAAGGAATGATAATAAAATCTCATTATATTTGGTATTATCGTTATATTTCAGCATTTAATACAGTATACAAAAGTGAACACGACTAGATGAATACAATGTACATCAATAGTTGACTGAAAGAAAGTTACCATTACATCTACAATGCATTTACAGCATGGCATTTTGAGCTGGCAACATACCGCAACGGACACCGACTAACTAATGTTTTGTATTCTTAATATGTTACAATACTCCTTCCTAGAGTAAGCCTTAAAATGAAATTTAATCTCTTCATTAAATTTATGCATTTCCAAGAGTGTAAGACACCTAACATTGATCGTACACCTAACTCTGGCATCAGGTCAGCGCCCTCATTCCGCTAATGATGTACACCACTACTATTTCGTAAGCATTACAATAATCCTTCCTAGATTAAGCAATAAAGTGATATTCGATTTGGTCTATATATCCATGCATTTCCTAGAGTGCCGTCACCTAAATTTGTTCGTATACATTTAACTCTGGCATAAGGAGGGCGTCCACATTCCACCAATGATGTAGACCACTTCAATTACATCAATAATCCTGTTTAACGCGTCTTAACCCGAAATTTTATCCTGTACCACCACGGTGAGGTGAATATAAGACAGTTTAGTTGCTGGTTGTTCTTGTAGGTAATTGTGTTTTGTTTTATTTTCGGAATGAATAGATGGTATTCCCTGGGGTAACAATAGGCGTTGGTCGTCTGTTTCAGTTTGGGCAAAAGTCATTTTCTCATAGAATGGGATGGGTATTTTGTAACCGCGTGTCGGTTTAGTGATGGCTTGGATCATAATTCTTTTTTCGGGAGCAGGAGACATTTTGATGCCAGGTATGTATGTCGATTGCAATTGGAGACGTACGGTAGGCCTATCCATTACAGCCGGTCTTATATAGTAACAGTGTAATAGCAGTATTCCAGCTCGATATCGACAAGCAGTCTACCGTCAGGACAAATGCCCTGCCCGTAGCTCGTTCCGTTGTTTTCTCCATCCCACGAGAACTTCTCCCTGGAGACATCCATACCCTGGATTGCCTGGCATGTGCTCACATAGGCGAAGAGATAGAACGGGCTGTGTGACGGCAAGGTGATCGGGGCAGATGCATCACCACTGGTCATGCAGCAGAAGTGGATCAGAGTGTCCTGGTCGTACACTCCCGATGGCACGGTGCCATTGACGCTGTTATCGTTATTGTCATCCTCGTCATCCCAGAATATGATCCCGGATGACATACCTGGACACACAAATAAACACACGTATGAATAAGGGTATCTGAAATCGACGAAAAGGGGTTTCACGGAAGCCCATGTTTTTGGTTCTACCATGAATGGAAAACCTGTGTAATGTTTCCATATTTCTTGGGAGGTGGTCATTTAAACTACAACCTTAAAACCGAGAAAGTACTTAACCCTTTAAAGGAATGGAAAGAAAGTTGAACGTTCTATGGCATAAGACCCTCACTCCTGCTAAGGACTCAAAGGGTAAACATTTAATTTTAATATTCGAAAGCTCTAACGACTTGTGTTATTCAGCTCACCGCTAGAGCAGTTTTGTCCGTACTTAAACACACAGTACTCTCCACTCGGCCAGAGAGGATCAGTATCGCCGACACGGTCTACGGTCTTCATGCAGAAGTGTTGCCACATGTTATCCTGGCCATACGGACCCTTCAGGTGCAGTTCCCCTGACCATTCGTTGTTCGACAGAGAGTCCTCAGTGTCGTGGAAACGTGATCCTGTCTCCCACACAAAGCCAGAATCAGTCGGGCAACCGCTGGTTGGCATCGGTAAACCGTAGACTCCCTGCGGCCAGCTTCTTCCCTCTGGAATGAGTGAATAATTTGAAACCCATCGAAGGTAAAACAGTCGGAAATTGAAAGCACATGACTGTGAGCTGTGTTGGTCAGTGTAAACCACGCATTGTTTGTGACAGTTGCATATTGTGGCTGTGACAAGCTGAGGTCTTATACATGTACTTGTACATGTGTACAGTTCGTGTGTGCTCGAAGCTTTCCTGGCCGCAATTTTTTTCCCGTACTACATAAACGCTATTGGCCCATATGATTGTCGTGGGTCAACAGACACTTATCAGGTGATACGCCCGGATTGGTTTATTCGCAAAAACATACTCAAATCAAACCACAAAACAAACTCCCGAAACAAACTCCACACAAACAAAGAACCCTGCACAGAGAAGTGGAAAAGTAAATAGTCTTTAAGTTGATAGAAAAAGGGTTTAACAATAAAAATGCAAGATAAAATACTCGAATATCAGAGTGTAGAGTGTCGCGTCCTTAACCACCTCAAAATAAGCAATCAGACTATGAAGCCTCCAACCTGCTTAACACTCCACAGATTAAATAGCCAGCCACATGAGAACATCGTCATTATATCCCTCCAAATGACAAGCAAAACGCCAACTTTGCCATCTCATTATCACTTATTTTACTACATGCAGTAAAAACATTTCACCTCTAAATCTTGGAAGGAAATAAAATGTAGATTGGTTTAAATAAATCTAGACAGAAAATGCATTTGGGTTAACAAAATAAGTCAATGGAAGCTTACCCAAAACCAACAGGAGAGCCAAGGTAGGTGTGTGCCGGTGAGTAGCACGATGGCAAATGCAACGAAACATTCCTCTTCCTAGTAATTTGTAGGCCTACCCCTCACTACCACAAGCGATCTCCATATCACTCCTCAGTGGCTACACCACAATGTGCACAAGAGGGGAGCCACACCCAGGACTATTTTTGGTGCAAGACCACCACTTGGAAAGAGTGATACAACCTAATTTACAAAACAATTATCATACAAATCAACAATACAAGGAGCCACAGCTAAAAAACCCTGCATTGGCATCCCCCCATCCCCAAGAATTCCACCCATGACTGTGCAGCACATTCCCTGTGGGTTGCAGTGGGCAAGAATGTCCTCACTCCCAGTACTCCCAGTACCAATGACAATTAAATGCCCACTGCTCTATTGTTAATTGTTGCCCACACCCACTCTACTCCACTCCACAAAGTTTTTAATACAATAACAAAACAGATGCAGGGAATGTAGACTTTGAATCAAAATCAAACAGTTTCAGCTCCCGACATGATTTTGCACAAATAATTTACGGGGTGGTGGGCAATGGGGATGGGGCCATACCAGTTGAAGTTAAAGCTAAGGATAGCTTTCTGCACAGCCAATAAAGGCTTTCTGCACAGCGAATACAACATACGTGAGCAATCTGAGTGACTTGAGACTCAATTCTTCATACTTTGTGCACAAAAACATATGGGCCCATAGCGTTTATGTAGTACGGAAAAAATCGCCTCCTGGATGCCCTCCACTAGAAAGACCGCCTTGTTTCAGGCTGTAATTCTGAGTTTAATGAGTTACTTTGAATTTTCGTCTACTGTTGGACGAAATGGGGGGACTCAACTATATGCGATCATCCACCTTGAATAATAATAATTTTTTCTGCAGCCAATCGTAAGACTCGGAAAATGTGCTTACGCACTTCAGCCCGTACCTTACGCGTTGCACACAGACCCCCTCCACACACACACACGCACGTGTGTACGTATTGTAAGGAAATCATGCATAATGCATATAAACTTGATTACGTACACGTCACTCATTATGACCAATAGTGCCTACTTTCCGTATTTTGTATACACTTTATTATTGTAATCACGTGTTGGTATTACACAAAACCATTAAGACGCCCTCATTTCTATGGAAGAGCTTTTTATCCGAGACTAATGGGCAGGTTTCGTGTGGGGAATTATTGAGGCCGAGCGGACTGGGGAACGTGGGGAATATTTGGAGATTGAAGGGGTGGGTGCGTGTGCAACTGTTCCATCGTTCTGTATACGAGGTCAATAGTTTGTATATCCTTGAGTCCATGCATCAGTTTTTGCAATGAGACAAAATGGCACAGGAGGGATTATCTTCTGAAATACTGCCATGTTGAACGCACATTATTGTTCAAGTCAAGTAGGCCTACCATTGTTGCATATAACTATTGTTTTGTTTTCTCGTACATTTGATAAAAATAATGCAACTTAAATGAAAGATTTTACTCCTTTGTTTGGGTACTGGGTAGTACGGGGAATGACTTATTCAAGTGTCCTATTATCCAATGCTGCAGTTTCTACATTTTCATTTCTCATATCTTTCAAAGACATTCTAAAAATGTAGCTACTGTACGTATTACGGTGGATTTGGAAAGAAAATATCACCTCCTGGAAATTGGGAAATCATCACTTTACCTCCGAGTCTGCACACTTACAAGTCTTCTTTCTAAGTAATATGCCTCAGCTTTGGGGACGTGAACAATTGGCACAGAATTGTTCTGCGTGCAAACAAATTTCACGGTGAGCTGAAACCATCTTTTAGCTCACTAACATTGTGTGAGGTAACTACTGCTCTTTTGGTATATCATATATAATATGGTATTTGGTGTAACACATTTATTATCGTAATCAAAACTAAAGCGAGGGATTAAAGTAATTTTCATTGCATATAACTGTTCTAGTACTGGGGTTGTCCTGCTATGTTACAGGAGTATTGCAATTTGCGAAGACTTCGATCGGCCTGCAAAGACTTAGATCGGCTTTTTCAAAGGCGGTCTCTCCGATACGGCTCCAGGCAGAGATCTAGGACAAACGCTCGCAAACCACGGCACAACTGCATTAGCAGGCTGGATCCAAGTTGTACATGATACACTGGCCGCGCCTCTGGCATCCCCACAAAACAGTCTGCGTGCGTACAATGTGTACAGTACGTGTGTGTACGAAGCTGTCCTGGCCGCAATTTTTTTCCGTACTACATAAAAGCTATTGGCCCATATGTTTGTGCACAAACAATTTACGGGGTGGTGGGCAATGGGGAGGGGGCCATACCAGTTGAAGTTAAAGCTAAGGATAGCTTTCTGCACAGCAAATAAAGTCTTTCTGCACAGCGAATACAACGTACGTGAGCAATCTGAGTGACTTGAGACTCAATTCTTCATACTTTGTGCACAAACATATGGGCCCATAGCGTTTATGTAGTACGGAAAAAATCGCCTCCTGGATGCCCTCCACTAGAAAGACCGCCTTGTTTGAGGCTGTAATTCTGAGTTTAATGAGTTACTTTGAATTTTCGTCCACTGTTGGACGAAATGGGGGGACTCAACAATATGCGATCATCCACCTTGAATAATTATTATTTTTTTGCAACCAATCGTAAGACTCGGAAAATGTGGTTACGCACTGCAGCCCGTACCTTACGCGTTGCACACAGACCCCCTCCACACACACATACGTGTGTACGCATTGTAAGGAAATCATGCATAATGCAAATAAACTTGATTACGTACACGTCACTCATTATGACCAATAGTGCCTACTTTCCGTATTTTGTATACACTTCATTATTGTAATGACGTGTCAGTATTACACAAAACCATTAAGACGCCCTCATTTCTATGGAAGAGCTTTTTATCCGAGGCTAATGGGCAGGTTTCGTGTGGGGAATTATTGAGGCCGAGCGGACTGGGGAACGTGGGGAATATTTGGAGATTGAAGGCGTGGGTGCGTGTGCAACTGTTCCATCGTTCTGTATACGAGGTCAATAGTTTGTATATCCTTGAGTCCATGCATCAGTTTTTGCCACGAGAAAATGGCACAGGAGGAATTATCCTATGAAATACTGCCATGTTGAACGCACAAGATTGTATAAGCCAAGTACTACTGTTGCATATATCTATTGTGTTTTGTTTTGATAAAACGATGTAACTTAAATGAAAGCTTTTAATCATTTGTTAGGGTACTGGATAGTACGTGGAATGACTTTCATTCCAGTTTCCTATTCTCCAATCCCTCAGTTCCTACATTTTCATTTTACTCATCCTTCAAAGACATTGTAAAATATTAGGTACTGTACTCATTACGGTGGATTTGGAAAGAAAATATCACCTCCTGGAAATTGCGAAATCATCACTTCACCTCCGAGTCTGCACCCTTATAATAATTCTTTCTAAGTAATATGTCTCAGCTTTGGGGACGTGAACAATAATTGGCACAGAATTGTTCTGCGTGCAAAAAAGTTTCATGTTGAGCAAAAACCATCTTTTAGCTCAAAAACATTGTGTCAGGTAACCACTGCTCTTTTGTTATACCATCCATAATATGGAATTTCATATAACAAATAAATATTATCGTTATCAAAACTAAAGCAATGGATTAAAGTTATTTTGGTTGTAATGTTTCTAGTGTTGTGGTTGTGCTGCTAAGTGTAAGAAAATTGCAATTTGCGATGAAATAACGTAGATAACAGCGGCTAACGAATGCCTGCAAAGACGTCGATTGGCTTTTTCAAAGGCGGTCTCTCCGATACGGCTCCAGGCAGAGATCTAGGCCAAACGCTCGCAAACCACGGCACAACGGCATTAGCACGCTGAATCCAAGTTGTACATGACACACTGGCCGCACCTCTGGCATCCCCATAAAACAGTCTGTGTGCGTACATGTGTACGTGTGTGTACGAAACTGTCCTGAGATACTGCCACGTTGAACGCGCATCATTGTTCAAGTCAAGTGCTACTGTAGCATATAACTAGTTTTTTCGTACATTTGATAAAAAATGGTTTAATTTTTTTTTTGATAAAAAAACTTTAATGAAGATTTTATTCCTTTCATTGGTAGGCATACTTGATAATACGGGGGATGACTTTCATTCAAGTTTCCTATTCTCCAATCTCTCAGTTCCTACATTCTGTTTGGCTAGTGTACGTGTTACGCTGGTTTTGGAAAGAAAGTATCATCTCCTGGAACTCGGGAAATTATCGTGCCTTCACCCTGACATGTCTTAACTAATATACCTTAGTTTTGGGGAAGTGAAAAATTTGCGCAGGATTGATCTGCGTGCGAAACAATCCTATGATGAGCGCGCAAACCAGTACTCAGTACCATTGTGTCATGTAACTATTGCTTTTTTGGTATATCCCATATAATAATTATTGTATTTGGTATATCATTTTATACAATCGAGATTAGAATTAAAGTGAGGGATTAAAGTCCCCTTATTGTATTTTTTTATGTGGTCTTGCTACTAACTTGTTGATCATTGTAATTTGCAATGAAATAACTTAGAGAACAGCGACGAACGAATGCCTGCAAGACGTCGCATTGTTCAGGGTGGTCATCTCCGTACGACTGCGGGCAGAGATCTTGGCCAATCGCTTGCAAACCACGGCAATACGGCATTAGCACGCTGGATCCAAGCAGTGCATGACACGCTGATGGCCGCGCATCCGGCATCCTGTATACACAAAACTGTCTGTGTGCGTACATGCGTACGAACGTGTACGCAGCCGTGCTGGCTGCCCTCAAGCACCAACACTTGTTTGAGTCTTTGATTCTGTAACTTCATGTAACTTTTACTTTTTTGGTGTATGATATATTAAATGGTATTTGATATATCTGATATAATCACAATCAGAATTTAATGGATTAAAGTCCCCTATTTTTGTAGATCTTCTAGTACTGTGGTCATGCTACTAATTTGAAATCACGTTTTATAAACGTCTGTAATCCCTCGTTCCTTTATTTTCCAGTTAACATACCTTTGGGATATTGTTTTCAGAATTGTTGCAAAATTCGTGAATCGTCACTCACCTTCGGATCCTGTAGGCTGGTGTTTCTTCTTTCCCCGGCAGTTTACCTCGAAGTTGGCGATCGTCTTCGCCATGAGCGAGGCGAAATCGTCTCCCGGTCCGGCGTGGGTCATGGCGCCGCAGGACTGCCCCCTGACAAGCAGCGAGGAAGCCAAGACTGCCAAAGCCAGCGGCAAGAGAAGGACCAGCCGATAACTTGAGGCGGCCATTGCTTGGCGATTCATAGGCAAGGTAACAGCTAGACGCAGCACTGCTGACCGACTCAGCGCTCTTTCTTTCCTAGGGTAGAAAGAGCCCTCCCTTTATGAGATGAAAATTGCAAGGGTGCTCATAAACCGAACCTCTGCAGTCTAATAAGCCACCAAAGTAGACTTCTTCAATTTATACACGCGGGTTGGCATGGATACAGATAAACAAAGTTCACATCCACGTTGCACGTCAGAAAAATTGCTCGTGCTGCCAATCCGCCTGTCTATTATGGGTAGTGTCCTTGTCCTTTAATTTCACAACTTTCGTGCCCTCTTCGCTTTGACACTATTTCTGTCAACAGACTAGGCCGTCAGTGGTCCGCATTACCAGGCGGATCCATTACAGAGGCTCTGCAATATCAAGAGCAACACGCCAAGGACCTTGAGGTTACATGCTGACAAGTTTGTATACATACGTATCCACACATTTTACAATCGGCATAAAGACAACGGTACAGTATGTTAAAACAAAGATCTCGGGTTAAGCTCCCGGTCCAGTCAAATGTTGCTTTGACATTTGTCCTCAATTTGTTAAAAGGTCCCCAGTAATTTTTTTCTTAATATTTTTTATTCATAAGGACAAAATTGCATCCACTCTGTGTAGTCACCGAGCTGCTGTATCCGTATTTACATTAGATGGCTGTTTACATCAGAATGAAAACGAGACATACGGCAGTTAATGGTTAAATGCTTGTGAGTACATAGCGCCATCATCCTTGCAAAGATTAATCGTATATTTGCGAAGGCCGCCATCTGAGGGCTAGATAGCTCGATGGTAAGGGAGCTGGTACGCAAAACCTGATGTCCCGTTTCAAGTTCCAATCCGTCAAAGCTTTCTTTTTGCCATTTTTCAAAATTGTTGAAAATGTTCCCGGTCAGTTTTGTCTTTATTTGTTTGACAGAAGAGAGACATTATCGGAGCATATCCACTGTGAAATGGTAACTCCACAGCGCCCTCTAAGTTTGATATAGATAATTGCAATTGGCGACGAAATAGCAAAGAGAGCGGTGACAAACGAATGCGTATAGAGACGTAGCGTTGTCGAAGGCGGTGTCTCCGGGACGGCTCCGGGCAGAGATCCAGGCCCAACGCATGCAAACCACGGCATAACTGCGTCACCATGCCGGATCCACGCTGTACACACGGCACGCACACCGCGCCGCTTGCATCCGAAACACACCAGTTTGTGCGCATTCATATGTATGAGTGTGTACGCAGCCGTCGTGGCCGGCTTTAAGTAGCAAGACGGATTAATTCTTATTTTTATGTGCTCCTTTGAATTTTCGTCCACCCTTTTTTCGAAAATGGGGAGCTCACCAATAATTATGCGATCATGCAACACCATAATCTATGGTGTGTAGCGCCTAGTGTCTAGGAGCTCCACTTCAACTCTCTGTTCTTCTCATTTTTTCGTGCGTCTTATGTCACACTTATTCGTGCTCTCTGCATCATTGTGGTTGACTTTGATCTTCTGACCAACATGGGACTGTCTCCTTTGATGCTAAGTGCTCTGGTTTTGAGCAATTTGGGGACTTTTGAGGCATTTGGGGAATTCAGTTGTTGCCATCGTCCTGTTTCTTGGGATACGGATCACGAGCGTCGACTCCACAGTACCTGCAATCCTTTTGTCACCTCTCTGTTTGAGTTAGCCCGGACAGACCAAGACAACCTGGCTGCAGCTGCTCTCCGAAATCACATTGCCCACATTGCCAGCTGCTTGTGCGGAAACCAACCATTTGTCGCCACTTTGTTCTGCTGCAGCCACCTTTGTGCAGCATCCAGCTGTCAGTATGCAACGACGCACATACGATCGAGACTTTTTCTTCAGCCTCAATCGCCCACTAGGCCACGGGCCAAGTGCTCAAATTCTTTCATTCCGTGATACACCTCTGGAAAGTTCTTCTTATTGCTTTTTAGGTGTTTAAAACATGTTACTTTACAAAAATATCGATTTTTCCATGTACCAATTTGGGGCATTAAAGAGAAATTCAAGGAAAAAGGACCCAAAATTTGGTTTTGAATATGCATAAAGCAAAAGCAAAAGGGTCGACAATAGAGTTCTATAGAATTCCGAGCAATGTGATATGCTAACGCGTTGCAAACTCTTGAAGACGCACTATTGGGAATGATCCGTATTACATTCTCCGCGACGCAAAACATCGGATCATATCTAAGAGGCTGCTTTGATGCGTCTCTCACGCATTTGTTCGTAGTACCACTGCGAGGCTTCTGCGCATGAACGAACATCGGCAGGAAGACTGTCAATGGCTGGAGGAGGCTTAGGACGCTTGAAGCCCGTGCTCATCAGCGCCTCGTCGAAGAATCCCCCCACCTTGTTGGCGTGCCTCAGCCCGTTGGACATAATCCAGGAGTCAGCGACGTCGTCCCCTGCCTCCCAGGACAGGAGCTGCGGGCCGTAAGGGATGCCCATCTCACGGCAGTAGGCGGGCAGGATGCCCGGTGGATCGGCCAGGAGGTCGTCCATGTCCAGGACAACCGGCTTCTGGCCGAGGTTCATCTCCACGTACACCATCAATTCGTACAGCTCCTTGAAGCCGTATCCCGGTGGGAAAACGTACTCGGGGAGTTGTCCTAGATCATTCGCGTGCTCGTCACCGAGAGTTGCCATCAGGCTCGTCTTCCACGACGGGAACACTTTCGCCGGGTGACGGATCAGGAAGCTGTGCCTGAAATCGCTGGGCAGCATGTGGTACTTCGCCCGCAAATAGAACGCCATGTCCTTACAGAGGACAATATTCTTGTCTTCGCATGGTCCGCCTAGTAGCTCGTCTCGTATCCAGGCGTACGAGTAGTTTTCATCTGGATAGCCTGGGGTGGCCTCTGCGCTGTGCGTGTGACCGGTAACTACGTCCATCCGCCTGGCAATCGGGGTGTCCGGGTCATGCTCCAGCATCACTCTCTCCGGGCCCATGTAGAATGCGCTCGCGTAGGCCTCGTTCACCACCCGGAGACCGTCGATGAAACTGAGGCACTTGGTCAGGGCGGTGGAGACGGTGCGAGGAACGCACCACAGAAACACGCGGTTCACCTGATCAGACATCGCGGTGTATTCGCCCAAAGAAAGGGGTCTATAAAGAAAAAACAAGATCTAGTATCAAACAATTAGGAGGGCCTGACGTTTCAATCTTAGCAGGACCTCAAAGGCAGAGTTTGTTTAATTTCATTTTTGCAATTTCGCTCAAAACACGGCAATAAAGCCACTCCAGGTTAAGGGCTAGGGAAGGAAGGAGACAGGGAGAAACTCCTGAAACCGAGAGAAAGGAATTGTTCAAACGGACAAGATCATAAGATGTATAGAAACATGAACACGGAGGGAGAAGGACAAAAATTAATAGGAAGGGCAGAGCAAAAAGGACACGGATGACGGAGGACAAAGAGGGTTGCTGGTGGGGTGGGATCAAAGGGAAGGGCAGAGGGGTAGGGTAAGGATTAGGTAGCAGAGGAGATATCGTATTAGATTAAATTATCAATAAAATTGGAGGGCCTGACGTTTCGATCGAAGCGGGATCTCAACGTTGAAGGTTTGCAATGACACTACATAACACAAGTCATCTCTTTTCAGGAGTGTGTGGCTCTGTAAAGAGCCAGTAACTGAACATTGTGTGGTACATGGTGTTACATTGAGTCACTGCGTGGTGTCACTGCAAAACCTCCACTAGATACTTCCGCCATGCAAACCTTATCAGTCTGATCAAGTAATAGGGACACGGATGGCGGACAAAAAAAGAGGAATGCTGGTGGGGTGGGATTACAGCGAAAGGCAGGTGGTAGTGTATGGATTAGGTAGTACAGGGGGGAAAGAATTGAAATATCAAAAAGGCGGGTTTGACGCTGCTAGGACCGAAGCGTCAGGCCCTCCGATTTCCTTATTATTATTATTTTTTTTTTTGGGGGGGGTCGTTAAGCCGTCTGCATAATTTCTACATATACTTTATCAATAAAGATAACAGAAGTTAAATTTGTCTATCTGTATCCCGTGATATTGTCCTATGTATGGCCATTCACGAATCCACGGATCAAGCTCTTGCTCAGGACTCGTCTTCATCTGGCAAAACCTGAAATTCCCGGTTGTAGTTTGTCGCCAAATACGTAGGTTTGTTGGCACACAGTATTCACCAATCAGCAAGAGGTAAATGCTTCTTTCCAGATGCCTGTGACATTGTAACGGGCATGAGAAAAAATATCGAAGGCTAATCCTTCATTTCGTAAAAGGCCCATGTTCAACCCACATATAAGTACCAGTAACCGTTCCTTGTAATAAGCAATGTAGCCGACAGTGTGGTTCACGGAACAGAATCGCTATTTTTGGAAAACTGAGGAGACTGTTTCCTATATTCCAGACCGATTCAGTTATGGGGTTTTCGTTGATTAATTCAATACTTCCTTCCTTCAAGCCCGCAACGAGCGCGTCAGATAATGGCTGCATTAGGCCTTGGTCTTGCACCACACTCAAATCGTTGCTCAGAAACCATCAGCGTCGAAATCATTACCAAGTTCCTCTCAACGAATAACTGCGATCAGATTAAGAGTCTTGAAAAGCATCGTTGTGTGCGGAAACAAAGTTGCCGCATGCTGCAAACCCCAGCAGTTGTATTTCACCGATTCGGACGTACAGTGAACATGAGGTCAAATGAACTTTGCCCGTATGTGAGTGGATGGTACATTGTTCATGTACGTGTCATTATATCGCATCAGCTGTATGTGTCATTATATCGCATCAGCTGTATGTGTCGTTTATACATAATTATATTGTTTAATTCAACAACGCAACGGCTTTCTATTACACATGTGACATATAGGTATTAGAGTAATGGGTCGTGCGTAACTCGGGCACGAGTGCAACGAAGGTGAATGACAGATTCCGAGACACAAAGATTGCGTCGATGAAGTACATTGAAAACCCAGACTAACTTTGGTGACGGAGCTGACGAGCAGCAGTGCACAAGCGGTGAATAGCAGACGGAGAAGACCGTTTATCATTTGGACGATCTGTTGACGAGTTGCCGATGAAATGAATGTTGTTTGTGTCTTTAAGTTCAATACACAGAGGTTTATCGTGACATACGATAAGTAATGCACGGTGGTAGAATGGCAGTTATGTAAGTGTGATAGTGGACATTGGACTTTCACATAGGTTAGTACGGCGAATGTCTGATTTTTCTCGCCATTGCATGGCCATTCCAATAGGTTTGCACAGCGAATGTCTGAATTTTCTCGACATTGGACATTCCCATAGGTTTGTGCAGCAAATGTCTGATTTTTTTCTTGACAGGCGTGTGCCTTTCAAAACGAAAACCCGACTGACAGCCTTTGGCCGCCCCATTATATAATGCATTCTTTAAACCCCATTGCCAATACTTACATGGCTTAGACGACTGTAGATGCGGAGGTTTTGGTGCGACTTTGGTGCATCACAAACCGAGCCAGAGCACGTTGGTGTAGGCTATGATAATACAGCCTTTCAGTTCAAAACTATGTGGTACATGCTGTTACCGTTGAACGGTCGCTACGCCCGAGGTCAAAGATCTCGATTTGCAGGTAATGAAATGCAACGGAACGGTGGCTGTATGTTTTTATGGAATTTTGACTAAAGCCATAACGTATTGATCACAGCATGAATGTCAACGCGTCTACTGCTCAGGCGCAAAGGTCGAATACAGGATAGGGATCGACAGGACAGGGATCGCGCTGAATTATTGCCCCGTTCACGTTCCCACTCGGCGCTTTGCACAACAACGATATTGGTTTGGTTTCCATTGTCGACAATTCTGGCCCATTCTCCAACCCCAGTCTCAATTTCACATCCGATTTGAGTCCATGTTTGTTTTTTCTTCCACCACTGCCTGAAATGAAGGCCATCGCAATTAGCAAAAAAATATCCAGGTGTGATTGAAACGTCTGGTCCTTGCAACTTGTTTAGATTTGAGAAGTTGCAAAGAAGGAACTGGACCTGGACTAGAACCAGAAACCCCTGGTTTTGCGTACGTACACCAAGAGACTTGAGGAATGCAAAACCAGAGGTATCAGGTTCAAAACCCGGTAAAGTAAAATGTTTTCATTGTTAGTCTTTTTCCAAAAATGGTTAAATGTTCTCAGTTTGGTGTTTTCCCTTTATTCGTACGACTTTTGAGATTTGAAGAAGAGAAGTTGCAAACCGTGTTGTTTGAGCAAAATGACTTGAACGCAAATCTTTGGGCTCTCGGGTTCTCGGATGGAAACTTCGGGTCCTCGGGTTGTTGGATCGAGACTTCGGGCCATCGGGTTGTTAGATCGAAACTTTGGCCCCTCGGGTTGTTGGATCGAAACTTTGGGCCCTCGGGTTGTTGGATCGAGACTTCGGGCTCTCGTGTCTACTGCTCAGGCGCAAAGGTGGAATACAGGATAGGGATCGACCGGATAAGGATCGCGCTAAATTATTTTCCCGTTCCCACTCGGCGCTTTGCACAAAAACGATATTGTTTGTAGGAATATGGATTTTGGAGCTATTAGAAATCTCCGATAAAAGGGATGCGAATGAAGAGAAAAGGAGACAACGTGTTCGGTATATACCCTACAGGTTTAAGTTTGAGATCCAAACCATGGAGTGTCAAATAGCGAAGTAAAGGAGTTATGCTTTATACAGGATAAGTGAAAGAAATATGCAGTTGAAAAGAAATGAGGTAAGATTTAGATAGAGAGTAAAGACGCGGAGGAAAATACAAAGGAAATTGCAGAGCGACAATAAACCAGTGAGGATCGGACAATAAAAGGTTGCAAAGGATTTGACTCTCAAACGCAAAAACCAAAATAAAAGGGTCAAATAAATAAACCAGAATAAAAGTGGAATTGTTTACCAAGCGCGGTCCACGCGAAATGTCACGGCAGTTCATTAGTGGCAGTTCAATGTTGGTGAATCACTGAATGATGGAACAGTGAAACGGTGAAGGGTAAAAGATCCGCAGAGAGGGCGAAACAAAACCAAATCGTCTGCGGTTGAAGACAGCAGGTTTCCAAACAAACAAGCAAGGCGGTGTAAAATCCGAAGTGCGAGTTGAGGGGCGACGCGGGAAGAAACTCCCGAAGACTCAGTGTGCTGACCGGACGTCAGAGAACGGCTGGTCGTACTCCCGGTCGTGAAAGCTCGAGAAAACACTCGGTGAAAACACTCAGCTCTGCGGGAAGAACTCAGGTGAAGCGAATAGAAGAAAACCGGATCAACAGCTACCACCCAAGGAGATAAGATCCATGGTAAAATCCACTCGATCAAAAGGTTTCGCTCGAACACAGAAAATAGACTTTGGAAACGCTCAGACTGGTTATTGCAATGCTCTACGATTGTACTGGTTTAACTGCTGAGGGTAGAGAGAGTGTCAACACCACGTGTTGGTCCAAGGAAGAAAAACTGTGCACTGCATGCTACATTGAGTAAAGCTAACATAAACAAACAACCATCTGCCTTCCAGTCGACATGCAGATTAGACTGGTTCGCTGTCTGCACGAGGAAACGTAGGTGAACAAAAAAGTGGTCACTACAACGTCATGGCCTCACTGAAGGATCAGTGCTTTGCTAGCACTCACACGTGTGTGAAGTTGCACACTCGCTGTCTGCCTCGCGGCCTTGGTATACGATGATATGATAAATTATTAGTGAGTCTTCAGGATTTTTTCACCAATTAACCGACGAATGACCAATGACCTGTCACACGTCTGATCCCAAAATGTGTAAGGGAACAAAAACAAATTCATTGATATGCTGTTTCCCCGACTTTTGAAAGTGATGGAGGTGGACATGTCCCCCATCACCCGCTGATGTATGCCCTGCCCATGGGGGCGAAGTGGCCTTCAACCCGTGTCCAACAATCAGCTGTAGTTATAGAGGAAGACGTGAATATACAAATCAATTAATCAATCGCAAACAGCGAGAGACTAACAAGTCATATTGTCACAGTTTGTCTATGGGAACTTAGTCTGTGACTAGGAAAGGAGGAAGATTGAATGATTCAGACCACCAAATCATTGGAACGTCCACGAAAGGATAAATCTTTTATTAGCAAAATAAACAATTTAATTTAATACCTTCGACTTAAATATGTACAAATTTAGATTCTTTAAAAAATGGGTATTGCGATTAGGTCATTCCTGTTTGAAGTTGAAGAACTGAAGAGTTGAACAGTTGAAAAGTTGAAACGTTGTGCGCAAATCACACTATTTAATAATAATGTTAAATTACCGCGATTTCACAACCACATGGGATTACAGTGTAATTCCAAAATACAAAAAAAAAAAAAATATCACCCCAAAACCAACAATACTAAACAAAATACGTTGAACATACTTGAAGTCAATCTGCTTCTTACATGTAAACTCAGCAACAGGTACAGGGAGGGTGTGTTATCACACGCAAACAAAATAATATCATTTCGGTACACACTAAAAGTAATTACACCGGTACATGTCTGACATAATTATCCGACCGTACGACAGTTCGGCTTCATGAGCTCAGCTCTTGCAATGGCAATATCCACGTTCAACCTCGGCTTTGTCGAATTGGTGCCCTCCGTCGTCTCTCTCTCTGCGACGGGCTATGCAGTCGGAGCTACCCTCGTCTTTCCCTGACTTGTATGGGTGCTGGTTCTCCCGTGTTCTTTCACCAGATCAAAGCGTGTATAAGAAGGGCCATCTAATGTTTTAGAAAATACGTTGGCCAAACACGTACAAATAATTCCTGAAGGAGCTCATATAACAACATTACAACAACTCAATTTCTTTTAAATCGAAAACATACATGTAGATGTCAGAATAGAGTTAAAGCGAGGTTATCATTCCAACGTTTGTTAAATCACCAAAGTTTACTCACGGTTTTCTTTTCGAGTAAAGAAAGCCATGGCCCTGGGTGGTAAATAAAAAAAAAACGCACGTTGTTATTAATGAATATTCATGATGAGTTTAGAAGCTGGAATAAAAGCGCATAGCAAATAAAAGAAAGAAAAATGAGACAAATTATAATCTTCATGAAGGGAATTGTGACACATATCCGCGCTCTGCAATTTTGACCTGAGGAGTATAGTTTCAACGTTCGGCATGCAAGCCCTAGCATTAGAACAGTGTTTGTTTTCCCTCTACACGTTTGGAAGACAGACCATGCCGCGTGGTCGGTGTGGGGAAACGGCATTTTGATGTGCTCGAAAATTTGAATACAAATTCATTAACACTCTATTACCATGACTCCCATCCCATCAATTTAAATTTGGGGGCAGTTGAGAAGCGCAGCCTTGGCCTAGCACACATTTTGATTGGCATTGAGTGGTCAGGAGCACGGCGTTTGATATAAATAAGATGGCAAGGATTATTCTATGTAGGACCTAATGTTTACTCATAACTATGTTTAAATGTATATTTTCGGCCTGCCAAATGTCTTCTGAAATATTTTAAAAGAGGAATATGAATGAATTTAAGTGAAAAATGTATACCAATGCACGTCTTAATCAGATATGCTTTCTACAATCAACTGTCATGGGCACATTAAGCCGCATTATGCACCGTACCGCGATTGATAACGTCTGAATAAAGACTATATACACTGTGCACAATAAATGCGGCGTTGTGTTTGCGCTTCATACGTGTGTCCTGCTATTATACTTCCAGAACCAAACGACTACAATACATGGTATCTCACCAAATGAGGCTAAAAAAAATTAACCATTTTTTTCGGAGAGCGCTTTACTAATAATGTTCCCAAATAAAATAGCAATTTTAATGTTTTGCTCTGCCGGAGCTACTTTTTCATTACATATTTACATTGATGCATTTAAAGGTTTTCACAACCTATGGCGGCCAATGGCACTAGCACGAAACTAACGCTTCCTTTATTTCATAACATCAATGATCACACTCAGTGACACATTTTTTTTTGACAGCAGGGAAAAAATCCTGGAGAAAATTCCACCAACATAATGTAGATATCCTAATACATGGTGCCGGTAATTAGTTTGAAAGCAATACGTGTGATCCAACGGCCACATTTAACCGGCCTGCCTGCCGTGCAGGCAGCGATGGCTGGGAGAATTGCGCTCATTGTGTTAACATTTTCATGTGCTCGAAAATTTGAATACAAATTCATTTACACTCCATTACCATGCTCCCATCCCATCAATTTAAATTTGGGGGCAATTGAGAAGCGCAGCCTTGGTCTAGCACACATTTTGATTGGCATAGGTCGGTCAAGAGCACGGCGTTTGATATAAATATGATGGCAAGTCCAACTGGCACTGGATCAACGTGTTGAAGCGTCTTCCGAGCGTCTCTCCCAGGGGCTGGAGTGGAGCGGCTGACGTGGCAAGTGGTTCGTATCGTTGATGGAGGTTTCCATGCCAACCCATCGACATTAACCAATGGAGACGCGGACCGGTGGCTTGGATAAGACCAGGGTGCATCCCTCGGTGCGCATTCCTGTCTCTGTGCTGCGAACGGGAAGAGCAGTGTCTGTCGAAAGCAACACTCGTTGAGCCGTTATACACCTTGCCGTGTGATTTCCTTAGAGATGGCCGCCTCAAGCTATCGGCAGGTCCTTCTCTTGCCGCTGGCTTTGGTAGTCTTGGCTTCCTCGCTGCTTGTCAGGGGCCAGTCCTGCGGCGCCATGACCCACGCCGAACCGGGAGACGATTTCTCCTTGCTCATGGCGAAGACGATTGCCAACTTCAAGGCAAACTGCCGGGGAAAGAAGAAACACCAGTGCAAAGGTACCGAAGGTATGTGATGTTTTCCAAATCATGTACGGTAACAGTTCTGATGAAAAACAAAACGGAAGTACCAAATTAAGGACCGTCGGTATTGCAGGCATGGATACAAACTTGAAATAAAGTAGTAGCCTTGCCATAGTACTATAGCCAATTAAAAAAAGGAATCCAATACGATCCATCCTTTTAATTATACTCATGTTTGATACATCAAAATGAGCAATAGTTATATGGCACAATAGTACAATACTTCAAATAATATTATGGTTTGACGTTCAATGATAGTTTTCAACTGTCTGATATACAAAGTGTTCGATAAACCTCTCTTTTTATGCAATTAAACTAGTGAAAATTTGCGTTTTCCTACTGTTTTTTCCGCCTCAGCCTGTGCTCTTTTCTTGCATTTTCTTTCGAAGAGGCTCCGCAGTTCCACTTGCAACATTTCCTCCTGGGTGTATTCATGTTCGAACCGATATGGCAAAATATCTTCCGCTTCGTCACAGTTGTTTTCCTCGTCAACTGAATATGACGAACATGACAGCAGTTGCTGTCGGGATCAGAATAAACATCAACGTCAATTGTCGTTGCTTGAGCCAGACATGACAGCACGCTGTTGTCGTATGGTCGGGTACAGGAAAGAGTCGCCGGCAAAAGAACTTAATCCAGTGACGTCGCGATTCCTGGGAATTTTCTTCGGTACCCGACGGCTTTTTAATCTGTTGCTCGGAGTAGGGGATGAAATAGGGTCGTGAAAACTATTTGTTTATTATTTCCTCGTATTCCAGAACTACGAAGATGTGTTTTCTGGTTAAATTGTTGGCTAAATATGCTCAATGGAATGTGAAAATCTTCAACGTTCGTGACCTCAGTAGTATTCACAAGATAACGTCACAATCACAATATGACTATTGTTTAATACACCTTGTCCCAACTTAGATACATGCCAAATGAAGAACCAATACCTTCCAATCCCCCTAAACGCAGACACACATTGTGTGCACAATGTCTATGGGACTTCATGATAATAATATCAACAACTTCATAATTCGAAGAAATTATAAATATTTGTTTGATGCCAATATAATAGGGTTTGCGGTGACAGATGAACAAGAGGTGGGGTTCTGAAAAAGTACCTGAGTTAATACTCAAGTTCTTTTCCAAACCACACCTCTTCTTTGAGAGACCAATATACACAATATCGAGAAAACTATTGTAAGACTTAATAAAGGGTAAAACACTTCACAAACTCAACACTTTTAAAGTCTACCCCCTAAATAACGACCGTAATAGGATAGCGCGCCCCGCCCACAAAAAACCTCTTTTGTGCGTTGGCCAAAGAGAAGGTGATGACGTCATCGGCAGTGCAATGTTGCATGATTGATTGCACACACCCACACGTATAGTATGCGCGCACGATACCTGGTATTTTTTTTCAGTACCCGTCGGCTTTTTTATCTTTTGCTCGGAGTAGGGGATGAAATAGTGTCGTGAAAACTATTAATAATAATAATAACATATTTCCTCGTATTCCAGAACTACGAAGATGTGTTTTCTGGTTAAATTATTTTTTGTGTGTTGATGCGTGTTTTAAAAATGTCCAGCACGGCACATCCTCTTTATCGGAAGTCACTTCGACATCCACCGCCACTCCTTCCATGTCATCAACCACACAACAAGTAAGAGTGACGGCCAACACAGGTATAGGACCTCCCCAGCTTACCACAGCCGCTTCAATCTGCAACTGTCACAAACCATGCCATAGAATTGACTAGATTCTCCACTCATTTAGCGCGTCCGTGATTTGTCCAATGTCTACACTGACCAACATAACATGCAGTCAAAATGTGCTGTCAGTTTCTGACTGTTTAACCTTCAGTGGCATTATGATGACTTATTTATTCCAGAGGAAACAAGCTGGCAGCAGGGAGTCTACGGTTTACCGATGCCAACCAGCGGTTGCCCGACTGATTCTGGCTTCGTGTGGGAGACAGGATCACGTTTGCACGACACTGAGGACACACTGTCGGACAACAACTGGTCAGATGAACTGCACCTCCAGGGTCCGTATGGCGTGAATGACATGTGGCAACATTTCTGCATGAAGACCGTAGACCGTGTCGGCGATACTGATCCTATCTGGCCGAGTGGAGAGTACTGTGTGTTCAAGTACGGACAAAACTGCCCTAGCGGTGAGTGAGTTGAATGAGTAAAATAAGCCGGGTATTGATATTTTAACCTGTCTATCTTGAGCAGAAGTGGGTGTCTTCTGCATGCCGTAGTACGTTTAATCTTGTATGTTTGGTTTTTTTTAACGTTGATTTTGATTTTTGTTCATCCGGGCCTACTCGCTAGGTGCTAAAATTCGGAGGGGGAGATCACGCTTGATTCATTATTCAATATTTCAATTTATTAATAAAACGTTTGATTGAATAATAGTCCTATTGTTGATTTGATGTTTATCCAGGAATGTCATCTGGATCCATATTCTGGGATGACGAAAATTACGAAAATTATAACAGCATCAGTGGCATCGTGCCATCAGGAGTGTACGACCGGGACACTCTGATCTACTTTTGCTGCATGACCAGTGGTGAGGCATCTGCCCCGATCACGTTGCCGTCACACAGCCCGTTCTATCTCTTCGCCTCCAGGGACAGATGCCAGGAGGTCCAGGGTATGCATGTCTCCATGGAGTGGTTCCAGTGGGATAATGATAACAGCGGAACAGGCTTCCGCAGTGGCAGTTATCCGTACAGTAGCCTACACCCCGATGGGGATCTCGTGTTGGGATACTGCTATTACACTGTTATGATATAAGACCCACTGCAATGGGTACGTGTCAAATTGATCAGCATACGTGCCTGACGCGGAATGATAGAACCCATCCCTATACATGAGAAAATGAAAGGATTTCTAACCCTTTTACCGAAGGTAAAACAGATGACCATACCTAATGATAGACTAATACTCTCTATACTAATTACTCCGGAAAATCAAAAACAAATACCCTCAAGAACAATCAGCAACTAATCTGACATGAAAGAATAAGATTAAGTTCGGTTTAAAACGCCTAAGAACCCATTGAAGCTTTATATTTGATCATTGATATCATTGTAGTGGTTTACATCATTAGTGGAATGAGGGCGCTGTCTTGATGCCAGAGTTAGGTGTACGATCAATATTAGGTGTCTGACACTCTAGGAAATGCATGGATTTATGGAAGAAATCGAATTATCAATTCAAGGCTTAATCTAGGAACAAGTATTGTAACAAAATATCCTTACGAAACATTTAGTTTGTCGGTGGTCGTTGCGATTTATTGCCAGCTCAAAATGTCATGCTGTAATTGGTGTATTATATATGTAACGCTAACCTTTGTCCATTAAACTGTTCATGTATTAATCAAGTACAATGTACTCTTTTGTATACTATCTATACCCGGTATATATTGAACTGGAACATAATGAACATTTTTATTATCAGTATATTTTATTTGAGAATGATACACAATTATGTAAAATGCTTACTGAGTAAAATGACCAAAATGCAATTATCAAATACTACCGGTAGTAGGGCCCGAGGTTTCGATCCTAGCAGGACCTTTCTCAAGGGTAGAAGGTATTTTACAGGTGAATAATATGATGAAAGTTTTACAAAAATAATAATTGGTCTGTAATCACTACACTAAATGTTAGTATTTCGTTCAATTGATCAAACAATTCATGATTTTGTTATATCATTCCTCTTTTGAATAGACTTGGTTTTTACCTTCTAACTTAAAACGATGTATCTTTACAGTAACAGAAAAGTCACTGACACTTTCTGAAGATTTATAAATATCATTGTAGTGGTCAACATGATTGGCGGAATGAGGGCGCTGACTTGATGCCAGAGTTAGGTGTACGATCAATGTTAGGTGTCTGACACTGTAGGAAATGCATGGATTTATGGAAGAAATCGAATTTCATTTAAAGACTTCATCTTGGGAAACAAAAATATGCTTTACGAAACATTTTGTTGTCGTTGGTAGTTGAGATTTAAAGCTATAAGTGCATTGTAGATGTAGCCATAACTTTCTTTTATTCTAATTTCGATGTATGGATCTTGTGCATTGATTAGTTTGATGTGATTATTCTATGTAGGACCTAATGTTTACTCATAACAATGATTAAATGTAGATTTTGGGTCTGCAAATTGACTTGTGAAATATTTCAAAGCAGGAATATTAATTAATTTAAGTGAAATAAATAAAACCAATGTACGTCTTAATCAGATATGCTTTCTACAATCAACTGTCATGGGCACAATTAGCCGCATTATGCACCGTACCACGATTGATAACGTCTGAATAAAGACTATATACACTGTGCACAATAAATGCGGAGTTGTGTTTGCGCTTCATACGTGTGTCCTGCTATATACTTCCAGAACCAAACGACTACAATACATGGTATCTCACCAAATCATGCAAAACAGTTAACGTAATTAACGTAAACCAGCAAAATGAAGGCCGAGCCGCAATTTGTTAGTCGTATAGTGTAGATGAGCGAGTCAAAAAGAAATTGATGATTTTCTTAGGAACTAATTATATTTACGTCTGGAGGAAAACAAAAAAATCATGAAGAATTAATGTAAATCAAATTTACTCGCTTTCATACGAAAAAAAATCGCGGCTGGGCCAAACTAATACGAAGAGTAAAATGCGATGAAAGGTTGTCTTTGTCGACATTAGTAGAGGCGAAAGTCAGACACACGCAACCATCGTTTGAAACCATTCATGCGCACCTTATGTTTTTTTTTTCGGGGGGTAGCATATCCGCTCGATTCGATGTTTTGTATGTGGGAAGAACCGTGCATCATGAATTATACGCTGGATTTTGAAAAGGTCGGCGTCCTTTCATTTCCATGTGGATGCCGATCATACAGTTGCAGGACCCGTTACGCCCATTCCGTGCGGACCAGCGTGGCTACTACACTGTACATGTACAGTACAATATGTACGCAAACAAAAACCATGCATGCGAGGAACCTATGCTATGTTTTATGCCAAAAAAAACATGCAGTGTGGTGCGTGCTCGGGGCGAATGAGCAGCGAAACTGACTGGCTTGCGTTACATTGCACACAACCCTCATGTGTCCGAAGCCTTGTACGAACCGTTCATGTTTGCACTGTACATACACACGATGTCCCCGCCTGCTTGTACTACAATTCACGTGGATCTAGTAGCGCATCTACGTGTACAATGTATGAAAGCAATGCATGTGCGATAAGCACGGTCAAAACTAACCGGCCTGCCTGCCGTGCAGGCAGCGATGTCTGGGAGGAGTTGCGCTCATTGTGTTAACATTTTCTCTCTCGGAATTTTCGTTACCAGGGCGATTTGGGCGCTTTCGATAGCTCACGTGTACTGATTTCTGTTGCTAAACATGGTCTAAAATCACACATGCACATTGAGATACAACAAAGAATAGAGCTTCATAGTCTGCAGTCTTCCAGACTTGTATTCGCGTCTCGAAACATCGAGTCAAAGTCCGAGTCACAAGTCACATTAACATTGTATGGGAAAAACATAAAGATTTGAGCTTCTGTCTGTTTCCGTACGCTATATCTCGGATCCCGAATCGTTGTCGTTTGACAACCATATACCAACATATGAATACCAACCAAACCACCGGCCAGGTACATGTTTTTCTTGACCGGTTCCCAGTCCCCGCACTTCTCGTATCCACGTTTTAATTCTTAGTGGTTGGGAACCAGCTCAACTGGCAGCTGCATAAATCTGCTTAGTCTTCTTCACATGTATCTCTCGTGACAGTTTTACGTTCTCTAGTTGACAATATGGGTACATTATGAATACACAGTAATATTCTATAGCACGGGATTTTTAATAAGTTTGATAATTTACACACACAAAATACACCAGCACAAGGTCATGCATGTTTTGACTCTCTTGTTTATTCGTAAAAAAATATGTAAATATGCACAAATGTTGCAAACAGCTCTAAAAATCGACAGTATACAAAATTATAACGCCTGATTAGAGATTACCACAGTTCTATACGTGAGCATACAAATTAATAACGACCCAATTAACACGAGGCCGGCCAGGTTGGTCTTAATACGTGTGAGCGTATTTGGAGCGCGGCGTGTAATTGCATAATAAATAATGAAAATGTCAACAGTTATTGGACTCAACATCATGGTTATGGCTGCAAAGCGTGCCTTGCTGCTGATGCAGGTTTCCATGCCAACCTTTTGACATTAGCCATGGAGAATAACAAAATTGCTCAGTCCGTAAACCTAATGCCATGGCAACGTGGACTGGACGCTCAAACAAGCTAATGGTACATCTCTCGATGCACATTCATTTCTCCATCGTGCGAAGGGGACGAGCCGAGTCAGTAGAAAGCACCACTCGAGTAGCCGTTATATATCTTGCCGTGTGATCTACTTAGCGATGAGCGCCTCAAGTTATCGGCTGGTCCTTCTCTTGCCACTGTCTGTCGAAAGCAACACTCGTTGAGCCGTTATACACCTTGCCGTGTGATTTCCTTAGAGATGGCCGCCTCAAGCTATCGGCAGGTCCTTCTCTTGCCGCTGGCTTTGGTAGTCTTGGCTTCCTCGCTGCTTGTCAGGGGGCAGTCCTGCGGCGCCATGGCCCACGCCGAACCGGGAGACGATTTCGCCTCGCTCATGGCGAAGACGATCACCAACTTCAAGGCAAACTGCCGGAGACGTGTCCAGAACGGCCTAAACATATAATTTTCCTATGTCCCTCGTTGTATTGCATATTGTTCGCTCTTTCGACAAGTTATGACAAAATCACCAATGTTCAATGAACCTTTTTCCTAATTTGATCGTTCAGTTCCTATTTACTAACACTAGATTGACGCGACGTGTATTTAGCTGATTATTTTTATCAGTCATTCAAACAAACCAAGGAAAAACTGACTGGG
The DNA here is from genome assembly GCA_949987565.1 of Luidia sarsii. Taxonomy (NCBI): domain Eukaryota; kingdom Metazoa; phylum Echinodermata; class Asteroidea; order Paxillosida; family Luidiidae; genus Luidia; species Luidia sarsii. The sequence continues at coordinate 21,117,087 of OX465102.1, read as the reverse complement.
AACTTGTTTGAACAATTTGATAAAAATGGCATAGAAAACTGTAACTGGACCGGGACTTGAACCCGAGACCTCTGGGCTAACGTACTAGTGCTCTTTCATCTAAGCTATCCATCCCTTAGATGGTGGCCTCCCAAATAGTCAACTAGTCTTTGCCGGGATAGGGGCGCCAGTCAGAAGCAATTCATTAACTGCCGTATATCTCCAGGGATCGCACCCCGCTTTCGTCCCGATGCAAACAACGAATTGTTATAAACCTGGCTACGGCAGCTCGTAGATCGCACAAAGTGGATGCAGCTTTTTTCAATTCAATTCAAACTTTTTTTATTGATTTTTTGACAAATTTGAAAAATTGGCACAAGTTTTCTTTGCCTATTTTTCAAATTAGTCCTGATCATTGATATTTTGTATTATTCATATAACTAGTATTGTTGCAGTCAAGAAAGACTTTAATAAAAACAAACAAAACTGTATATACTTCCCATTGACGACTTACGGAATGGTCATGTGAGTTCCGTTAGGTATTATGCACTAGTATCGAGTGTGTGTCAACTTCACTTCCCTTGTGTAAACAAAACTACACTTTCGGAGAGGAAGGTAGCACCAATTGCACAAGCCCCACACCACATTTTGTAGGAGAGAGCGCGTACCATAGACACCTCACTTAGCACCGACCTCAATACCACATTAAACACCACACTCAGACTACCAACACCAACCTCTGAGGCAGTACCTCAATAGGGGTGCGAAAGACTCCTCTTGTTCTACTGCCGTATATTATATCAACGGAGCACGCCCCCACTTTCATTCAGATGTAAACAACCACTTGTACCGGAGAGACCGCCTTAGACAATGTTATTATATATGTATACGCATTCGTTCGTCCGCATTGTTTGAGCTATTTTAGTAAAAAAAATCTTGCACTATGAAATTATGTTGTAAACTACTGAGTAAAATGACCAAAACGAAAATAGTAACAATTATCAAGGGACAAACGTTTCGATACTGGCAGCATCATTCCAACAAGAAGAATTGAAAGGGAAAGGTCCTACTGGAATCAAATATCAGATTCTTGTTAAATTTGGATTCATGTTGAAATCAAGCTCACGTATGATATTCATATTCATCTGTCCAATAAAGCCCTGCGATGTGCTGAGGTCGTGATAGCATCGAAAGCCGAGGCCTTCTTAAATTTTGAATTCATTAATATTCATGTTTGCATGATCGCATATCGATGAGCTCCCTTCCGTTTTCTTTAAAGCACTGTGGCAATATGTTTCAAACTGCTCGCTGAGTAAAATTACTCAAATGCAAAAAATATCAAAATATAGCGGGGGTTTTTACCTTTTTGGTCCCAGAAGTACCTTTCTCACATAATTATCTTCCTGTGCGAAAGGTCCTGCTAGAATCGAAATGCCAGGGATTCTTCTTTCTTAAATTTTGTTCTTTAGTGCTTTTATTTGAAATTTTAACTAAGCTGCTTAAATTAATCTCTCCAATGAAACCATACGATGGACGCTGCCAAACGTTCATCAATTCAGAGACAAAGGATACATTTTTACTTGGTGGCAAGGGGCTCTTTAGGCGGTAATGAAGGACACTGCGAATGATGGACAGGCAGATTAGCAGCACGAGCAATTTTTCTGAGGTGCACCGTTGATGTGAATTTTGTTTATCAGTATTCATGCCGACCCGTCTATATAAATGAAAGAGGTCTTCATCGGTGGCTTATTATACTGCAGAGGTTCGGTCTATGAGCACCCTTGTTATTTTCATCTAGTAAATTAAAGGGAGGGCTCTTTCGACCCTATGAAAGAAAGAGCGCTGAGACGGTCAGCAGTGCCGCGTCCTGTCGTTACCTTGTCTGTTAGCTGAAGTCTTTCCGTCACATAATATCTATGGGAAATGGTTATATCCCACAATAGTTCTTTAGTTGAAAAATTGGTTTGCATTCAACATGGCAGTATTTCAGAGGGTAATCCCTCCTGTGCCATTTTGTCTCGTTTCAAAAACTGATGCATGGACTCAAGGACATACATTCTATTGGCCACGCATACAGAACGATGGAACAGTTGCACACGCACCCACGCATTTGACTCCATTAATATTCCTCACGTTCCCTAGTCCAGTCGGCGTCAGTAATCTCGCACACGAAACCTGCACATCTTGCAGCCCTATTCTCCGACCATAGCTTGTGCACGTCGTGCACCGTACCCTTGCCCGCAGCTTTCATGTATACGGACGCAGACTGGAGACTTATGTGTAGGATGGCAGCGGCTCGGTCTGCGTGCCTTGTACAGCTAGGATCCGGCACGGTAGTGTCGCTGTGCCGTGGTTAGCGTGCGTTTGGCCTGGATCTCTGCCCGGAGCCGTACCGGAGAGACGGCCTTGGACAAGTCTACGTCTTTACACGCATTTGTTGGTCGCTGTTCTCTACGTTATTTCGTTGCCAATTGCAATTATCTACATCAATGGTATAGAGATTGCACGACATATTTTCCGATATATTTCGCTCTGTGGTCAAACCAATAACCAAATAAATGACTGAAAAATAGCAAGGAAAACCTTGACGTGATCGAAACTCTTGTTTTGCATACTACAGCTCTGACCATCTGGGCTATCTAGCCCTTAGATGGTGGCTTTCCCAAAATAATAGTCGACTGGTCTTTGCAAGGGTGGCGGCGCCAGTCAGAGGCATCCAACCATTAACTGCCGTATATATCCAACTAGCACCCCTTGTTTTCATTCAGATGTCAAAAACCACCCTGAAAGGCTCAAAACGCCAGGCCCTCTAAAACGTTGAATTCTGCTGTTCAGTGGTTTTCAATTCAAGATCAACCAAGCGATCTGTCAAGGTTGTCCCTACCACACGTTCATCGATTCAGAGGCAAAGAAGATTATTTTGCCTTGGTCGCTAAGGGCTCTTTAGATGCTGAAGGACACTGCGAATGATGGACAGACGGATTGGCAGCACGAGCAGTTTCTCTGACGTGCAACGTTGATAATGGACTTTGTTTATCCGCATCCGTGGCGACACGCCAATACAAATGAAAGGAGTCTACATCGGTGGCTTATTTTACGGCAATAGTTCGGTCGATGAACACCCTTGCCATTTTCATCTTGTAAAGGGAGGGTTATTTCTACACTTGGAAGGAAGAGCGCTGAGTCAGTGAGCAGCGCCACATCTAAAGCCGTTACCTCGCCTTGTGATTTCCTTAGCGATGGGCGCCTCAAGTTATCGGCTGGTCCTTCTCTTGCCGCTGGCTTTGACAGTCTTGGCTTCCTCGCTGCTTGTCAGGGGGCAGTCCTGCGGCGCCATGACCCACGCCGAACCGGGAGACGATTTCGCCTCGCTCATGACGAAGACGATCGCCAATTTCAAGGTAAACTGCCGAGGAAAGAAGAAACACCAGCCTACAGGTTCCGAAGGTGAGTGACGATTCACGAATTTTGCAACAATTCTGAAAACAATATCCCAAAGGTATGTAAATTGGAAAATAAAGGAACGAGGGATTACAGACGTTTATAAAACGTGATTTCAAATTAGTAGCATGACCACAGTACTAGAAGATTTACAATATAGGGGACTTTAATCCATTAAATTCTGACTTCAGGTTCCGAAGGTCAGTGACGATTCACGAATTTTACAACAATTCTGCAAACAAAATCGCGAAGGAATGTTGACTCGAAAACGAAGGAGCGTGTGAATTGAAAGCGTGGATAAAACTTGAATTCAACTTAGTTGCATCAACACAGAACTAGCCAACCTGCAATAAAAAGGACTCAAATCCATGACTTTTTAAAATAATAATTATGATAATAATCATCTACCAAATGATATACCAAATGTGCAATAGTTAGATGGAACAATGGTTCACAGAAATTTTGCGCTCAACATGGGAGTATTTGGCTAGCATGAAGGCACATCAGGGTGCAGGTGTGTAAGTGGAGGTACAATTTCCAGAGTTACCAGGAAATCATATTTTCTTTCCAAATCCAGCATATTACGTACATTAGTTCAATGTTCAAAAATGTCTTTGAACGATGAGTACAAAAAAAATGTAGGAACTGAGGGTTTTCAATTTAGGATAATGAAATGAAACCCACTACATGTACTATGAAATAAACAATCGAAGAATATAGTATTTCATTCGTTACATTAAATCTAACGTACGAAACAAATAGTACTTAGTTGAAAATGGTGTGCGCTGAATATTGCAGTATTTCTGAGGATAATCTCTTCAGTGCCAATTTTTTTAACGTAGCAAAAATCAATGTATGGACTGATAAAGGACATTACAATATTTGACTCCTTTATCAAACGATGGAACAGTTGCACACGTACACACGCCTTTATCCTCGAAAATAACATTCCCAGTACACTTCCCCAGTCCGCTCGCCCTCAATAATCGCCTACTCCAAACATGGCTATTTCGCTCCATGAAAAAAATGGGGGGGACTCGGGTCACCCCTCTTTATCTCAAAAAAGTTAGGTCCGAAGGACTTAAAATTTCGCTTGCAGATAGATGTCCATGTTCTGAATCTGAATTAGTTTTAATCAAATATGCAAATATGATAAATAATATCTAAAATATTCACAATGATAAATTTCACAATTTCAACGAAGAAAATTAAAAACATGAGGAAACTGTGTCAAAAATAGAATAGGGTTTCCCCGATGAGTGATAATTCAGTTCTGATTTAATTCCATGTGTACAATTAGAACTCAAGTTCCCCAATCCAGCAAAACATCCGCACCTATATACTAATTTTTTTTATTTTTTTTTTAGTATTTTTTTTATATTATTATTCATACCAATCTTTATTTAGTTTCTCTCAGATTTAAGCAGAAGCGTGAAATCAGTGCAACATAAATTCCTGAGCACGATTCATAAAGAAACGCAATCCACATTGTGACGGTTTTAAATTGTACAGACATATATCCAATCTGAATTACCTACACTTACTAACTGACATGTAACACCAGATAAGTATGTCCGATATGAAAAAATTGGGTATCGAAATGTGCGCAAGAAAACAGGTGAAAACGTCATGAAGCGAGAATCCAAACTATAAAGCGGTCGCGATGCAGGAAAAAAATATGGAGGCCCCAGTGCAGATAGGTTTAATGGTTCTGTGTAATACTAGCACTAGTATATAAAGTCATGTTTAACAAAAATATACATGTAATTTTGCATTATACATGATTTCCTTACAATTGGAACGTAGGCGTGTCAGTGTGTGCAACGCGTACAATACACGGCTGCACAGGGTAACCGCACTTTCCGAGTCTTGTGATTGGATGCGGCAAATGCTAACATATTCTTGGCTGCATTATTGCATATTGTTGAGCTCTCCCATCCCCATTTTCGTGGACGAAAATTCAGAGTAACACATTAAACTCATAATAACAGCCCAAAGGGGCGGTTTGCTATTCGAGGCGACCTGGACGGCTGCGTACACACGCGTACACATGTACGAACTCGCATACCTGAATCTGTATGGTTGTGGATACATGGCTTTGTTCTCGTGAACTATACAACCGCGTGAGAAACTATATTAATTTCAACCCCATTCATTTTCCTGGGTAGAAATTTGGACCGTGTGTCCCTTTAAAAAAAAACCTTGTTACCCATCACAAATGTAAATTTTTATCAAAATATCAGTTTCGTTAAACCCTTGCGTAGACCTTTACACCTTTACAATTTCCATGTGGAGACCTATTAAAACTGTTATCTTAGGTCTCCACAAGGCACTAGATTCGCGTACACAGATTGTTGTGTGTAGGATGCATGGCAGAGGCGCGCTCTTTGCCAGGTACAGCTTACATGTGTGTAGATCCAGCATGATAGCGACAATGAACAAAATAATGAACAAATAAAGTGAACAAATGAAGTGAGAAATGGCTAGGAACTTTCCATCAATTAAAGAAAATGGCAAAGAAAACTTGAACTGGACCAGGACTTGAACCCAGTTCCTCGAGTTTTGCGTGCCAGCGCCCTTAACATCTCAGTTATCCAGCACTTAGATTGTGGCCTTTCCAAAAAGTAAACCAGTCTTTGCCGGGGTGGAATTTCGCCAATCAGAAAAATTCAACTATTAGCTGTCGTATATCTCCAGGGATCACTCCCCGGATTCAAACAAAATTGTTTTAAACCTAACTACAGCGGAGCGGTGATCATGTAAAGTGGATGCAGCTTTTTAAATTTAAGTCAATAATTTAAGGAAAAACTGACTGGGAACTTTGACACTTTTGAAAAATAGCGAAGTTATCGTTGACATTTTTCAAAATTCTCTTCACTATAATGTTCTTCAAACCACATCCTTCAAGATGTGTCTTCAAGACACGTCCAAAAGACATCCGTCGATGTCAAAAGACATCCGTCGATGTCTTTGTCTTTGCGGGATACACGGTATAGCGTAGTATAACACACATTAGTCTGACGCAGTTTATTGTTTTGTAAACTATTCGCAATCAATTCTTCCAAGGGCGACAACCTGTTATGAAATGTGAGGGGTGATAATTTGTGAGGAAACGAAGTGACCGATGCCAAACTCGCAGAGCGAGATAGATGAACGGTATCCCCTTCCACGGTGGGGAGCTTTTTCCATTAAGGTACTTGAAATCACACCATTTAGTACAAATGTATGGTGTATTTAACATGATTGTATCGAATATTCTGTATGAGAAAAGGGTATGTGTTTTGTTACATAATGTTTCTAGTTGTCTATTATTTGCTTTATTCCCTATCTGTTTCATCCTGTTATATTTCGGATCCGCAAAAGTGTGTGTGCACAAATGATCCATCCCCGTCTGTTGACAAACGAATTGCTATTTTACGAACCAATGTACTATGTAATTTTGGTAAAGTAGAAGCATTTCTTCCATTGCTTCTTTAACAAAGGATCAACAACTAAGGTGGGGACTACCCTTGCAGCAACCGTCGGAAAGGGACCAACTTCTGCCCCGCCAGCTACAACAAAGGGATCGGAAAACACTACGACAACCACCGACACGCCTACCGAGTCTTCAACCAAACAACAAACGACAGTGACTGCCAGCACAGGTAGGAGACCTCCTAAGCTTCCCATGCTATTTACAGCTGTCGCAAACCTAGCCATAGAATCGACCAGATTTTCCACTCGTTTAGCGCGTCCATGATTTATCCAAAGTGTGCTGTCAATTTCCGACTGTTTAACCTTCAGTGGAATTATAATTATCAATTTATTCCAGAGGGAACAAGCTGGCCGCAGGGGGTCTACGGTTTACCGATGCCAACCAGCGGTTGCCCGACTGATTCTGGCTTCGTGTGGGAGACTGGATCACGTTTCCATGACACTGAGGACATTCTGTCGTACAAAGAATGGTCAGAGGAACTGCACCTCGAGGGTCCGTATGACGAGGGTGACATGTGGCAACACTTCTGCATGAAGACCGTAGACCGTGTCGGGGATACTGATCCTATCTGGCCGAGTGGAGAGTACTGCGTGTTCAAGTACGGACACAACTGCCCTAGCGGTGAGTGAGCTGAATGACACCATTATAGCATAAAGTATTGAAATTGAAAATTGAACGTTTCTCTCCTGTACCATGTAAACTTTCAACCTTTATTTTCACACCGCGGATGTTTAATTTTTTCACCTGTACTAGCACTGTGATCATTTAACGATCATACTCATACCACATGTGTTCATTTTATTTTATCCAGGTATGTCATCTGGATCTTTATTTGGGGATGACCAGAATAACTACAACGATTACAGTGGCAGTGGCACCGTGCCATCAGGAGTGTACGACCAGGACACTCTAATCCACTTCTGCTGCATGACCAGTGGTGATGCATCTGCCCCGATCACCTTGCCGTCACACAGCCCGTTCTATCTCTTCGCCTCCAGGGACAGATGCCAGGAGGTCCATGGTATGCATGTCTCCATGGAGTGGTTCCAGTGGGATAGCGATAACGACGGAACAGGCTCACGCAGTGGCAGTTATCCGTACACTAACATAGATAGTGGGGATTTCAAGCTGCAATACTGCTATTACACTCTAATATAAGACTCAGTGGCTGCAAAAGATACGAGACAAATTCACATCAATATACATGCCTCCCATCAAAATGTCCTTATTTTAGAGAATTTTTTTTTCATCAAGGTCATCACTGAAGCAACAAGCGGTTTCAAAATACCTCAAATTAATTGATTTTCACCCTTCCCCCAATGTAAAACAGAGGACAATGCATTATACATGCAGTAGACTAGTGAATACGCTCTCAATATTGGGGAAGTAAAAAAAAAAAACTACCTCCAAAAACAACCAGCAACTAAACTAACTTTTCTTCACTACATTTGCCAGCATTTAAAGATCAAGTATTAAATTCGGTTTAAAGGCCGTATGTAATGGATTTTTTTAATCAATAAATACTTTTGAAGGCTATTTTATACCTACTTTATGGGAATAGTTTTTTGCTAGTCAATTTCAATGTGTTACATTTGTGATTGAAAAAAAATATTGAAATCATCGCGAGGTGGCGCTGATGTATACAACGGAATCAAGGAGGATTGAAATAATGTTTGGTACACCGACCTTGCGTTTTGCCTAACCAGCTAATCAAAATAATTCTTATGTGCTATTTTGCCAATGTTTTGCCCAGTCATCCAATCAGAAATATTCTTGCGTGGCCTATGTAGGCAACGCAAATACAGTTATTTCACAATATTTGGCTCGAATAAATCGAGGTGTAGCGGTTCTAGCAGCGTTGACATCTAGTGAAACGGAGAATTTAGTGTATGTAAGACTTTGAGTTGAACGGAGTTTCGAGGTAACCACTTTCGAATAATCGAGATTGTTACTGTGCTTGCCCGTTGTGCTAGCAGCTTGGAACATTTTGGTTGTCCTTTAAAAAACTAGTTGTCCAGGGACGTCGGACTACCGATTCTACGAACCCTTGTGAGTGACACATCGTGTGTTTAGCACGCTGAGTGTTTACAAGAACGAGGCTGAAGAAAAGAACACAGGAGGCATTGACAATTCGTCACCATTTTTAACGGCAGATAGAGAGTTTTCTGCTACAAATTATCCCGAAACAAGCTGGTTCAAAGTGCGTTGAGCAGATCACCCAGAGCTCGATTGGTCCTGACCACATAGCCCGTCCAAATTCTTCGAAATTTGGGGGCACTAGGAAAACCAGGGAGACTGAGGCCATGTTTAGTGTTATTGCTACAAATCTGCAACAATTCAGGTCAATGGCATAATTATTAGCAAACCTACGTCAATTACTTCGAGGAGTACAGCGACAAGCTCAAGCAACTTGAGTGCGACGTCACATACATATCCGATGGGGCTCCCACATAAAAAAACGTAATGTAGTAGCTGATGAGCCGATCTCCAGAGTCTACGTCACGAATGTTTATGCTAATAAGGGGATGGGCGGAGCATACTTTTCATTACATAAACGTGGTAAAATCAAAGAGGAAATGGGCAAATTATCCGGAACCAAATGAAACTTTCTGAATGATTAGTAATAGTTATTGTATACGTCGTTGGCGGAATGAGGGAGTTGTCGTGAATTAGGCGTTCGATCAATGTTAGGTGCCCGACACTCTAGGAATTTTATGTATATTTGGATATAATCGAATATCACTTTATTGCTTAATCTATGAAGGATTATTGCAGTTAATTATGCTTACCAAACATTTAGTTTGTAGATGGTCTTTGAGATTTATTAACAGCTTAAAATGTCATGTATAAAGGGCATTGCAGATATAATGCTAATTTTCAATCAGTCAACTATTGATGTATCAATCGAGTAAAGTGTTCACTTTTGTATACCTTAGGAAATGCTAACATACAACGATACTAAAATATAATTATTAGGATTGTTTATGTATTATCATATCTTATTACTCAAGATAATATGATAATGAATTAGGGTTAAATTTTCCAATCAAGTCAAAGTTTTCTTTGCCAATTTTTCAATTTGATCAAAAGTTCCCAGTCAGTATTCGTTAGTTAGTTTGTTTGACTTGAATTAAAAAAATGCATCCACTTTGTGTGATCCCCGAGCTGCTATATCCAGGCTTACAACAATTGGTTGTCTCCATCTAAATGAATGGGAGTGATCCCATTCGGTGTCGGTGGTCGTTGATATTTTGTGCCAACTCAAAATGTCATGCTGTAAGTGCATTGCAGATGTAGCAGTAACTTTGTTTCATTCAACTTTTCATTTATTAATACAGTGCTTTGATCGGTTTGGTAAACATTGTAAGTAATGTTCACTCATAACAATGCTTATGCATGATTAACTGGTAATTTTTGTTATAATGTGATATACAAAAATGTTGCAAACTGCTTACTGACTAAAATTACCAAAATGAAAATCTTAAAATTTAGTGGGCCTGACGTTTCGATCCTAGCAGGACCTTTGAGAAAGGTCCTGCTACGATCGAAACGTCAGGCCCACTAAATATATAATTTTTGTTATGTGTATTTACTGGTATAATATAAGATGGGCCAAGTTTTACAATCTTAAATCGTTGTATAATGATTACACCAAAATAAAAAGTAGCATCGGATATCATTCAGCCGACGTGAATGTAATTTCTGTCAATAGGTATCCATGTCTACCTGCTGATATATGACAATGGACATTTGTGCATAGGTAGGATTTAAACATGATTTTGCATGAGGGTAATTTAATTCACTGGGTGTGTGCCTCACACAACATTATTGAAAATGATCTATGAAAATGATGCAATGCGGTAGCCGTCGCTATACATATTCGAGTCCATCGCATGATCTCGACAAGTTCTTTGGCCAATGGGTCAAGACGTCTGCACTATAGAAGGTAGGAGTCGACGGTGGGAATTCTATCCGAGATGCCGTTTTGTTATCACAGTAAGCAGTCAGGCAAAGCAATGAACGTGCAGTGTTTTATATACGTCGAGTGGGCCACACCTTCATTCAAAGGGAGGGCACACCTTTTGCAAAGCGCCCAATTTCCGGACATTCCAATTTTGAGAAATTACTGCCATGTACGAACAGGACGATGGTAATTGTACCAGACATTCATTGCAGTTCTAGTGCTCGAAGATTGGTCGTTTTCACGAAAAGAGGATGTATTCCCAAATTTCCTACGATCTGTCCGTGGAGTTCCTTTAATGAATACCGCCATCTGTGACTGAAAAAGGGTAGCTTTTATATTTAATTTCATCTTTTTTGTCACGGATTGAGCCAAAACTTACACAGGTGTGTACTGTATGAAGACGTTGAGTTTGAGAAAGTGTGAAAGCGATTCTTTGAGTTTCAAAAATGACGCACCTATACCGTAAACTGAAAGAAATCTCGGAGTCCGACTCAGGGCTTCGGTCTGGGATCATTGTCATTGCTAACCTGTATAATTATATGGAGGCCGCTAAGTTTGTAAACAGAAACACTCTGAAAGTAGGCCAGTAGGTATGTGCTTGGAAATGAAGACAGCCAAGTCTGTTTACAGGAATATTCTTAAAGCGAATCTGGTACCAAATTGCGACATCAAATGCTTTACTGGTCTCTGAGTAAAATGACCAAAATTAAAGTATCAACAATTACCGACAGCCCGACGTTTCGATCCTAGCAGGACTCTTCTCACCATTCTGCATCTGTGAAAGGTCCTGCTAACCAAGGATCGAAATGGCAGGCCCTCGTAAATTTTGACTTGTAGTTTTCAATTCAAGATCGAGTAAGCTACTGGACATATTCATCACTCCAATGCAACCGTGCGATGGGCTAAGGTTGTCCTTGCCACACGCTCATCGATTCAGAGACGTTGTCGCCTGATCCTCTTTCTACGGTGAAGGACACAGCGAATAATGGACAAGCAGAAAACCAGCGAGGCTTTGCCTGAGACCGTAAACCATCGTCATCGTCTCGATGGTTTTGTTTAATACCAGCACAGGTCATTACAACAACGAAGTGTCTATACACGCTATTGGTCACTGGGCACTGTTGGTCATAATGTGTGACGTGACATGTTTAATCAACATTATACTTCATGCATAATTTCCTTGCAGCGCACATGCGTAAACGTGTGTGACAGGGGGGTCTGTGTGTACAACGCATACGTCTGCACAGCGTAACCGCATTTTCCAAGTCCTGCGATTGGCTGCGGAAAATTCATTAATGTTCATGTTTGAATGATCTCATATAGCTGAGCTCCCATTCCATTTTCTTTAGAGCACTTTGGCAATAATGTTTCAAACTGCTAGCTGAGTAAAATGACCCAAATGCAAATATCAAAACATAGCAAGGGCCTTACCTTTTTGGTCCCAGAATGACCTTTCTCACATATCTACCTGTGACGAAGGTCCTGCTAGGATCGAAATGTCAAGGATTCTTAATTCTTAAATTTTTATGATTAATTTTGTGTTTTCATTTAAAATTTTAAATAAGCTGCTCATATTAATCTTTCCAATGAAACCATACGATGGACGCTACCAAACGTTCATCAATTCAGAGACAAAGAAGATTATTTGACGTGGTCGACCGATGCTCTTTCTACAGTGAAGGACACTTCGAATCAAAGTCAAGCAGATTGGCAGCACGAGCAATTTCTCTGACGTGCATCGTTGATGCTGACTTTGTTTATCCGTGTCCATGCCGACCCGTCTATATAAATGAAAGGAGTCTACATCAGTGGCTCATTATACTGCACTGGTTCGGTCTATGAGCACCCTTGCCATTTTCATCTTGTAAAGGGAGGGTTCTTTCTACACTTGGAAGGAAGAGCGCTGAGTCAGTGAGCAACACCACATCTTAAGCCGTTACCTCGCCTTGTGATTTCCTCAGAGATGGCCGCCTCCAGTTATCGGCTGGTCCTTCTCTTGCCGCTGGCTTTGGCAGTCTTGGCTTCCTCGCTGCTTGTCAGGGGGCAATCCTGCGGCGCCATGACCCACGCCGAACCGGGAGACGATTTCGCCTCGCTCATGACGAAGACGATCGCCATCTTCGAGGCAAATTGCCGAGGAAAGAAGAAACACCAGGCTACAGGTTACGAAGGTCAGTGACAATTCACGAATTTTGCAATAATTCTGCAAACAAAATCTCGAAGAAATGTTGACTCGAAAATGAAGGAGCGTGTGAATTGAAGGCGTGAATAAAACTTGAATTCAACTTAGTTGCATCACCACAGAACTAGCTAATTTGCAATAATAAGGACTCCAATCCATGACTTTATTTATAATTATGATAATAATCATCTACCAAATGATAAACCAAATGAGCAATAGTTAAATGTAACAATGGTTTAAAGAACGTTTGCGCTCAACATGGGAGTATTTGGCTTGCATGAAGGCACATCAGGGTGCAGGTGTGTAAGTGGAGGTACAATTTTCCGAGATACCAGGAAATTATATTTTCTTTCCAAATCCCGCATATTACGTACATTAGCTCAATGTTCAAAAATGTCTCTGAAGGATGAGTACAAGAAAAATGTAGGAACTGAGGGTTTCCAATTTAGGATAATGAAATGAATTTCACTACATGTACTATGAAATAAACAATCGAAGAATATGGTCTTTCATTCGTTATATTAAATCTAACGTACGAAACATATAGTACTTAGTTGAAAATGGTGTGCGCTGAATATTGCAGTATTTCTGAGGATAATCTCTTCAGTCTTCAGTGCCAATTTTTTTATCGTAGCAAAAATCAATGTATGGACTGATAAAGGACATTACAATATTTGACTCCTTTATCAAACGATGGAACAGTTGCACACGTACACACGCCTTTATCCTCGAAAATAACATTCCCAGTACACTTCCCCAGTCCGCTCGCCCTCAATAATCGCCTACTCGAAACATGGCTATTTCGCTCCATGAAAAAAATGGGGGGACTCGGGTCACCCCTCTTTATCTCAAACAGGTTAGGTCCGAAGGACTTAAAATTTCGCTTGCAGAGAGATGTCCATGTTCTGAATCTGATTGCATAATTAGTTTTAATCAAATATGCAAATTTGATAAATAATATCTAAAATATTCACAATGATAAATTTCACAATTTCAACGAAGAAAATTAAAAACATGAGGAAACTGTGTCAAAAATAGAATAGGGTTTCCCCGATGACTGATAATTAAGTTCTGATTTAATTCCATGTGTACAATTAGAACTCAAGTTCCCCAATCCAGCAAAACATCCGCACCTATATACTAATTTTTTTTATTTATTTTTTAGTATTTTTTTTTTAAATTATTCATACCAATCTTTATTTAGTTTCTCTCAGATTTAAACAGAAGCGTGAAATCAGTGCAACATAAATAAATTCCTGAGCACGATTCATAAAGAAACGCAATCCACATTGTGACGGTTTTAAATTGTACAAACATATATCCAATCTGAATTACCTACACTTACTAATTGACATGTAACACCAGATAAGTATGTCCGATATGAAAAAATTGGGTATCGAAATGTGCGCAAGAAAACAGGTGAAAACGTCATGAAGCGAGAATCCAAACTTTAAAGCGGTCGCGATGCAGGAAAAAAATATGGAGGCCCCAGTGCAGATAGGGCTAATGGTTCTGTGTAATACTAGCACTAGTATATAAACTCGCACTTTCCGAGTCTTGTGATTGGATGCGGCAAATGCTAACATATTCTTGGCTGCATTATTGCATATTGTTGAGCTGTCCCATCCCCATTTTCGTAGACGAAATTTCAGAGTAACACATTAAACTAATAGTAACAGGCCAAAGTGGCAGTTTGCTATTCGAAGCGACCAGGACGGCTGCGTACACACGCGTACACATGTACGAACATCCATACCTGAATCTGTATCCCTGTGGAAACATAGCTTTGTTCTCGTGATATATACAACCGCGTGAGAAACTTTATTTTAAAAATTTCAACCCCATTCACTTTTCTGGGTAGAAATTTGGACCGTATGTCACTTTTAAAAATCTTCTTACCATCACAAATTTCCATTTTTGGAGTTATTTCAAAATATCAGTTTCGTGAAACCCTTGCGTAGACCTATACACCTTTACAATTTCCATGTGGAGACCTATTCAAACTGTTATCTTAGGTCTCCACAAGGCACTAGATTCGCGTACACAGATTGTTGTGTGTAGGATGCATGGCAGAGGCGCGCTCTTTGCGCTCTTTGATGTGTGTAGATCCAGCATGATAGCGACAACGAACAAAATAATGAACAAATAAAGTGAACAAATGAAGTGATAAATGGCTAGGAACTTTCCATCAATTAAAGAAAATGGCAAAGAAAACTTGAACTGGACCAGGACTTGAACCCAGTTCCTCGAGTTTTGCGTGCCAGCGCTCTTAACATCTTAGCTATCCAGCACTTAGATTGTGGCCTTTCCAAAAAGTAAACTAGTCTTTGCCGGGGTGGAATTTCGCCAATCAGAAATATTCAACTATTAGCTGTCGTATATCTCCAGGGATCACTCCCCCAGATGCAAACAAAAATGTTTTAAACCTAACTACAGCGGTTCGGTGATCATGTAAAGTGGATGCAGCTTTTTGAATTTAAGTCAAATAATTTAAGGTAAAACTGACTGGGAACTTTGACACTTTTGAAAATTAGCAAAGTTTTCGTAGACATTTTTCAAAATTCTCTTCACTATAATGTTCTTCAAACCACATCCTGGTCTTCAAGACACGTCCAATAGACATCCGTCGATGTCTTTGTCTTTGCGGGATACACGGTATAGCGTAGTACAACACACAATAGTCTGACGAAGTTTATTGTTTTGTCAACTATTCGCAATCAATTCTTCCAAGGGCGACAACCTGTTCTGAAATGTGAGGGGTGATAATTTGTGAGGAAACGAAGTGACCGATGCCAAACTCGCAGAGCGAGATAGATGAACGGTATCCCCTTCCACGGCGGGGAGCTTTTTCCATTTAGGTACTTGAAATCACACCATTTAGTACGAATGTATGGTGTATTTAACATGATTGTATCGAATATTCTTTATGAGAAAAGGGTATGTGTCTTGTTACATATTGTTTCTAGTTGTCTATTATTTGCTTTATTCCCTATCTGTTTCATCCTGTTATATTTCGGATCCGCAAAAGTGTGTGTGCACAAATGATCCATCCCCGTCTGTTGACAAACCTTGAATTGCCATTTTACTTACCAATGTACTATGTATTTTTGGTAAAGTAGAATCATTTCTTCCATTGCTTCTTTAACAAAGGATCAACAACTAAGGTGGGGACTACCCTTGCAGCAACCGTCGGAAAGGGACCAACTTCTGCCCCGCCAGCTACAACAAAGGGATCGGAAAACACTACGACAACCACCGACACGCCTACCGAGTCTTCAACCAAACAACAAACGACAGTGACTGCCAGCACAGGTAGGAGACCTCCTAAGCTTCCCATGCTATTTACAGCTGTCGCAAACCTAGCCATAGAATCGACCAGATTTTCCACTCGTTTAGCGCGTCCATGATTTATCCAAAGTGTGCTGTCAATTTCCGACTGTTTAACCTTCAGTGGAATAATATTATAATTATCAATTTATTCCAGAGGGAACAAGCTGGCCGCAGGGGGTCTACGGTTTACCGATGCCAACCAGCGGTTGCCCGACTGATTCTGGCTTCGTGTGGGAGACTGGATCACGTTTCCATGACACTGAGGACATTCTGTCGTACAAAGAATGGTCAGAGGAACTGCACCTCGAGGGTCCGTATGACGAGGGTGACATGTGGCAACACTTCTGCATGAAGACCGTAGACCGTGTCGGGGATACTGATCCTATCTGGCCGAGTGGAGAGTACTGCGTGTTCAAGTACGGACACAACTGCCCCAGCGGTGAGTGAGCTGAATGACACCATTATAGCATAAAGTATTGAAATTGAAAATTGAACGTTTCTCTCCTGTACCATGTAAACTTTCAACCTTTATTTTCACAGCGCGGATGTTTAATTTTTTCACCTGTACTAGCACTGTGATCATTTAACGATCATACTCATACCACATGTGTTCATTTTATTTTTATCCAGGTATGTCATCTGGATCATTATTTGGGGATGACGAGAATAACTACAACGATTACAGTGGCAGTGGCACCGTGCCATCAGGAGTGTACGACCAGGACACTCTAATCCACTTCTGCTGCATGACCAGTGGTGATGCATCTGCCCCGATCACCTTGCCGTCACACAGCCCGTTCTATCTCTTCGCCTCCAGGGACAGATGCCAGGAGGTCCAGGGTATGCATGTCTCCATGGAGTGGTTCCAGTGGGATAGCGATAACGACGGAACAGGCTCACGCAGTGGCAGTTATCCGTACACTAACATAGATAGTGGGGATTTCAAGCTGCAATACTGCTATTACACTCTAATATAAGACTCAGTGGCTGCAAAAGATACGAGACAAATTCACATCAATATACATGCCTCCCATCAAAATGTCCTTTTTTTAGAGAATTTTTTTTTCATCAAGGTCATCACTGAAGCAACAAGCGGTTTCAAAATACCTCAAATTAATTGATTTTCACCCTTCCCCAATGTAAAACAGAGGACAATGCATTATACATGCAGTAGACTAGTGAATACGCTCTCAATATTGGGGAAGTAAAACAAAAACACTACCTCCAAAAACAACCAGCAACTAAACTAACTTTTCTTCACTACATTTGCCAGCTTTTAAAGGTCAAGTATTAAATTCGGTTTAAAGGCCGTATGTAATGGATTTGTTTAATCAATAAATATTTTTGAAGGCTATTTTATACCTACTTTATGGGAATAGTTTTTTTCTAGTCAATTTCAATGTGTTACATTTGTAATTGAAAAAAATTATTGAAATCATCGCGAGGTGGCGCTGATGTATACACCGGAATCAAGGAGGATTGAAATAATGTTTGGTACCCCGACCTTGCGTTTTGCCTAACCAGCCAATCAAAATAATTCTTATGTGCTATTTTGCCAATGTTTTGCCCAGTCATCCAATCAGAAATATTCTTGCGTGGCCTATGTAGGCAACGCAAATACAGTTATTTCACAATATTTGGCTCGAATAATTCGAGGTGTAGCGGTTCTAGCAGCGTTGACATCTAGTGAAACGGAGAATTTAGTGTATGTAAGACTTTGAGTTGAACGGAGTTTCGAGGCAACCACTTTCGAATAATCGAGATTGTTACTGTGCTTGCCCATCGTGCTAGCAGCTTGGAACATTTTGGTTGTCCTTTAAAAAACTAGTTGTCCAGGGACGTCGGACTACCGATTCTACGAACCCTTGTGAGTCACCCATCGTGTGTTTAGCACGCTGAGTGTTTACAAGAACGAGGCTGAAGAAAAGAACACAGGAGGCATTGACAATTCGTCACCATTTTTAACGGCAGATAGAGAGTTTTCTGCTATAAATTATCCCGAACTGGTGACGTTGATCGTTCATGCCTCGATCGAAACAAGCTGGTTCAAAGTGCGTTGAGCAGATCACCCAGAGCTCGATTGGTCCTGACCACATAGCCCGTCCAAATTCTTCGAAATTTGGGGTCACTAGGAAAATCAGGGAGACTGAGGCCATCTTTAGTGTTATTGCTACAAATCTGCAACAATTCAGGTCAATGGCATAATTATTAGCAAACCTACGTCAATTTCTTCGAGGAGTACAGCGACAAGCTCAAGCAACTTGAGTGCGACGTCACATACATATCCGATGGGGCTCCCACATAAAAAACGGAATGTAGTAGCTGATGAGCCGATCTCCAGAGTCTACGTCACGAATGTTTATGCTAATAAGGGGATGGGCGGAGCATACTTTTTATTACATAAACGTGGTAAAATCAAAGAGGAAAGGGGTAAATTATACTAAATGAAACTTTCTGAATGATTAGTAATAGTGATTGTATACGTCGTTGGCGGAATGAGGGAGTTGTCGTATATTAGGCGTTCGATCAATGTTAGGTGCCCGACACTCTAGGAATTTTATGGATTTTTGGATGTAATCGAATATCACTTTAATGCTTAATCTAGGAAGGATTACTGCAGTTAATTATGCTTACCAAACATTTAGTTTGTCGATGGTCTTTGAGATTTATTAACAGCTCAAAATGTCATGGTGTATAAAGGGCATTGCAGATATAATGCTAATTTTCCATCAGTCAACTATTGATGTATCAATCGAGTAAAGTGTTCACTTTTGTATACTTTAGTAAATGCTAACATACAACGATACTAAAATATAATTATCAGGATTGTTCATGTATTATCATATTTTATTAGACAAGATATGATCATGAAATAGGGTTAAATTTTCAAATCAAGTCAATCATCTCATTTGGTGCAGAACAGGAGTGGAAATGAGCCAATAATACTATCATAATATTGTCAACATTCTTCTTTGTACATTTCCTTCACTGCTCTGGACCAAATGAGCAATCGGTCTATTGCTCGATTAGGCCCACTATAGGCCTGTATTATCAGAGAATTATACACAAATTGCGCACACCGCTTACTGACTAAAATGACAAAAATCCCAATCTCAACATATAGGAGGGCCTGACGTTTCGATCCAAGAACAGACGGTCAATTACCATTTAATTCACAACGATGTATCTTAGAACTAACAGAGAACCCATTGATACCATCTAAACGATTATTTATAATATTGTAATGGTCTACATGATTGGTGGGATGAGGGCGCTGTCCTGATGCCAGAGTTAGGTGTACGATCAATGTTAGGTGTTCATTACTTTAGAAAATACAAGAGTTCATGGAAAACGTCAAACGTCGTTTTAGCGATTAATCTATGAAGGATTATTGTAACAAATTATGCTTACGAGACATTTTGCTTGTCGGTGGTCGTTGATATTTTGTACCAACTCAAAATGTCATGCTGTAAGTGCATTGCAGATGTAGCAGTAACTTTCTTTCATGCAACTTTTCATTTATTAATACAGTGCGTTGATTGGTTTGGTAAACCTTGTAAGTAATGTTCATAACAATGCTTATGCATGATAAACTGGTAATTTTTGCTGTGTATTTACTGGTATAATATCAGATGGCCCAAGATTCACAAGCTTAAATCGTTGTATAATGATTAGGCCAAAATAAAAAAAATACCATCGGATATCATTTAGCCGACGTGAATGTAATTTCTGTCAATAGGTATCCATGTCTACCTGCCGATATATGACAATGGACATTTGTGCATAGGTAGGATTTAAACATGATTTTGCATGAGGGTAAATTAATTCACTGGGTGTGTGCCTCACACGACGAAAACATTATTGAAAATATCTATGAAAATGATTCAATGCGGTAGCCGTCGCTATACATATTCGAGTCCATCGCATGATCTCGACCAGTTCTTTGGCCAATAGGTCAAGACGTCTGCACTATAGAAGGTAGGAGTCGACGGTGGGAATTCTATCCGAGATGCCGTTTTGTTCTCACAATAAGCAGTGAGGCAAAGCAATGAACATGCAGTGTTTTATATACGTCGAGTGGGCCACACCTTCATTCAAAGGGAGGGCACACCTTTTGCAAAGCGCCCAATTTCCGGACATTCCAATTTTGAGAAATTACTGCCATGTACGAACAGGACGATGGTAATTGTACCAGACATTCATTGCAGTTCTAGTGCTCGAAGATTGGTCGTTTTCACGAATAGAGGATGTATTCCCAAATTTCCTACGATCTGTCCGTGGAGTTCCTTTAATAAATACCGCCATCTGTGACTGAAAAAGGGTAGCTTTTATATTTAATTTCATCTTTTTTGTCACGGATTGAGCCAAAACTTACACAGGTGTGTACTGTATGAAGACGTTGAGTTTGAGAAAGTGTGAAAGCGATTCTTTGAGTTTCAAAAATGACGCACCTATACCTTAAACTGAAAGAAATCTCGGAGTCCGACTCAGGGCTTCTGTCTGGGATCATTGTCATTGCTAACCTGTATAATTATATGGAGGCCGCTAAGTTTGTAAACATAAACACTCTGAACGTAGGCCAGTAGGTATGTGCTTGGAAATGAAGACAGCCGAGTCTGTTTATAGGAATATTCTTAAAGCGAATCGGGTACCAAATTGCGACATCAAATGCTTTACTGGTCTCTGAGTAAAATGACCAAAATTAAAGTATCAACAATTACCGACAGCCCGACGTTTCGATCCTAGCAGGACTCTTCTCACCATTCTGCATCTGTGAAAGGTCCTGCTAACCAAGGATCGAAATGGCAGGCCCTCGTAAATTTTGACTTGTAGTTTTCAATTCAAGATCGAGTAAGCTACTGGACATATTCATCACTCCAATGCAACCGTGCGATGGGCTAAGGTTGTCCTTGCCACACGCTCATCGATTCAGAGACGTTGTCGCCTGATCCTCTTTCTACGGTGAAGGACACAGCGAATAATGGACAAGCAGAAAACCAGCGAGGCTTTGCCTGAGACCGTAAACCATCGTCATCGTCTCGATGGTTTTGTTTAATACCAGCACAGGTCATTACAACAACGAAGTGTCTATACACGCTATTGGTCACTGGGCACTGTTGGTCATAATGTGTGACGTGACATGTTTAATCAACATTATACTTCATGCATAATTTCCTTGCAGCGCACATGCGTAAACGTGTGTGGCAGGGGGGTCTGTGTGTACAACGCATACGTCTGCACAGCGTAACCGCATTTTCCAAGTCCTGCGATTGGCTGCGGAAAATTAATTAATGTTCATGTTTGAATGATCTCATATAGCTGAGCTCCCGTTCCATTTTCTTTAGAGCACTTTGGCAATAATGTTTCAAACTGCTAGCTGAGTAAAATGACCCAAATGCAAATATCAAAACATAGCAAGGGCCTTACCTTTATGGTCCCAGAATGACCTTTCTCACATATCTACCTGTGACAAAGTTCCTACTAGGATCAGAAATGTCAAGGATTCTTAATTCTTAAATTTTTATGATTAATTTTGTGTTTTCATTTAAAATTTTAAATAAGCTGCTCATATTAATCTTTGCAATGAAACCATACGATGGACGCTACCAAACGTTCATCAATTCAGAGACAAAGAAGATTATTTGACGTGGTCGACCGATGCTCTTTCTACAGTGAAGGACACTTCGAATCAAAGTCAAGCAGATTGGCAGCACGAGCAATTTCTCTGACGTGCATCGTTGATGCTGACTTTGTTTATCCGTGTCCATGCCGACCCGTCTATATAAATGAAAGGAGTCTGCATCAGTGGCTCATTATACTGCACTGGTTC
This sequence comes from Luidia sarsii, assembly GCA_949987565.1. Lineage (NCBI taxonomy): Eukaryota > Metazoa > Echinodermata > Asteroidea > Paxillosida > Luidiidae > Luidia > Luidia sarsii. Next base: position 21,094,886 of record OX465102.1, on the reverse strand, counting down.
GGTCTATGAGCACCCTTGCCATTTTCATCTTGTAAAGGGAGGGTTCTTTCTACACTTGGAAGGAAGAGCGCTGAGTCAGTGAGCAACACCACATCTTAAGCCGTTACCTCGCCTTGTGATTTCCTAAGAGATGGCCGCCTCCAGTTATCGGCTGGTCCTTCTCTTGCCGCTGGCTTTGGCAGTCTTGGCTTCCTCGCTGCTTGTCAGGGGGCAGTCCTGCGGCGCCATGACCCACGCCGAACCGGGAGACGATTTCGCCTCGCTCATGGCGAAGACGATCGCCATCTTCGAGGCAAATTGCCGAGGAAAGAAGAAACACCAGCCTACAGGTTACGAAGGTCAGTGACGATTCACGAATTTTGCAATAATTCTGCAAACAAAATCTCGAAGAAATGTTGACTCTAAAATGAAGGAGCGTGTGAATTGAAGGCGTGAATAAAACTTGAATTCAACTTAGTTGCATCACCACAGAACTAGCTAATTTGCAATAATAAGGACTCAAATCCATGACTTTATTTATAATTTTGATAATAATCATCTACCAAATGATATACCAAATGAGCAATAGTTACATGGAACAATGGTTTAAAGAACGTTTGCGCTCAACATGGGAGTATTTGGCTAACATGAAGGCACATCAGGGTGCAGGTGTGTAAGTGGAGTGACAATTTCCCGAGTTACCAGGAAATTATATTTTCTTTCCAAATCCAGCATATTCCGTACATTAGCTCAATGTTCAAAAATGTCTTTGAAGGATGAGTACAAGAAAAATGTAGGAACTGAGGGTTTCCAATTTAGGATAATGAAATGAAACTCACTACATGTACTATGAAATAAACAATCGAAGAATATGGTCTTTCATTCGTTATATTAAATCTAACGTACGAAACAAATAGTACTTAGTTGAAAATGGTGTGCGCTGAGTATTGCAGTATTTCTGAGGATAATCTCTTCAGTGCCAATTTGTTTTATCGTAGCAAAAATCAATGTATGGACTAATAAAGGACATTACAATATTTGACTCCTTTATCCAATAATGGAACACTGTTGCACACGTAACGTACACACGCCTTTATCCTCGAAAATAACATTCCAAGTACACTTCCCCAGTCCGCTCGCCCTCAATGATCGCCTACTCGAAACATGGCTATTTCGCTCCATGAAAAAAATGGGGGACTCGGGTCGCCCCTCTTTATCTCAAAAACGTTAGGTCCGAAGGACTTGAAATTTCGCTTGCAGATAGATGTCCATGTTCTGAATCTGAATTAGTTTTAATCAAATATGCAAATTTGATAAATAATATCAGAAATATTCATAATGATAAATTTCACAATTTCAATGAAGAAAATTAAAAACATGAGGAAACTGTGTCAAATATAGAATAGGGTTTCCCCGATGAGTGATAATTCAGTTCTGATTTAATTCCATGGGTACAATTAGAACTCAAGTTCCCCAATCCAGCAAAACATCTGCACCTATATACTAAAGATTTTCATTTTTTTATTTATTATTTTTTTATTATTATTCATACCAATCTTTATTTAGTTTCTCTCAGATTTAAACAGAAGCGTGAAATCAGTGCAACATAAATTCCTTAGCACGATTCATAAAGAAACGCAATCCACATTGTGACGGTTTTAAATTGTACAAACATAAATCCAATCTGAATTACCTACACTTACTAATTGACATGCAACACCAGATAAGTATGTCCGATATGAAAAAATTGGGTATCAAAATGTGCGCAAAAAACAGGTGAAAACGTCATGAAGCGAGAATCCAAACTTTTAAGCGGTCGCGATGCAGGAAAAAAATATGGAGGCCCCAGTGCAGATAGGGCTAATGGTTCTGTGTAATACTAGCACTAGTATATAAAGTCATGTTTGACAAAAATATACATGTAATTTTGCATTATACATGATCTCCTTACAATTGGAACGTAGGCGTGTCAGTGTGTGCAACGCGTACAATACACGGCTGCACAGGGTAACCGCACTTTCCGAGTCTTGTGATTGGATGCGCCAAATGCTAACATATTCTTGGCTGCATTATTGCATATTGTTGAGCTCTCCCATCCCCATTTTCGTGGACGAAAATTCAGAGTAACACATTCAACTCATAATAACAGCCCAAAGGGGCGGTTTGCTATTCGAGGCGACCAGGACGGCTGCGTACACACGCGTACACATGTACGAACATCCATACCTGAATCTGTATGCTTGTGGATACATGGCTTTGTTGTCGTGAACTATACAACCGCGTGAGAAACTATATTAATTTCAACCCCATTCATTTTCCTGGGTAGAAATTTGGACCGTGTGTCCCTTTAAAAAAAAACTTCTTACCCATCACAAATGTCCATTTTTATCCAAATATCAGTTTCGTTAAACCCTTGCGTAGACCTTTACACCTTTACAATTTTCCATGTGGAGACCTATTAAAACTGTTATCTTAGGTCTCCACAAGGCACTAGATTCGCGTACACAGATTGTTGTGTGTAGGATGCATGGCAGAGGCGCGCTCTTTCCCGGGTACAGCTTACATGTGTGTAGATCCAGCATGATAGCGACAACGAACAAAATAATGAACAAATAAAGTGAACAAATGAAGTGATAAATGGCTAGGAACTTTCCATCAATTAAAGAAAATGGCAAAGAAAACTTGAACTGGACCAGGACTTGAACACAGTTCCTCGAGTTTTGCGTGCCAGCGCTCTTAACATCTTAGCTATCCAGCACTTAGATTGTGGCCTTTCCAAAAAGTAAACTAGTCTTTGCCGGGGTGGAATTTCGCCAATCAGAAATATTCAACTATTAGCTGTCGTATATCTCCAGGGATCACTCCCCCAGATGCAAACAAAATTGTTTTAAACCTAACTACAGCGGTTCGGTGATCATGTAAAGTGGATGCAGCTTTTTGAATTTAAGTCAAATAATTTAAGGAAAAACTGACTGGGAACTTTGACACTTTTGAAAAATAGCAAAGTTTTCGTAGACATTTTTCAAAATTCTCTTTACTATAATGTTCTTCAAACCACATCCTGGTCTTCAAGACACGTCCAATAGACATCCGTCGATGTCTTTGTCTTTGCGGGATACACGGTATAGCGTAGTACAACACACAATAGTCTGACGAAGTTTATTGTTTTGTCAACTATTCGCAATCAATTCTTCCAAGGGCGACAACCTGTTCTGAAATGTGAGGGGTGATAATTTGTGAGGAAACGAAGTGACCGATGCCAAACTCGCAGAGCGAGATAGATGAACGGTATCCCCTTCCACGGCGGGTAGCTTTTTCCATTTAGGTACTTGAAATCACACCATTTAGTACAAATGTATGGTGTATTTAACATGATTGTATCGAATATTCTTTATGAGAAAAGGGTATGTGTCTTGTTACATATTGTTTGTATTATTTGCTTTATTCCCTATCTGTTTCATCCTGTTATATTTCGGATCCGCAAAAGTGTGTGTGCACAAATGATCCATTCCCGTCTGTTGACAAACGAATTGCTATTTTACTAACCAATGTACTATGTATTTTTGGTAAAGTAAAAGCATTTCTTCCATTGCTTCTTTAACAAAGGATCAACAACTAAGGTGGGGACTACCCTTGCAGCAACCGTCGGAAAGGGACCAACTTCTGCCCCGCCAGCTACAACAAAGGGATCGGAAAACACTACGACAACCACCGACACGTCTACCGAGTCTTCAACCAAACAACAAACGACAGTGACTGCCAGCACAGGTAGGAGACCTCCTAAGCTTCCCATGCTATTTACAGCTGTCGCAAACCTAGCCATAGAATCGACCAGATTTTCCATTCGTTTAGCGCGTCCATGATTTATCCAAAGTGTGCTGTCAATTTCCGACTGTTTAACCTTCAGTGGAATTATAATTATCAATTTATTCCAGAGGGAACAAGCTGGCCGCAGGGGGTCTACGGTTTACCGATGCCAACCAGCGGTTGCCCGACTGATTCTGGCTTCGTGTGGGAGACAGGATCACGTTTCCATGACACTGAGGACACTCTGTCGTACAAAGAATGGTCAGAGGAACTGCACCTCGAGGGTCCGTATGACGAGGGTGACATGTGGCAACACTTCTGCATGAAGACCGTAGACCGTGTCGGGGATACTGATCCTATCTGGCCGAGTGGAGAGTACTGCGTGTTCAAGTACGGACACAACTGCCCTAGCGGTGAGTGAGCTGAATGACACCATTATAGCATAAAGTATTGAAATTGAAAATTGAACATTTCTCTCCTGTACCATGTAAACTTTCAACCTTTATTTTCACAGCGCGGATGTTTAATTTTTTCACCTGTACTAGCACTGTGATCATTTAACGATCATACTCATACCACATGTGTTCATTTTATTTTTATCCAGGTATGTCATCTGGATCATTATTTGGGGATGACGAGAATAACTACAACGATTACAGTGGCAGTGGCACCGTGCCATCAGGAGTGTACGACCAGGACACTCTAATCCACTTCTGCTGCATGACCAGTGGTGATGCATCTACCCCGATCACCTTGCCGTCACACAGCCCGTTCTATCTCTTCGCCTATGTGGACACATGCCAGGAGGTCCGGGGTATGGATGTCTCCATGACGTGGTTCCAGTGGGATAACGATGACAGCGGAACAGGCTCACGCAGTGGCAGTTATCCGTACACTAACATAGATAGTGGGGATTTCAAGCTGCAATACTGCTATTACACTCTAATATAAGACTCAGTGGCTGCAAAAGATACGTGACAAATTCACATCAATATACGTGCCTCCCATCAAAATGTCCTTTTTTTTAGAGAATTTTTTTTCATCAAAGCCATCACTGAAGCAACACGCGGTTTCAAAATACCTCAAATTAATTGATTTTCACCCTTCCCCCAAGGTAAAACAGAGGACAATGCATTATACATGCACTAGACTAGTGAATACGCTCTCAATATTGGGGAAGTAAAAAAAAACACTACCTCCAAAAACAACCAGCAACTAAACTAACTTTTCTTCACTAGATTTGCCAGCATTTAAAGGTCAAGTTTTAAATTCGGTTTAAAGGCCGTATGTAATGGATTTGTTTAATCAATAAATATTTTTGAAGGCTTTTTTGTACCTACTTTATGGGAATAGTTTTTTGCTAGTCAATTTCAATGTGTAATATTTGTAATTGAAAACAAATTATTGAAATCATTGCGAGCTGCCGCTGACGTATACATCGGAATCAAGGAGGATTGAAATAATGTTTGGTACACCGACCTTGCGTTTTGCCTAACCAGCCAATCAAAATCATTCTTATGTGCTATTTTGCCAACGTTTTGCCCAGTCATCCAATCAGAAATATTCTTGCGTGGCCTATGTAGGCAACGCATATACAGTTATTTCACAATATTTGGCTCGAATAAATCGAGGTGTAGCGGTTCTAGCAGCGTTGACATCTAGTGAAACGGAGAATTTAGTGTATGTAAGACTTTGAGTTGAACGGAGTTTCGAGGTAACCCCTTTCGAATAATCGAGATTGTTACTGTGCTTGCCCGTCGTGCTAGCAGCTTGGAACATTTTGGTTGTCCTTTAAAAAACTGGTTGTCCCGGGACGTCGGACTACCGATTCTACGAACCCTTGTGAGTCACACATCGTGTGTTTAGCACGCTGAGTGTTTACAAGAACGAGGCTGAAGAAAAGAACACAGGAGGCATTGACAATTCGTCACCATTTTTAATGGCAGATAGAGAGTTTTCTGCTATAAATTATCCCGAACTGGTGAAGTTGATCGTTCATGCCTCGATCGAAACAAGCTGGTTCAAAGTGCGTTGAGCAGATCACCCAGAGCTCGATTGGTCCTGACCACATAGCCCGTCCAAATTCTTCGAAATTTGGGGGCACTAGGAAAACCATGGAGACTGAGGCCATCTTTAGTGTTATTGCTACAAATCTGCAACAATTCAGGTCAATGGCATAATTATTAGCAAACCTACGTCAATTTCTTCGAGGAGTACAGCGACAAGCTCAAGAAATTTGAGTGCGACGTCACATACATATCCGATGGGGCTCCCACATAAAAAAACGTAATGTAGTAGCTGATGAGCCGATCTCCAGAGTCTACGTCACGAATGTTTATGCTAATAAGGGGATGGGCGGAGCATACTTTTTATTACATAAACGTGGTAAAATCAAAGAGGAAATGGGCAAATTATCCGGGAACCAAATGAAACTTTCTGAATGATTAGTAATAGTTATTGTATACGTCGTTGGCGGAATGAGGGAGTTGTCGTGAATTAGGCGTTCGATCAATGTTAGGTGCCCGACACTCTAGAAATTTTATGGATATTTGGATGTAATCGAATATCACTTTATTGCTTAATCTATGAAGGATTACTGCAGTTAATTATGCTTACCAAACATTTAGTTTGTAGATGGTCTTTGAGATTTATTAACAGCTCAAAATGTCATGTATAAAGGGCATTGCAGATATAATGCTAATTTTCAATCAGTCAACTATTGATGTATCAATCGAGTAAAGTGTTCACTTTTGTATACCTTAGGAAATGGTAACATACAACGATACTAAAATATAATTATTTGGATTGTTTATGTATTATCATATCTTATTACTCAAGATAATATGATAATGAATTAGGGTTAAATTTTCCAATCAAGTCAAAGTTTTATTTGCCAATTTTTCAATTTGATCAAAAGTTCCCAGTCAGTATTTCGTTAGTTAGTTTGTTTGACTTGAATTAAAAAAATGCATCCACTTTGTGTGATCCCCGAGCTGCTATATCCAGGTTTACAACAATTGGTTGTCTCCATCTAAATGAATGGGAGTGATCCCTGCAGATATGCGGCAGTTAATGGTTGAATTTCTTACTGGCGCCCCCACACGGCCAATAGTTCACTATTACGGATGGCCAGCTTCAAAGGGAGAATAGCTCTGATGATAAGAGCGCTGGTACGTTATTCCAGAGGTATCGATATAAGTCCTGCTTCAGTCAAAGTTTTCCTTGCAAATAGACCGATTGCGCAACCCATGTTTACATGCCATCACGTGACCTATAGTGGGTATTTTCGCATCCCATTTGGTGCAGAACAGGAGTGGAAATGAGCAAATAATACTATACTAATGTTGACAACATTCTTCTTTGTACATTTCCTTCACTGCTCTGTGCCAAATGAGATGAAAAAACTATTATTCACGTGATGACATATAAACAGAGGTCGCGCAATCGGTCTATTGCTCGATTAGGCCCACTATAGGCCTATATTATTAGAGAATTATACACAAATTGTGCACACCGCTTACTGACTAAAATGACAAAAATCCCAATCTCAACATATAGGAGGGCCTGACGTTTCGATCCAAGAACAGACGGTCCATTACCATTTAATTCACAACGATGTATCTTAGCACTAACAGAGAACTCATTGAGACCATCTGAACGATTATTTATAATAATATTGTAATGGTCTACATGAGTGATGGGATGAGGGCGCTGACTTGATGCCAGAGTTAGGGGTACGATCAATGTTAGGTGTTCATTACTTTAGAAAATACAAGAGTTTATGGAAAACGTCGAACGTCGTTTGAGCGCTTAATCTATGAAGGATTATTGTAACAAATTATACTCACGTAACATTTTGCGTGTCGGTGGTCGTTGAGATTTTGTGCCAACTCAATATGTCATGCTGTAAGTGCATTGCAGATGTAGCAGTAACTTTCTTTCATTCTACTTTTCATTTTTTAATACAGTGCTTTGATCGGTTTGGTAAAAATTGTAAGTAATGTTCACTCATAACAATGCTTATGCATGATTAACTGGTAATTTTTGTTATAAGGTGATATACAAAAATGCTGCAAACTGCTTACTGACTAAAATTACCAAAATCCAAATCTTAAAATTAAGTTGGCCTGACGTTTCGATCCTAGCAGGACCTTTGAGAAAGGTCCTGCTAGGATCGAAACGTCAGGCCCACTAAATTTATAATTATTGTTATGTGTATTTACTGGTATAATATAAGATGGGCCAAGTTTTACAATCTTAAATCGTTGTATAATGATTACACCAAAATAAAAAAATACCATCGGATATCATTTAGCCGACGTGAATGTAATTTCTGTCAATAGATATCCATGTCTACCTGCCGATATATGACAATGGACATTTGTGCATAGGTAGGATTTAAACATGATTTTGCATGAGGGTGATTTAATTCACTGGGTGTGTGCCTCACACGAAGAAAACATTATTGAAAATATCTATGAAAATAATTCAATGCGGTAGACGTCGCTATACATATTCGAGTCCATCGCATGAACTCGACCAGTTCTTTGGCCAATAGGTCAAGACGTCTGCACTATAGAAGGTAGGAGTCGACGGTTGGAATTCTATCCGAGATGCCGTTTTGTTCTCACAATAAGCAGTCAGGCAAAGCAATGAACATGCAGTGTTTTATATACGTCGAGTGGGCCACACCTTCATTTAAAGGGAGGGCACACCTTTTGCAAAGCACCCAATTTCCGGACATTCCAATTTTGAGAAATTACTGCCATGTACGAACAGGACGATGGTAATTGTACCAGACATTCAGTGCAGTTCTAGTGCTCGAAGATTGGTCGTTTTCACGAAAAGAGGATGTATTCCCAAATTTCCTACGATCTGTCCGTGGAATTCCTTTAATAAATACCGCCATCTGTGTCTGAAAAAGGGTAGCTTTTATATTTAATTTCATCTTTTTTGTCACGGAGGTGTGTAACTGTATGAAGAAGTTGAGTTTGAGAAAGTGTGGAAGCGATTCTTTGAATTTCAAAAATGATGCACCTATACCTTAAACTGAAAGAAATCTCGGAGTCCGACTCAGGGCTTCGGTCTGGGATCATTGTCATTGCTAACCTGTATAATTATATGGAGGCCGCTAAGTTTGTAAACAGAAACACTCTGAAAGTAGGCCAGTAGGTATGTGCTTGGAAATGAAGACAGCCAAGTCTGTTTACAGGAATATTCTTAAAGCGAATCGGGTACCAAATTGCGACATCAAATGCTTTACTGGTCTCTGAGTAAAATGACCAAAATTAAAGTGTCAACAATTACCGACAGCCCGACGTTTCGATCCTAGCAGGACTCTTCTCACCATTCTGCATCTGTGAAAGGTCCTGCTAACCAAGGATCGAAATGGCAGGCCCTCGTAAATTTTGACTTGTAGTTTTCAATTCAAGATCGAGTAAGCTACTGGACATATTCATCACTCCAATGCAACCGTGCGATGGGCTAAGGTTGTCCTTGCCACACGCTCATCGATTCAGAGACGTTGTCGCCTGATCCTCTTTCTACGGTGAAGGACACTGCGAATAATGGACAAGCAGAACGCCTGCGAGGCTTTGCCCGGGAGCGTAAACCATCGTCTCGATGGTTCTGTTTAATACCAGCACAGGTAATTACAACAACGAAGTGTCTATACCCGCTATTGATCACTGGGCACTGTTAATCATAATGTGTGACGTGAACGTGGTCATGTTTAATCAATATTATACTTTATGCATAATTTCCTTGCAGCGCACATGCATAAATGTGTGTGGCAGGGGGGTCTGTGTGTACAACGCATACGGCTGCACAGCGTAACCGCATTTTCCAAGTCTTGCGATTGGCTGCGGAAAATTCATTAATGTTCATGTTTGAATGATCTCATATAGCTGAGCTCCCGTTCCATTTTCTTTAGAGCACTTTGGCAATAATGTTTCAAACTGCTAGCTGAGTAAAATGACACAAATGCAAATATCAAAACATAGCAAGGGCCTTACCTTTTTGGTCCCAGAATGACCTTTCTCACATATCTACCTGTGACAAAGTTCCTACTAGGATCAGAAATGTCAGGGATTCTTAATTCATATTTTTTTATATTTTATTTTTTCATTCCAAATTTTAAGTAAGCTGCTCATATTAATCTTTCCAATGAAACCATACGATGGACGCTACCAAACGTTCATCAATTCAGAGAAAAAGAAGATTATTTGACGTGGTCGCCCGATGCTCTTTCTACAGTGAAGGACTCTTCGAATAAAAGTCAAGCAGATTGGCAGCACGAGCAATTTCTCTGACGTGCATCGTTGATGCTGACTTTGTTTATCCGTATCCATGCCGACCCGTCTATATCAATGAAAGGAGTCTACGTCGGTGGCTCATTATACTGCACTGGTTCGGTCTATGAGCACCCTTGCCATTTTCATCTTGTAAAGGGACTATTTCTACCACAGAAACGAAAAGCGGTCAGTAAGTGAGCAGTGCTGCGTCTGAAGCTGTTACCTTGCCTAGTGAATCGCCGAGCAATGGCCGCCTCCAGTTATCGGCTGGTCCTTTTCTTGCCGCTGGCTTTGGCAGTCTTGGCTTCCTCGCTGCTTGTCAGGGGGCAGTCCTGCGGCGCCATGACCCACGCCGAACCGGGAGACGATTTCGCCTCGCTCATGGCGAAGACGATCGCCAACTTCGAGGCAAACTGCCGAGGAAAGCAGAAACACCAGCCTGCAGGTTCCGAAGGTGAGTGACGATTGTTAACTGGAAAATGAAGGAGCGTGTGGATTGCAGGCGTGGATAAAACGGGAATTCAACTTAGTTGAATTACCACACAGTACTAGCCAATTTGCAATAATAAGGACTCAAATTCGTTCCTTTGAAAAAGGTCCTGCTAGGATCGAGACGTCAGGCCCACTAAATTTTAAGATTTGCATTTTTGTTATTTTAGTCAGTAAGCAGTTTGCAACATTTTTGTATATCACCTTTTCTTTAATTATGATTATAATACCAAACACCATATTAATTTTTCTCGTATCAACAACGGATGCATGGACTAAAGGACATTACATAAATTTGCCTCGTTTACCAAACGATGGAACAGTTGTTCACGTTTTCCTTACGTTCCCCAGTCAGATGGGCCACAATAATCGCCCTCACAAAACAATTAGAGCCTCGGCCAAAAGCACGGGTAGAAGAGACGGCGTCTTTTGTTCTGTGTAATAGGCCTATTATAGCGCTAGTCATTACAAAGTGTATGCCCGCTACGAAAAACTTGGCCATAATTATTGGTCAGAATGCGTGACGTGTATGTGGTCATGTTTAATCAGTATAATTATGCATTAGGAATGATTTCCTTACAATCGGAACGCACGTGTGCGTGTGTTGGGAGGTTGTCAGTAACGTGTACAGTACACGGCTGCACAGCGTAACCGCATTTTCCGAGTCTTGTGATTGGATGCGGAAAATGCAAAAGTATTCATGGTTGCATGATTGCTAACTATATATGCGTCCATACGTATGAAGCTCAATCCCCGAATAGAATCCCACACGTTTCAATGGGCGATTTTTGTTGCCCACAGAGCTAAATTGTTCCCTGCAAAATGAACGAAACGCTGTAAGACTGTCGCCTACCCCCTACCCCCTACCCCTACCCTCCTATCCCCTACCCCTACCCCCTACCCCCTACCCCCTACCCCCTATCCTCTACCCTCTACCCTCTACGCATTGAAGATACAATAAGATATTGAGCTTCATACGTCGGTCTGCATATATCTCATGATTGCATATCGTTGAGCTCCCCCACCCCCATTTTCAGAGTAACTCATTGAACTCAAACAGCCCAAAAGGGTGGTCTTGCTACTCGAGGGCGGCCAGTGGGGCTGCGTACACACTCGTACATTATTTACGTACACAGACTGCTAGGTGTAGCATGGCATAGGCGCGGTCTTCGTGCCGTACGCGTGTACAGATTAGATCCGGCATGATAGTGACAATGCTCCGTGGTTTTCAAGCGTTTGGCCTGGATCTCTGCCCGGAGCCGTACAAGAGAATCCGCCTTATACAAGGCTATATACGTCTTTATACGCACTCGTTCTTCGCTGTTCTCTACCTTATTTCTGCGCAAAATGCAATAATTTCTATCAAACGTAGAGGGCGCTGTGGTTTTTACCATTGCACGTAGATCTGTTCCAATATATTTCTCTCTCCTGTCAAACAAATGTAAACTTAAAAAAATTAAAAATACAAAAAATAGCAAAGAAAACCAGTCGAATGGACCGGGACTTTAACCCGGTACCTCTAGGTTTTGCGGCAGAGTACACATTACCGGAAAAGTTGTCTTACCGTACCGGCTCCTGTCAGAGCCACTCCCTAAAATAATGCTAAATGAGTGAATAATCCACGCGCACAAAAAGTGAAATGTCCTCATGAAAAGCCAAAACCGCTCAAAAACAGTGAAACCCTCGGTTAGAGGTACTAGGTGTGGAAACAGCTAAGAATGGAGTCAAACACCACTCTATATAGGAGCCATATGGAGGACAACTCTTTTTCGAGTGGTCCGCCATATGGCTCCATACAAGAATGGAACCAGCGTCCTGGTGTTATGCAATCATCATGGTAGCAACGGGTGGCTGACGTAAAACTGTAAACTGTACACAAAGGGCAGAAGGAAACATCTTGACTTGAGTAACAGTACTGGTTCACTAGTCACAGGTTCTGCCACAAGTGACCAGCGCAACCACCAAGGCGGCTATCCCCCTGTCCCCTGCCAGCACAGTCATCTCCCATTTCATGCGAAGGGGTGCATTCAGACTACACTATTAAAAATTAGGGGGTGGCTAATTCTACAACCTCTACACTCGCCACTGCAAAGAGATGTTGTCCATCGGTTGGTAGGCGGTCTCCCCGAGTCTGGCATCGGCCAACTGGAACATCATTGGAGGATGACGCTGTCTGCATGGGCGGTCTTCCTCAGGGGGCACTGTAACCGCAGGTTGCTGGGAACATGTAGCTTGGTGTGGGTCCTCGGGAGAGACTGGTACATCCGGGACATCCTCCTGGTTGGATGCAGAAGCTCCCGTATCAGACTCAATGGATGGTGGGTCGCAGGTAGGGTCTTCCACGGGCTGTGCGTCTAGTCTGCAGTCGGTGCTTCCACCATAAATTGGGGTGGCGCTGAGGTTCAACAGAGTCATGCCTGACCTGGCCACCTGGGACCACAAGAGGCTCCTCCTCATCAGAGCTGTCTTCACTCATCGGTGGTTGTAGGGTGGCAACCGGTGAACTGCGGGGCGAAGCCGATATGTACATCTCTGCTTTTGAGGCTGACTTGGGCTGGGGTTCCACATCAACTCGCATGCTATCACATGGAAGAAGGAAGATTTCGGCGTAGAATGCGATAATTCGCCCTCCCATTCATAGCCTTTACCTCATAGACAGGCGAGTCTTCTCCCTTCCGTCTGACAATCACGTACAGCTGATCTTCCCAGTAGGAACGGAGTTTCCCTGGGCCCGGATGCCGTCCAACATTACGCACGAGCACGCGGTCTCCGGTTTGAAGAACAGAACTGCGGGCTTTCTGGTCGTGGTTTCTCCTGCCTCTTTCATTGGCCTTGGCTGCGTGTTTGGCTGCAATGGAGTATGCTTCTTCCATTTGAGCCTTCCACTTCCGCACAAACTGGTTGGTCCTCGGCACCCGGTCCAGATTGTGAGTTCCGCCCAAAGGCGGCATCCACCGGCAGGCGAGGGGATCGGCCATACAAGAGGAAGAATGGAGAGAACCCGGTAGCGGCACTGGTTGTGCAGTTTATATGCATGAACCACTTTCTGGAAGGAATCCGATCCAGTTTGCCTTTTGTTTCCAGGGCGAGGGTTCTAAACATGGACAGAATTGTCCTATTGTGTCTCTCGCATTGTCCGTTACCCTGGGGTTTGTATGGGGTAGTTCTGGAGTTGGCCACCCCGGACAGTTACTGGAGGCGTTGAAAGAGGCGATTCTCAAACTCTCCTCCTTGGTCATGGTGGATACGGTGTGGGTAGCCAAAGCGGAGGACAAAGTCATTAAAGATTTTATTGGCCACCGTCCTGGCAGATTTGTCCTTGGTGGCGTAGGCTTGGGCGAATCTCGTGAAATTATCAATTATCACCAGGATGTATTCAAATCCACCCTTGCTCTTTTTCAGATGAACGAAATCGATGAAAATCAGCTCGAATGGTGCGGTGGTCACGATCGTACCCAACGGCTCTCTGGTGTTTTGAGCAGGCTTCCGATCTTTAAGGCATGGGCACACGTTCATGCAGTAGTGCTCCACATCTCGCTGCATATGGGGCCAGTAGAATCGAACTCTGGCCAGGTCGAGGACACGACCTGCACCGAGATGTCCCATGTTGTCATGGAGCTCCTGGTATGCCACTGGTGGAAGAACTTCTGGCAGGATGATCTGGGTCCGCGCCCCCTTCTCCCTGACCAAAAGTCCGTCTTCCAGGCTGAGATGTTCCCAGTCGCGCGGTAGTGCAGCTACATCAGGAGGGTCCTTAGGTGTTTCCTTCCGCATCGGACGCTTTCCTTGCTGGAGGTACCTGACGACTCTACCGGTCACTGGATCATCCAGCTGAGCGTTCTTGATGTCCCCTCTGTCTACTGCTATACCACTAGGAGAAGGGTTCAACACGTCCGGATCCACATTGATGGCGGTGGTCCACGTGACTTCAACTTGAGTCTGGGCTTGCAGAGCATCTACTGAAGTTCCAATCTCATCTCGGGAGACTTTAGCTGTGCATCCTACCATATACATACGGTGTGTATCTGTCAATGTCCAGGGGCATTCGGGACAAGGTGTCTGCGTCAGCGTTGCTTTTCCGGGTCGATACTTGATGGTGATCATGAAGTGATAATCAGCAAGTTCTGCAACCCATCGGTGGCCAACACATATACATGTAGGGGGATTGTTGTCAGTGTAGACGGTGAATGGGGCGGAGAAATAGAGGTAGTCTCTGAATTTCTCCGTGATGGCCCATTTGAGCGCAAGAAACTCAAACTTCCCAGAATGAAAGTGGTAGTTTCTGTCTGCTGGGATGAGAGTTCGGGAACCATTATGATATCACCCGCATTTTTGCTTGTAGCCTCTGGTACAACACAGCACCTACTCCATCAGATGAGGCATCCGTGTGGACGATGAAGGGTTCCTTGCAGTCTGGAAATGCCATGATCGGAGGGGAAACTAGGCACTCAAGGAGTTGAGGAAGCGCCTGCTGGTGACTATCAGTCCAGTTGATCTTCGGCTTGGACAGCTTCTGTGCTAGCTTCATCTTGGCTCGTGTCTTAGGCTTACATGGCTCAGGAACCGGGTCCACCTTTAATAGATCGTAAAGGGATTCGGCGATCCGAGAAAAGTCCTGGATATAGCTGCGGTAATATCCAAGCAAGCCTAGCAGCATCCGCAGGTCACCAACCGTCTCGGGTCTCTTCTCGCAAAGGGACTTCACTGCTGCTATATCGGAGGGGTCTAGCCTGTGGCCCTCGGATGAGACGAGTCGTCCAAGATACCACACTTCGCTCCGGAACAGTTCACATTTGTTGGGTCGTAACTTGACACCATGGGTCTGGCATGCGTTGTAGGACCTGCTGCAAATGATGCAGATGGTGATCAAAATTAATGTGTCGCTGTAGACCAATACATCATCTAGGTATGTCATGGTAATTCTCTCCGTTCAGACCCCCAAGGCAATTCTCAATAAATCTTTGAAACGCGGCAGGTGCGTTGGTGAGGCCGAGTGGGATTCTGACCCATTCATAGAGTTCCCAAGGGGTGATGAAAGCAGTGAGGGGACGACTTTCATCAGCCATGAAACCCTGATGGTATGCCTTGCCTTGGTCGAGGGTGGAGAACCATTGCCGCCGAAGCTGTCCAGCACATCCTTGATCCTAGGGATGTGCTGGCGGTCAGGAATTGTCTTCCGATTCAATTCCCTGTATAGTCGACGCAAAGAGTCAGAGACTGCTCTCCTTTTTTCCGTACACAAACCACCGGTGGCGAGTACGGAGAGGTAGACTTGGCTATCCAGTCACGGCTGATAAGGTCAGACAAGTAGGTGCGTACCTCTTGGTACAGGGGCCTGGGCAAAGACATGTAAGTCTTTCGGACTGGCGTGGTGTTTCTCAGGTCAATCGTCATCTTCAGGTCAGGGGCACTACCTAGATCGGAGTCATCACACGCAAAGGCTGCAGAGTTTTCTCGAAGGAGCTTCTCTGCTGCCATCTTCTGGGGGAGGCGTTAAGGGACTGATGTCGACGGGGGTATCCACTGGTCACCACTGGATACGCTGTACATGGTTGTTCTCCCACTGTCTGCAAGGCAGTCACGTTTTGGCACAGCCTAGTTCTTTCAAAGTGGATGGCTCAACTGTTGGGTAGGTCGAATGGACAAACAAGATCTTGCACAACAGGGTGCTACGCCTCAGGACGATATCTCTGTTGGTGATGTTTGTCACTCGAATGATGGCTAGGCTGACCACTGACTCGTCTACCTGCAGACCCTCCGGTTTTTTTCGTTCAACATCTGGATCGAACAGTCCCGTAATCTTGTGGCCAAGGGGTCCAGCACGGGTCAGGCATCGTACACCGACACTGCTCTGTTGCAAGGGGGATCACGATGTCTTGCCGTCCCGACTTCACACTGCACGACTCCTCCGGGTCATTTTGTCTGGATGAGCTGAACCAACTGGTGTGCACTACGCTGCTGCAGGTTCCTCGTCGCACCACCAAGAACACGGCTAGCATCCTCACCCGAGTGCTGCACAACCATCTCAATCACGTTGAAGCCTATATTGGAATGCTGTAGTCGGCTCTTTTCTTGGTGATCAGTGCGGGGAATGTTACTGGGGATACATTCTGGGGGCTTTCATATGCAACTGCATGGATTTCTATCTATCCTTCGAACTAAATTGGGGGTGCCATTAGGCTTAGCAGCTCGAAAATCAAACGTTCGGAAAGGGGACGGACAGGTGCACTGGACAAGTGAACTGTTGTAGGCACATCGTTCAGAAGACAGTCAACAGTACATCTGAGGCCAACAAGGTTTGTCACTTTCCGGTGCTGTCTGGGAGTTATGTGGCAGATGAATGTTCTGTTGTCATGCTTATAGCATGGAAGGATCGGATGGGACATGGTTAATGGCCTGGTTACTCCCTGTCCCTTTTGGGTAACCCACTCTCGTTTCCCTGGTGACGATTGCGGTCGGCATCTCGGTTACGACAGCCACGGGCGAAGTGGTCTGATGATCCACACTTGAAGCAGTGATCACAGGATGCACCAGTCCCATCTTCCTGGCACTTCCGGCAACCACGCATGATGGTGGGTCGGTGTGAGGGGGCTGACATGGGGGATACTGGGATGGCGTCTTCTGAAGACAGTCGGTCAGCGCTGCAACTTGCGTCTTGAGGTCGGCCAGTTCTGCCATACCGGCCTGCAGCAGTGCCAATGGGTGCTCAGCTGTCCTGGCTTCGGCTCCAGTTTTGGCTCTGGATGGCTCTGGTGCAGCTCGTGGACAAGTGCTGGCCTGGTGGACTGCAGTTTCTTGCGGCGTTCGGCCTCGAGGCTGGAGCATTTGTTAAGCTTCTCGAAGAGCAGCTCGTCTGAGATTTCAGACTTTTCCAACTGAGGGCGAAACTCATGTTGTCGGGTCATGAGCGAGTTGGGCCAGCTGCTTATAGGTCGGTGGGTTCCTTCTCCTGAAAGTGGCATCCGAGGATGCGACGGAGGCTGGAAAGAGTCAACTTGGCCCGCTCCTCGATGTAGCTCCTCGGGGAAGATCCATTTTTTTTTCATAGGAGGGTTAGTGGCGATTTTCAAAAATTGTCAAAATGGGCGTGTCGAATTGTTTTAAAAGAAAATTACAACAGAAGAAGATTACGAAACCCCAATTTTATGATAATTGCCCCTATCCCTCCTACGAAAAAAAAAATACGCATCCAGCACAGGCATCTCCCATTTCCTGCGTAGGGGTGCATTCGGTCTAGACTATTCAAAAAGATAGGGGTGGCTAATTCTACAACCTTTACACTGGCACTCGTCAGTGTAACATAGTTCATTGTTTATAATTCTGAACTACTGATTGGCAAGCAATTCTTGCAAGGGCGTGATTCGGTTCTGAAATGTGAGGGTTGACTATAAATTTGCAATGAAAATCGCCGATGCCGAACTCGCAGAGTGCAGCGTGGGAGAAGTTGCGGGAGGGGGGGGGGGCTATCCCGCAACAAGCTTTCTGCACGCTATTTCCTACATATTCATAGCGCATTTTCTATACTTCAAATGGTCCTTCTAAAAAAAATAATGTGTCTTATCAGTTCCTAGCTGTCTATTATTTGTTTTATTCCTTACCTGGGTTTTTGTTCAGTCATACCATGGAGCTATAGCTCCATGGTCATACCGTTGATCCCCAAAAGTGTGTGGAGACAATGATATGATGTCCACCTGTTGATCTCCATGAACATGAATAGCTTCCAAGCAATGTTATATTATGTAAGTAGAAACATTTCGTCCATGGCTTCTTTATCAAAGGATCAACAACTGAGGTCGGGACTACCCTTGCAGCAACCACCGGAAAGAGGCCAACTTCTGCCCCGTCCTCATCAGCGACCACAAAGGGATCGGAAGTCACTACGACAACCACCGACACTTCTACCGAGTCTTCAACCACACAACAAACGACAGTGACGGCTAGCACAGGTACCTGCTCGGCTTACCACAGCCGCTTTTATTAGCTTTTCCGCCGCTTCCAGGGAAGCGGAAAAGCTATATCTTTTGTTAGGCTTTTTCTTAGTCTTCTTCTTCTTCTCCCCCAAAGCCCATAGACAATGCACAGGGGTTTTGTAAGCACGACTTTGGTCATTGAACAGACTTGGATTTTTTTCAAACATGGCAAATGCATAAAGCCCATGCTGAAATTGATCCTAAACACCTTGATGTCATCATGACGTCATCACGTGTCACGTGACCTTGCTTTGAAGGGGCAAATTTCAAAATCCATTAAAAGCAAAAGTGCAAGTTCGTTTGGTTTCAACTTTGCACTGTATCTAAGTTGGGAAAAGGTGTATCCAAAAATTGCCATCGATTGACCGTGACGTCATCTCATGAATATTTATGAGGTCATGAACTTTTCAGATTTTCACATTGAAATGAGCATATTTGGCCAACGGAGCGAGATTTTTTTCATTTTTTCTTTGATATCTATTGGGGACATGGTTTAGAAACACCTTCCGGAGCCAAAATGTCGTTACGCAATCATGACATCATCAAAATGTGTGATTTTAAAACACATATAAGGCATTGGCCGATCATCTCGAAATTTGGTATGTAGTTAGCTATCGTGCTAGACATTCCAAATCTAAAGTTTGGAACCGAAGGACCATTGTTTATATTTTTTATGAATTTTTGAATACCACACTCGAGTCCCATAGGCTTTGTGCACAAAATATGTACATGCGTTTTGGAGTAGGAATGGGGCTATTCTATGACTTGTTACAAACAGAAGCGGAAAAGCTCTATGCTCTGTTTCACAACAGACATATATTTCTCGTTTGATCTGTAACTGTCACAAACCATGGCATAGAATCGACCAGATTCTCTACTCATTTAGCGCGTCCGTGAGTTATCAAAATGCCTGCGTTCAGTGACAAACACTTCAGGCAGTCATGTGCTGTCATTTTCCAACTGTTTAACCTTCGATGGATTTCTAATTGTTCATTCATTCCAGAGGGAACAAGCTGGCCGCAGGGAGTCTACGGTTTACCGATGCCAACCAGCGGTTGCTCGACTGATTCTGGCTTCGTGTGGGAGACAGGATCGCGTTTCCACGACACTGAGAACAGACGGTCCGCGTACAACGTCTGGTCAGACGAACTGCACCTGAAGGGTCCGTATGGCCAGGATATGCGCCAGCACTTCTGCATGAAGACCGTAGACCGTGTTGGCGATACTGATCCTGTCTGGCCGATTGGAGAGTACTGTGTGTTTAAGTACGGACAAAACTGCCCTAGCGGTGAGTGAGCTGAATAACACCATTCATTATAGCTTGTCGAGTATTGCTATGATTTGTTTACCTTTCGGTCATTAGCAGACGGTGGGGGGGGGTGGGGGTCTTGTGCCACAGTACGTTCAATGTTCTTTTGTTTTCTCGAAAGGTTTATTCATCGCTACTCGTACGGTGATCAGATTCGATGTATCACGGTTGATTAATTCTTCAATATTTATATCAAAATTTAATTGTTCATATAAAACTTTTAAACGATAACACGTCGTATTACGTTTGTTGATTTGATTCTTGACCAGGTATGTCAAATGGATCCATATTCTGGGATGACGAGAATAGAAACAACGCTAACAGCTTCAATGGCATCAAGCCATCAGGAGTGTACGACCAGGACACTCTGATCCACTTTTGCTGCATGACCAGTGGTGATGCATCTGCCCCGATCACCTTGCCGTCCCATAGCCCGTTCTATCTCTTCGCCTCCAGGGACAGATGCCAGGAGGTCCAGGGTATGGATGTCTCCATGGAGTGGTTCCAGTGGGATAATAATGACAGCGGAACAGGCTCCCGCAATGGTAGTTATCCGTACAGTATCCTATACACCGATGGGGATCTCAGGCTGCAATATTGTTATTACACTGTTATGATATAAGATCGGCTTCAATGGGTACGTGTCAAATTGATCAGCATACATGCCTCACACGGTATGAAAGAACCCATCCCTCCATGAGAAAAAGGAAGGATTTCTAACACTTTTACCCAAGGTAAAACAGATGACCATACGTATAGTAAGACTACTGAATACGCTCTATTGCGGAAATTTTAAAAGCAACGCCTCCAAGAACAATCAGCAACTAATCTGACACGAAAGGATAAGAATACAAGTTCGGTTAAGACGCCTAACGGGGAACTTTCTAAAGGATCATTGATATCATTGTAGTGGTCTACATGATTGGCGGAATGAGGGCGCTGTCCTGATGCCAGAGTTAGGTGTACGATCAATGTTAGGTGTCTGACACTCTAGGAAATGCATAGATTTATGGAAGAAATCGAATTATCAATAAGGCTTAATCTAGGAAGGTGTATTGTAACAAAATATTCTGACGATACATTTAGTTTGTCGATGGTCGGTGACATTTATTGCCAGCTCAAAATTTCATGCTGTAAGTGCATTAATTGTAGAATGTGACGTTAACTTTCTTTTATTCAACTTTTGATGTATTAATCCAATACAGTGTTCAGTTTTGTATACTCTATATCTAGGAAATGTTATACACATAACAGTTACATTGACAGATAACTATTATGATTAAGATTTTGAAAATCACAAACAAATTTTGTGCAAACCGCTTACTGACTGGTTAATTCTTAACAAAAGGAGGGCCTGGCGTTTCGATCCAATTCAAGCAGGACCTTGCAATTACTGATTTTTTTTTGCCGAATGACATTCAAACGACCAGATGAGACAAGTGGAAAAGTCGCAAACAGTGACAAAGATACAACATTGGATACGTGCACAGAAAGTGATTTTGATATGACCACGCGATGGATGGAGCGCACGCGTGCGACTTTGCTTACTAAAAATGGCGTCCATGCAGTGCGTACTTCATCCGGATGGCCATTTTTAGTACACGAGGTCTATGGAGAGAAAGTCGACCAATAAAAATTTGTGCGGAAATCCTGAGGCCCACGTGAATAATTATTCACAACCACTACTCGTTGCACGACGTGTACAATGTCATGTACATTATATGTACACATTGTGTACATACAACGCACAGTACATGTACATGTACGTACATGTACATGTACACTGGTCATGTACACTGGTCATGTGTACGAGCGTACGCGTTGCGTATGCAACGATGTGTAGTGGTTGTGAATATTCATGTGAACCTCAGGATTTCCGCCTATTTGATTGGTCGATTTTCTCCCTATAGACCTCGTGTACTGGGGGAAAAATCACATCCGGCCGGATGCTTGTGATCTCGCAGGTCTTCTTGCGCGCTTTGCGCGCGGTGGGATCTTTGCTTAGGACGTGCGGAAATCGGCCATTTTTCAAGGCGTTCCCTTGAATTTAGTTGATTTACGAAGCCCCTGAAGGGCCATTCGATGAAAACTAACTCTGAAACAAAATACAAATTCAGTTTGATATTTCGTGCGCACGAAATATCTCATGGAGCAAAGGGAAAGATTTCATGTGCACGAAATTATTTACTGCATACGAAATGGGCCTATAGGAACTGAATTCTAATTTTGTTTAAGAGTTATTTTTATGTCCGTTTAGGAACTCCGTATTGATTCTATTCATTCTTTATGAAAAGACGTATACGCCCTTTAGGAATTATTTTATTGATGAGGCTTGGGCTCAGGCTTCGTTTCCGTTTGACAAAACATGCAAATAGGGGATGTACAGTGGTTTGTCAGTGGTTTGTAAAGGTTCCTTGGTTTATGAAGCACAAAGCTTTCACCAAGAAACTTATAGCCTATAGGGCCAAACGCTTGTTTCCAGATGTCTAGGACATTATTTCGGGTACGAGCATAGAGCTCTATAAATAAACTAGAGTGCGCACTCATCGCGTGACGCGTGCCGACAAGGAGACTGCGACGCCATTACCTGAAGAGGGCAAATGCATGTATTTCTATGGGGCAAACAAATCCCAATTTTTACAAAAGAAAGTAGGACATTAAAATTCGCCAATCCCTTGAGATATTGATGGCCTTTCCTTTCATTACTAAAAACCATTTCTATAACATTTTTAGTTTCCGCATTCACAACCTTTCGGCTTTCCCCATTCATACTACGCGCGATTGCTACTGACATCCGGGCACTCCGAGCTGAAGTTGCCCTCTTGGTAATGGCGGATGCGCGTCCTTGTCGGCACACGTTTGTACCGCGCGTTGATAGGGGAGTGCGCACTCTAGTTTATTCTAGAGCTCTATCTATGGGTACAAGAAATACGACCGAAGCTATTATAAATGCAAGATAAAGCCTTCATTTAGTAAAATAATTGCCATAATAATGTGCATTATACCAGCACACGATGATATCACTGTCTCCAAAGCCAAGCCAACACCATGCTCACTGAACCCTCCGTTACCCAAAGAATAGTGTTCAAAATGTCTACTATGCATAAAATAAAGCCTAAAGGTTTCAAATTTTGAAATTTAAATTTTATTGGCTAGTAACAAGTCTCCAACCTTTCTGTATTATATTACTCAATTAATGATTACAGTAATTATTCTGAAAATAGTCCGCTAAATTCCAACACTAGTTTTAGAAGAAAGTGTATACACTATTAATATTATACAATTTATTATGTATTTTGTTCTCATGATTGAATAAAGGCGGTGATCGTCGCTTTACAAAATCATTCGAAATAATGATATATTTTTTTTATTATACCTCGGGCGATGTGGAAGGAGTTGCCGGTCAGTGCGAATCCCGTCTTCGCTGCTGCCTAGTCGGTATCTTTTCCCCAGCGGGCAATCGGGAAAGGCACTAAGCATACACTGCACGTTGTAATAATTGCTAATTAATTTTGTATGGGATCAATGTCCTATCATGGAGATCAATGTTTGCCCTAAAGGACAAACACGTATTGAGGACAAACACGCGATGAGTGCGCATTCTAGTTTATTTATACAGCTCTATGTTAAATTTCTTACCCTCTTGACAAAACGCACACGCGGACGCGTATTTGACTCACTGTCCTATTCAGTCCTTATTATGGAGATCAATGGTCGACCCTTTCCAAAACCCGGCTTCGTCTCCGGCTTTGGCTTTGTCTTTATTTCGTTCGTCAATTTTAAAGTGCAAAGCATGGAAACGGGAGTCCCTAAATTTGCTTCACGGTTTCTAACGTCACACTGCATTTTGAGAAAGAAATCCAAAGCGATCAATTTCAACTATAAGAACTCCAACCTGTAATTTCCGCGTTTGGATAACAGAAACGAAGCCGGATAGGAGCGGGTTTTGGATGGAAGAAAAAAACGCCCAGACGTACTGCATTAATTTTTGGGTCGGCGGATTATACGCATTGTGATTGGCCAACGCAACCAGGCCCAATGTTTCGGTCATATAGTACATATGTATTTAATTAAAATTACAGCTGGAGCTTTCGCATTATTTTACTGAATATTGTAGAGGGCTTTTACCATTGTGGCTTTTACCATTATACGCCGATCCATTCCCATAATATTTCTCTCCTTTGTCAAACTCAAAATGAATCTGTTGACCCTTTCCACTTCCAGATGTCCGTGTTACAAACTCTTGAGGGCCCACTATCGTGAATTATTGTTTTGGTGTAGATCATGGGTAGAGGACACACCGCCAAATGACATTCTAACGACACTGAATGCGACTTCCAGTTGTACTAGTAATTGATGCTAGTCTTGGTACAAGACGTGCTTATTGCACTAATATTACTTATTATTCATTATAACTTCTCGACTCAAGACTAGCATAGTTGACCCGCCGGAGGTCAAACTTACGAAACACCACAACTCACAAGCACATGTGTACACACGGACGGTGGTGAGGGTTAATTTTTTTGAGTTTTAAATAAGGTTTTCTTTTGTCGGGTGACATAGTCGAGCCTGTCTGCTCGTCGTCCGGACCGAGGACGACCACCACCATGCTGACCTCCAAGAGCTTCGTGAAGAAGACGAAGCGAGGCTCGGTGATCAAGGTGGTGCGGGAGCATTATCTGCGGGACGACATTGGGTGCGGGTCGTGGGTGTGCGGTGCCTGCCCGCACGAGCCAGCCCCGGTCCTGGACAGAGCCCCGCACGTGGAGAGCGAGCTGTGCAGTTTCCCCCACTACATCCTGCCCGACACCAACGTTCTCCTCCACCAGGTAGGTAGTCCGAGTAACTTGGACCCGACAAGTCACCCTTTTTTTTTTATCGAATTTTGAAATTTTGAGATTTGGGTGACTGCTCCAAGTCCAAGGATCATGGTAGTCCGAGTAACTTGGACCCGACGAGTCACCCTTTTTTTTATCGAATTTTGAAATTTTGAGATTTGGGTGACTGCTCCAAGTCCAAGGATCATAATTCATATGGTAGTCCGAGTAACTTGAACCCGACAAGTCACCTTTTTTTATAGAATTTTGAAATTTGGAGGGACGGGTGACTGTAGGGTCCAAGGATCATGGCTATGCATATGCTCCTGCTCCTGATGGCAGTAACAAATGTCCAATATCAACCTTACTGTCATGATTCTTGGACAACTATAAAATCCGTACAAGTTGTATTTGAACTGAAGTTGATGCAGAATTTATTTTTTTTCGTCTTTGTAGATCGACATCCTCGAAGACGGCATCATCAAGAATGCCATTCTGCTGCAGACTGTCCAACAAGAGGTGATTGCCATTGACTAGTGCACAAATTACAGGGCCCAATTCCATGGCTCTGCTTAACGCAGAATTCTGCGGTCACGGGACGCTGTAAGCCCCGAATTTGTTTCATGGATTGCGTAAGCACTAAGCAAGGATTCTGCGCTTGCAGAGCTAGCGCCAAATTTCTGCGTTTAAGGGAGGATTTTGCGTACGCAACCGAGGAAAGTGGCTAGTCATTCGTTGAATTCAAGGACCAAAATTTCAACAAAACAAAACCGGTAGAAATATTTTCAGCGACAAATGCAGCAATCAGCAGATGACAACGCAAAGATTCCAGGCAGGGAAGCAATTCACGTATGCGCGTAGTAAATAATTTTTGGCGTACAGAAGCAAGAAATGATTGGCCGTGAAATATGCTTAGGCCTACGCTAAGCATGGAATTTGTTCTTCTGAGCGCTGATTCTACGCTTGCGGTAAGCACAGCCATGAAATTGGGCCCAGAAGGTGGCGCGGTGATGTTGTGAATGCACTAAGTACAGGTCCGGTCCATGGGCCAATGAGTGCTGCACAAACAACTGCAGTCATTAGGCCTATCCGCCATGTTGACACTCCCATTGGCCCATCAACATCCTGCATTATAGGCCAGGTTATTGGTAGACCCTTGAAACTAAACTGGCCAGCCCATTACATTGGGAGTGGTAATATGCCGGTCAGCTTATCCATTAGTTAACGGCTGACACATTATCCGGTGTGCTGCATAAGCAACTGAAGCCAGTAGCCGCCATCTTGTCACTCCTATTGCATTAGCGTGGACCAGAGCAATTGGTAGACCCTTGGAACAAGGCTGGCTAGCCCATTGCATTGGGAATGTAATATGGTGGTCAGCTTCTTCACCAGTGAACAGCTAACACATTATCCGGTGTGCTGCAAGAGCAACTGAAGCCAGTAGCCGCCATCTTGTCACTCCAATTGCATTAGCGTGGACTAGAGCAATTGGTAGACCCATGGAACTAGGCTGGCCAGCCCATTGCATTGGGAGTTGTAATATGCCGGTCAGCTTCTTCACCAGTGAACAGCTGACACATTATCCGGTGTGCTGCAAGAGCAACTGAAGCCAGTAGCCGCCATCTTGTCACTCCAATTGCATTAGCGTGGACTAGAGCAATTGGTAGACCCTTGGAACTAGGCTGGCCAGCCCATTGCATCAATTGGGAGTGGTGATATGGCGGTCCTGAAGCTTCTTCACCAGTGAACAGCTGACACATTATCAGGTGTGCTGCACGAGCAACTGAAGCCAGAAGCCGCCATGTTGGCACTCCCGTTGGCCCATCAATACCCTGCACTATGGACCAGTTTAATGGTAGACCTTTGGAACTAGGCTGGCTAGCCCATTGCATTGGGAGTGGTAATAGGCCAGTAAGCTTCTTCACCAGTGAACAGCTGACACATTATCCGGTGCGCTGCACGTGCAATTGAAGACAGTAACCACCATGTTGGTACTCCCATTGGCCCATCTGTAGACGTACTATAATGGAGCGGAGTATTGGTTCTGTAGACGCTTGGACAGTTGGAACTGTGCTGACCAGCACACTGCATTGGGAGTGGTAAGGTAATATGCTTGCGAGCTGACCCTTTCGATTTTCGTTTGTGTTGTTGTCAAGGTGAAGCACCGCAGCCTTCCTGTCCAGAAGAGAAGCCGCGATATCGTCGCCAACCCCGACAAGAAATTCTACGTGTTCTCAAATGAGCACCACAAGTGAGTCCAGAAATGTGGAGCAGATTATTCTGGTTGGACGGGGGGACAGAACTCGAACCCGGACCTCTGGTTTTACTGCACCGGTGCCCCACCGCCTGAGCTCTCCAGGCACGTCTGCACCAGGAAGAGGGAGCCACGGGTTCGATTCTGAGTCACTTTTGAGCAGGCTGGCTGTTGGCCGAAGTCCTGAGCGTGCAGCACTTTAATGGTAGAAAGAGGGGAGGTAGAAAGAGAGGGGAAAGGGAGAGAGAGAGAGAGAGAGGAAGAGAGAGATAGAGAGAGGGAGAGAGAGATAGAGAGGAAGAAAGAGAGAGATAGAGGAGACGGAGAGAGAAGGAGACAGGGAGAGGGAGGGAGAGAGAGAGCAAGAGAGAGAGGGGAGATGGAGATGGAGACAGAGAGAAGAAGACAAGGAGAGGGAGGGAGAGAGAGAGAGGGGGAGAGAGAGCAAGACAGAGAGAGATAGAGAAAGAGGGGGGAAGCAAGAGGGAGAGAGAGGGAGAAACAGAGAGAGGAAGACAGATACATGTAGTAGGGCAATTCCACGTTGAACTCTTTTTTTCAAAGAAACAGTGCGTTGTGGTAACGTAGACCCCTTGTCTGTTCCGTACAGGGAGACGTACTCGGAGAGACAACCCGGTGAGTCTCCCAATGACTACAGCGACAGGCTGATCAGACGGGCGACCCGCTGGTACCAGGACCACCTGGCTAAAGGGTCAGGGGTCGCCAACAAGGTTGAGGATGGGGTCACCGTGGTGCTGCTAACCAATGACATGGCCAACAGGGACAAGGCGAGGGAGGAGGGCCTATTGGCCTACACAGGTCAGTGGGGTGACAGCGGTCGCTTCTCGGTACTGTCCCCGCTTGGTCAGTGGAACATTGCCCCTTAGTGACTGCCATATTATAATCTAATCCTTTAGCGTACATGTACCGGTACATTGTACTTCAACGGGCGGAATGCTGCTTGGCAAATCTTCAAACAAGTACAAAAAAAAAGTTACTGGAAAATGACTGGACTGGTACTAACCTGAGACCTCTCGTTTTGCGTATCGGTGCTCTTACCACCAGGTATCACATTTTCATTCAGACGATTTGACCGGATTGGGACTTGAACCTGAGACCTCTCTCTCTCTCTCTCTCTTCTCTCTCTCTCTCTCTCCCCTCCCCTCTGTTCTCTGCTCTCTGCTCTCTCCCCTTCTCTCTCTTCAGCTCTCTTTTTCTCTATCTACATGTACCTCCTTCTCTCTCTCTGTCTCCCTCTCACTCTCTCCCTCCCTCTTTCTCTATCTCTCCCTCTCTCTCTGTCTCTCCACTCTCTCTCCACTCTGTCTCTCCTCTCTCTCTCTCCACTCTTTCTGTCAGTGTCTGTCTTCTTTAGCCTTTCAGATTCACACTACTCTGTGAGCACATGACTGTATATTCAAAATGGATTAAAGTTGTAGTTTACTTCAGCTGAATCCAATCAGAGTCTCTTGACTCCATCTTTTGCTTCTCATGGATGGTCCCCCTACTATGATCCCTCCCTAGCCGATTTCACAAAACTTCGAATGTTGCACACGCAACATTGTGTTATGTAATTTACGCAACATTTTCCTGCCTTTGCTAAATATTGCTGAAAAGAGCCATTGTGGCGCAAGACTTACGCATTGTTACATGCATGTTGCATGACTTACGCAACTTTTCTTGAAATCGGCTGCGGTATCCCATGAGGATTCTGCCATCATTATTGTTTTACCCCCTTGTCTTGCAGTTCAGGAGTATGTGAGTTCTCTCACCGCCAAGCCGGAGCTGGTGGACAGGCTGGCCCAGCTGGCAAGCGCGGAGAGGGAGAAGAACCAGGTGAGGACCTCAGGACCCAGTCCTTACCCCTCCGTCTGACCCATCTGATGGGTGCCAGACATTCGATCCAAACCCAGCCGGTGGGGGAGACTTTGAGTTTGACACGCCGATTGAGGCAGGGTTAGATTTATTTCTTTTAATTCTTTGTTTTCTTTTCCCGTTGACAGAAAGATGCTGACATCAGCACGGATGGGGGACGGCGGGTCCTCTTCCCCGAGCACATGTCCTCGGCACAACTCCAGTCGGCCATCAAGTCTGGCAAGGCCAAGCAGGGAACATTCCACGCCAGCATGGAGAACTTCAGGGAGGGCAACGTCAGCGTGCACGGCGAGGAGCAGATGGTGAGAGGGGGATGGCTGATGTCCCTGTCCGACCCTACCCAACCCATCCCAACCCAACCCATCCCATCCCAACCCTACCCAACCCATCCCATCCCAACCCGACCCGACCTAACCCATCCCAACCCATCCCAACCCAACCCATCCCATCCCAACCCAACCCATCCCATCCCAACCCAACCCATCCCATCCCATCCCAACCCAACCCATCCCAACCCAACCCATCCCATCCCATCCCAACCCAACCCAACCCAACACAACCCTACCAAACCCATCCCATCCCAACCCAACCCATCCCATCCCAACCCGACCCGACCCAACCCAACCCTACCTAACCCAACCCATCCCAACCCAACCCAACCCAACCCAACCCATCCCATCCCATCCCATCCCAACCCATCCCATCCCAACCCGACTCGACCAAACCCAACCCAACCCATTCCATCCCATCCCATCCCAACCCAACCCAACACAACCCAACCCAACCCAACCCATCCCAACCCATCCACATCCCATCCCAACCCAACACAACACAACCCAACCCAACCCAACCCAATCCATCCCAAGACAAATCAAGCCATAGTGACAAATATCTTATATTACAATATATGGACAAGTGGAATATTTCTTTTTGTCAGAAAAGAAAAACATGGCAAATTTCTCTTGATTTTGGGCCAGATTTTCATCAAGGGATTAGCCAATCAGAACCGGGCTGTGGACGGAGACATCGTCGCCATAGCAATGCTGCCCAAGCACCAGTGGACCTGTCCTTCCTCAGTGGTTGCTGTTGACAATGCGAACCAGGAGGAGGAGGGGGAAAAGGATTTCGAAGAGGTGAAGAAAATCAATCAGATTGTGCTCAGGTTGGTGGGTGTATGTGGAGGGTTTGCGGTGACACCGTGTACATGTAAGCCTATAATCATCTCTTGTGATACTGAGTTTTGCTCTGAAAAAGATCAGAGTTGGCCTCTTAAAAAGATTGCCGGCCAAGGCTGACAAGTTCTGCCTACCCCCAAAAAGGCAACTATTTAACCCACAAATGGGGCCCTAACAGCCGCTACTACTCTAGTCCAGATCAGACCTGGGAGAAATAGTAAACTAAGGGGTAACTCCACGTTCCCCACAGCTCCTGAACTCCCGAACTGGAGCCTTACGATCAAATGCAATTTGATGCAGGACGCCGTTGCCACTAGTTGCCAGAAACAAGCTGGTCTGTTAACCAAAGGCAGCTATCATACTAGCTCCAAGTTGTTACAATAGATGCTTTCCGTGAAATTCTAAATTCATACGGTGATCATATGAAACTGGAAAGTGTTGTACAGGATATTGATGTTGGCTGGTTTTTTTTTTTCAGGGGGAGGAGAGTAGCGACAGCCAGCCCGCTAACTCGCGGCCAACTGGGAAAGTTGTCGGAATCGTGAAGCGCAACTGGCGGCCCTACTGCGGTGTCCTACAGCCATCCAGCAACAAAGGGGTATGAAATC
Source organism: Luidia sarsii (assembly GCA_949987565.1). Classification (NCBI taxonomy): domain Eukaryota; kingdom Metazoa; phylum Echinodermata; class Asteroidea; order Paxillosida; family Luidiidae; genus Luidia; species Luidia sarsii. The sequence goes on along the minus strand of OX465102.1, from coordinate 21,064,310 downwards.
ACCCATGAATCTGTCTTGATATGGTATAATTATTAGGCAGGATCATCCCTTAGTTTGCCCCTTTGTCTACCCACATCAGGTGATTGAATGCAATTTGCAGACAGGGTCATCACACGCCAACCCTTAGTCTACCCACACCAGGTGACTGAATGCAATTGATAGACAGGGTCATCTCACATCAACCCTTTGTCTACCCACATCTGGGGCTGGTTACAATACATGTGTAGGTAGACAGGGTCATTGCGCACCGACCCTTTGTCTATCCACCAGCTGACTGAATGCAATCGGTAGACAGGGTCATCACACATCAATCCTTTGTCTACCCACATCAGGGGACTGAATACAATCCACGTAGGTAGACAGGGTCATTGTACACCAACCCTTTGTCTACCCACCAGCCGACTGAATGCAATCGGTAGACAGGGTCATCACACATCAATCCTTTGTCTACCCACATCAGGGGACTGATTGCAATCCACGTAGGTAGACAGGGTCATTGTACACCAACCCTTTATCTACCCATCAGCTGACTGAATACAATTGGTAGACAGGGTCATCACACATCAACCCTTTGTCTACCCACATCAGGGGACTGATTGCAATCCACGTAGGTAGACAAGGTCATTGTACACCAACCCTTTGTCTACTCATCAGCTGACTGAACACAATCAGTGGATAGGGTCATCACACACCAACTCTTTGTCTTTGTTTACAACTAGGACAGTAGTGGTGCCCGTATTCTGGGGGCTCAATGCATAGCAGCACCAAGGGCGCTCCGAAGTCGGAGGTCCCGGCGCCAAGTGGTTAACTCTTTCCCTTTGAGGAGTCACTGCCAGTGGCTCAAGCAAAGTGTGCTTCTGGCCGGCAAGTCGCTGGCAATGGCTCATTGTATACCGGTACCTTCTGCAAATCAATTCTGTCAGAAGTCGTAGGTACACTACGTAGTGAAAGAGTTTAAATCAAGCCTTGACCCATTGGCCGCGTATATGTAGCTCTAAACCTCCCTCTCCTCATTTCCACCGTCAAACCTCCCAGGGTACCCGTCACCTCTTCATGGCGGCTGAGAAGAAGATCCCCAAGGTCCGCATTGAGACGAGGCAGGCCTCCACCCTCCAGGGACAGAGGATCATCGTCGGCATCGACTCCTGGCCGAGAACCTCCCGATATCCCCTGGTGAGCAGAAGCCGCCTCTCCGCCGGACCTATTTCGGTCAACCTCGCCGAGACTGACGGTCGGCTGCCTGTCCCGTTTTGAAGTTCCAGGGAAAAAATGGCTCGGTCACATTTCCTTTCGGTTACTTCAAACCGAGTACGAGGGTTACTTTTTACCAGCCGACCTCTGCCCGGTTAAAGTGACCAGTGATCGATTTCATCAAACCCATCGTAACTTACGATCAATCGCAAGACGATGAGCGATGCACAAAAACCACACGGCCAATTTCAACTAAGGATGGGTTATCCATCGTAAGTTGGCTTCCGATGCATCTTGAGACTTCTTGAAATCCTTCCCAGGTAACTTTTTACCGAGTCGCTTAGTTGGGTGGAAATGCACCACTCAAATGCGGCCAGTACACTGCCTCGACAACACGCACACGCTGTGGTCGACCCACATTGCTGGCAGACATCGCTTTCAACATTTCCCAAACAAAGTTTGATTTTGTCAATGCTATTGGAAATCTACTTGGCCTGAATATGAATTCATGTGATCATCACAGTTGATCAGTAAACACTACTAATGCACCTTTTCCCCTCTTCTGGAAGTGGTACATGTATGTGTAGTATAAATTGTGGCCTTGTGGGAGGGAACTAGTATGCAAGATGCACGTGTTGTAATACAGCACTCATGCTGTATAGATATCGCTATTGAACATTTTGATATATCAATTTCATCAAAAACTGCATATTGCCAATATCGATATCGAAAATATTGATATAACGACGGTGCCTACATACATGTATCTACACGATCATCTTCATTAGTCCTGTCGATCTTGTGCCATGCCCATACCACGTAAATTTACATTATCTCTCCATGAAAGTCCAAGATTCGACCAGCTGTGTGTAGAGTTCTTATCTGAGCCGTTAAGCAATGTAATTACGCCGTTGAATTTCCTCTCCTCTTCTTTTCAAAACAAAACGAATATGTCCAGGGCCATTTTGTTCGGCTTCTCGGCGAGATAGGCGACCGTGACACGGAGAATGAAGTCCTTCTTCTGGAGCATGACGTGCCCCACCTTCCCTTCTCCGAGGCCGTGTTGAGCTTCCTCCCCCAGATGCCCTGGGGCATCACGGACGAGGTAAGTCTCCGGGACTTTCCCCGAGGGGGGGGGGAGGGGGGCTTTTCCCTCCACTCCCCCTGAGGGCCGACGAGCTTCGATTCGAGAGGAAGGTTTTTGTGACGACACCACGTAACATCTCTTTCGAGACGGGTTGTGGCTCGGATTGTGAGCTGGTAGCTCAACGTTTCTGGCAGTGTGTGCTCTGTCCGTTGTCAGGAGACTGTCGCTTGATAGTCGATAGTTGAAATCCATCTCTTGTGAGACGGATTGTGGCTCTGAGAAAAGCCAGTAACTCAATATTTCTGGCAGTGTGTGCTCTGCCCGTCGTTGACACAGTGTTGGGATTGCAATTTTTGGGATTGTATTTTTGTAAAAAACGAAATGGGGGCTAAAAGATTATTATCTCAAGCAATTGTTGAAAATTAGAGCTAAAAATATATAAAAATGCAGTTTTATTCCCCAGAAATTATCATTATCATTTGGTAGAAAAAATAGCTGATGAAATGCCTAACAACTTTTGTACACAACTTCTTTTCATAGGTTGGATTTGAAAATGGGAAAATTGAAGTTAACTTGTGGCCTGCTATCCTTAATACAGTGACAATATTAATTCATTATAGGGTTTGACCTCTGCACAGCAATTCAGTACTGAAAGGGTTAACTGGTACAGATACATGCAGCTACATGTATGCTTGTGCATATCCGTTCCCGTACAAAACCTCTCTTATATCTCATATGAATGACTCTGTTGTGAGCTGTCCTGGTGTGTTTTTCTCTCCCCTCCTCTCCATCCAGGATGTTGAGGTGCGCGAAGATCTCCGTCACATTGACATATGCAGTGTGGATCCACCAGGTTGCACAGACATCGACGATGCCTTGCACTGTCGAGAAATTGCCAATGGAAACTTGGAGGTAAACTTCTTCTTCTTTTTTCTTAGCCCCAAGCCTTTTTTTTCATAACGGTTGTTACTTTTTCTCAGGAAACCTTTGATAGCCCTTTTTTGGGGCCAATTTTTTCCAAACGAAGAAGAAGTTTTTAAAACAATTGTTGCTAAGTTCTTGCTGATTTCATTCGGCCTTTGAGAATGCTAGGATCGAAACGTCAGGCTCTCCTAATTTTTTTATAAAAGCATTGCAACAAAAATTTAGTTCTTTTCCAGAGTCTGAATTCGGAGTGCCGTTGGTATTGCTACGTGCCGAGCCCTCTGAATTCAGGCACCACTATTGTCTAAGCTTTAACAGTTTTAAACAAATCTGAAACTTTAGTGGGCCTTACTTTTCGATCCTAGCAGGACCTGCTAGGATCGAAACGTCAGGCCCACTAAATTTTGAGATTTGCATTTTGGTAATTTTAGTCAGTAAGCAGTTTGCAACATTTTTGTATATTAGTTTTAAACAACAACTCTTTTTCAGCCTACTGTATCATAAAACAATATGTAGCTTGACAAAAGCGACACAGACTTCCGATTGTTCCAGGTTTGACTTGCTTGAACACATACCTGTGGTGTACTCCTACATTATTTCACAGGTATTTGTTGTTCCTGATTATTTGGCGAGTTTTGAAAAAAAAATGGCACATCATTCAAAAACCCCCATGTGGTTTATGGGCACTGAAAAGTGACCTTGTGTGAAGTGGGGGAGCCAGTGGTTGCAGGTTCAAGTCCTGGACCACTCCAATCTCTGTTGTCATTGTCTAATTTAACGAAAACAGTACAGACCAGATGCTGTTATCAACAGATTTTGAATTTCCTTTAAATAAGACTTAAGGCTTTGCATGGTGGGTGAATCAATATAGGAAGGTTTGCGGTGACACCATGTATCAGGTCTCTTAAAGGAAGAGGTTTGGTTCTGAAAAGAACCTGAGTGGTAACTCAACGTTTCGACCAGTATGCTCTGGCCGTCATCAGGAGAATGTGCACATGCCTGATGACATTCTCCTGATGACGGCCAGAGCATACTGGTCGAAACGTCGAGTTACCACTGAGGTTCTTTTCAGAACCAAACCTCTTCCTTTAAGAGACCTGATACATGGTGTCACCACAAACCTTCCTATATTGACTTTCCTTTAACTATCTTTTACATCTGATGTTAGCAAATAGTTCATGTTGTGCATTTGACTTGTCTTATGCTTCTCTGAAGATTTTTTCATGCCACTCTCTTGCTTTATATTCTTAAAACCTTAACATCATGATGTCCTCATTTCCTCATTGTCTGTGCACTGGCTTTTGTCTGTACTTGTTATACCTGCTTTTACTACCTGATTTCAGCTATGAATGTTGTGTATTTGACTTGCGTAGTGTTTATATGGATATTTTGATGAGCCAGTTGTATTCATTACAACTTAACCTTTGTTGTTTTATTTCTGTACAAAGGGGCAACATATTTTGTGTGCGTCACATGACGAATAAACCGATTCAATTCAAGTCCTTAGTGATAATTTTAAAAATTGCTCTTTTATATGTTTTTTTTCTGTGAAGTCCATCTTATGCGTGATGGAGTGTGGCTCTGACAATAGCCGGTGACTTTATGTTTCTGGGGCTGTCCTTTTCTGTGTGTTCGTGCTTCAGGTTGGTGTTCATATCGCCGATGTGACCCACTTCATTCGGCCGGGGACTGCACTGGACGATGAAGCCTTCAGCAGAGCCACAACGGTCTATCTAGTGGACAAGGTAAGCCGGAGCTTGTATCCCAACGCCTAAGGCTAGGGCTGGAGCGTGGATGATCGTTTCCCGCCCAGTGGATCGTTTCCACTACTAAAGTGATATACAAAAATGTTGCAAACTGCTTACTGACTAAAATTACCAAAAAGTAAATCTAAAATTTAGTGGGCCTGACGTTTCGATCCTAGCAGGACCTTTCTCAAAGGCCTTTGCCTTTGAGAAAGGTCCTGCTAGGATCGAAACGTCAGGCCCACTACTAAAGTAATCACGATTTGAATCGCGATTTATAAACCGTGTCCACACAGGCCAAAACATTGGGAGCCGATTGCGGTTAGCACTTGTGGTCAAATGGTGGCCGTGTCCTTGAGGGTTGCCCATGCAGGGAGCCATATAAACAAGCACGGCACTTCCTGTCAATCAGAGCGTGAGCGGTGCATTGTGGGATTAAAAAACCCTCTCCTGTCTTTGCTGGGGTGGGGGCGCCAGTCAGAAGCAATTCAAGCATTAATTGCCGTATATCTCCAAGGATCACACCGCTGCTTTCATTCAGATTCAAACAAGCAATTGTTGTAAAACTGGCTACAGCAGTTGAGGCCCTTTCACTTGGTTTGTGTGAATGACATTGTTTTTGAAAAAAAAAATAGTCCATAGGTTTAATCACTTCATGCCTGGTCCTCTGATTTCAGACCCTGCACTGTTGTCCAAATTTGAAGCAAAGACTCTATTCAGCCTACCACAAAGCAACATGTAGTGTGAAAAACACCTGTCTTGATTGCAAAAGTTTGAACCTCCACCTCCTCCTCTTCCTCCTCTTCCTCCTTCTCCTTCTCCTCCTCCTCCTTCTCCTCCTCCTTCTCCTCCTCCTCCTTCTCCTCCTCCTCCTCCTCCTACTCCTCCTGCTCCTTCTCCTCCTACTCCTCCTCCTCCTCCTCCTCCTCCTCTTCCTCTTCCTCCTCTTCCTCTTCCTCCTTTTCCTCCTCCTCCTCCTCCTCCTACTCCTCCTGCTCCTTCTCCTCCTACTCCTCCTCCTCCTTCTCCTCCTCCTCCTTTCTCAGAGGATTGACATGGTGCCAGAGCTGCTCAGCTCCAACCTCTGCTCGCTGAGAGGCAAACAGGAACGCCTGGCCTTCTCCTGCATCTGGGAGATGACCCCCGAAGCCGAGGTTGTCAGCACCCGCTTCAACAAGACCATCATCTGCTCCAGGGTAGGTCTGGAAGAAACTCTTAAGGGGTCTCTGCAATAGACATGTTTTCACTTAAATCATGCTACAGAACTCTTTTGCAATGATGCTAAGATCATACCTACTAACCATTCCTATTTTGGAGGAATCATTCCTCTTTTTGGGTAAAAGTTTATCACTTTTTACCAACTCTTGAAAACATTCTGATTTTTGGCTTGCAAATGTGTTCATGTTCATGGAGTTTGGCTCTGTGATTCCTCTTTTTAGTAGCAGTATTTGTATATATTCCTTTAAGATTGGTTGGCAGCTATATAAAAATCAAACTGTTCTTACACTCCTTCTTGGGGTGTATTTGTAAGCTTTTTAGTTTTTTATACTAACGGAAATTTCAATATTCGTGAGCAAATTTGTGATGTCATCACAGGACCATGCAACAGAAACCCAATTGGTTGTGTACAAAAGTTTCTGCTGTTTTTTCCTGCAGACCTGTCCTTAAACTTGTTGATTTACTGCCAAAATGTATACTTCATAAAAGGGAAGGGGAGGGCAGTAGGGATAATGACAGACAAAGGGGCAGTAGAAGGATGGAGAGATCGAACTGAAAGAGTCAACAAGAGAAGTGGGGGAGTGAATGCAAAAGAAAGATTATCAGTAAACATACCTGTTTATCATTCCTCTCCTGGATGAACCGGTAGAGTCCATCTCCTCCCTCTCCCTCTCCCTTTCCATCTTCCTCTCCCCTCCCCACCCTCTCCCTCTCCATCTCCCTCTCCCCTCCCTCTCCCCTCCCCACACCTCACTTTCCCCATCCCCTTGTCATCGCCTCACCTCCCACTCTCCCTTACCCTCACCCTCACCCTCACCCTTACCCTCACCCTCACCCTCACCCTCACCCTCACCCTCATCCTCACCCTCACCATCACCTCCACCCCTACCCTCACCCTCATCCTCCCCTCACCCTCCCCCTAACCCTCACTCCCAAACCCCATCCTCACCCTCACCCTCCCTCTCCCTCTCCTTCTCCCTCTAATCTGGTTGCGATTGTTAACAGTGCTCTGTCCTTTCACAGGCTGCGATGACCTACGAAGAGGCTCAGCTACGGATCGACGACAGCACCCTGAGTGACAGCGTTACTCTCGGTCTGAGGGGACTCAACAGGCTGGCCAAGATTCTCAAACAGAAGCGTTTGGACATAGGGTAAGATCACTAAACACACTCCTTCCCACACGCCAACACAAAAACAAAAAGCTCAAATGTAGGCTTCATCCTAAATCCAAAATTTCCAAAGGCTAGGTCTAAGCCTTTGCCTATTGGGTATGATAATGTACAATGTAGACCTACTGAAGCCATAACTCTGGAAGCCTCTTGTTGCATTCGAACGTGTTAAAGTTTATACCTTTTTTGACTGCGACCTAGACCAAGGCATTCAGGACCAAGACTGAGACCAGGCATTTGGGACCAAGACCTACGTTTAGACCAATGCATTTGGGACCAAGACCGAGACCAAGGCATTTGGGACCAAGACTGAGACCAAGGCATTTGGGACCAAGACTGAGACCAAGGCATTTGGGACCAAAACTGAGACCATGGCATTTGTGACCAAGACTGAGACCAAGGCATTTGGGACCAAGACTGAGACCATGGCATTTGGGACCAAGACTGAGACCATGGCATTTGGGACCAAGACTGAGACCAAGGCATTTGGGACCAAGACTGAGACCAAGGCATTTGGGACCAAGACTGAGACCAAGGCATTTGGGACCAAGACTGAGACCAAGGCATTTGGGACCAAGACTGAGACCAAGGCATTTGTGACCAAGACTGAGAACAAGGCATTTGGAACCAAAACTGAGACCATGGCATTTGGGACCAAGACTGAGACCAAGGCATTTGGGACCAAGACTGAGACCAAGGCATTTGGGACCAAGACTGAGACAATGGCATTTGGGACCAAGACTGACACCAAGGCATACGGGACCAAGACTGAGACCAAGGCATTTGGGACCAAGACTGAGACCAAGGCATTTGGGACCAAGACTGAGACCAAGGCATTTGGGACCAAGACTGAGACCATGGCATTTGGGACCAAGATTGACACCAAGGCATTCGGGACCAAGACTGAGACCAAGGCATACGGGACCAAGACTGAGACCAAGGCATTTGAGACCAAGACTGAGACCAAGGCATTTGTGATCAAGACTGAGACCAAGGCATTTGGGACCAAGACTGAGACCAAGGCATTTGGGACCAAAACTGAGACCATGGCATTTGGGACCAAGACTGAGACCATGGCATTTTGGACCAAAACTGAGACCATGGCATTTGGGACCAAAACTGAGACCATGGCATTTGGGACCAAGACTGAGACCATGGCATTTGGGACCAAGACTGAGACCATGGCATTTGGGACCAAGACTGAGACCATGGCATTTGGGACCAAAACTGGGACCATGGCATTTGGGACCAAGACTGAGGCCAAGGCATTTGGGACCAAGACTAAGACGAAGGCATTTGGGACCAAAACTGAGACCAAAGCTATCCCCTGCGTCCTTTGTCCTCCATGTCTATCTGTCTTCCATGTTTCTGTTGCTCTTCCTATTTGCCCCTGTCATTCTGCCTTTGAGGAAAGGTCCTGCTAGGATCAAAATGTCAGGCCCTCCTAATTGTTTTAATAGTATTATATCGAAATATCGAGGGCCTGACTTTCAATCCTAGCAGGACCTTTCTCTGCCTTTGTGAAAGATCTTGCTAGGATTGAAATGTCAGGCCCTCCAAATATTAATATTCACCTTTTGGTAATTGTTGTCAGTAAAAGCAGTTTGTAATATTTTTGAATATTACTTTTGTTTTGAGAGTAAGCAGTTTGCAAAATGTTTGCATTTTACTTTTGTTTTGATAGAAAGCAGTGTGCAACATTTTTGCATATTTCTTTTGTTTTGATAGAAAGCAGTGTGCAACATTTTTGCATATTGCTTTTGTATTGAAAGTTAGCAGTTTGCATCATTTGTGCAATTTTTTCTTGTGTCTGAACCCAGTGCCCTTGTGCTGGCCTCGCCGGAGATTCGCTTCAACATTGACAGCGAGTCACACGATCCCATCGATGTGCAGCAGAAAGTCATGAGGTGAGGCCACCAAGTACATGCACTGCACAGGTCTGCCATAGCCGGGGGTTATCACACACAGATCCTTAGTCCAGCCACATCAAGCTGACCGAGTACAATCTGTAGACAGGGTTAACACACACCAACACGTTGTCTGCCCACATCACGGTTACCGACTACAATCGGTAGACAGGGTCATCACATACCAATCCTTTGTCTATCCACAAAATCAGGTGGCTGAATACAATAGGTACATGTAGATAGGGTCATCACACACCGGCCCTTTATCTGCCAACATCAGGTGACTGCATGAAATCGCTAGACAGGGTCATCACTCATCAACTCTTTGTCTTTCTACACCAAGTGAGTGCATGCAATTTGTAGACAGCGGCATCTCACACTGACCCTTTGTCTACCCACAACAAGGTGAAGGAATACAATCGGTGAACGAATACAATCGGTAGACAGGGTCATCACACACCAACCCTTTGTCCACCTACATACATGACATAAGGTGACTGAATGCAATCGGTAGACTGGGTCATCACACACCAACTCTTTGTCCACCTACATACATGACATAAGGTGACTGAATGCAATCGGTAGACTGGGTCATCACACACCAACCCTTTGTCCACCTACATACATGACACAAGGTGACTGAATGCAATCAGTAGACTGGGTCATCACACACCAACCCTTTGTCCACCTACATACATGACATAAGGTGACTGAATGCAATCAGTAGACTGGGTCATCACACACCAACCCTTTGTCCACCTACATACATGACATAAGGTGACTGAATGCAATCGGTAGACTGGGTCATCACACACCAACCCTTTGTCCACCTACATACATGACATAAGGTGACTGAATGCAATCGGTAGACTGGGTATTCACACACCAACCCTTTGTCCACCTACATACATGACATAAGGTGACTGAATGCAATCAGTATACAAGGTCATCACACACCAACCCTTTGTCCACCTACATACATGACACAAGGTGACTGAATGCAATCGGTAGACTGGGTCATCACACACCAACCCTTTGTCCACCTACATACATGACATAAGGTGACTGAATGCAATCAGTAGACTGGGTCATCACACACCAACCCTTTGTCCACCTACACACATGACACAAGGTGACTGAATGCAATTGGTAGACTGCGTCATCACACACCGACCCTTTGTCCACCTACATGTACATACATGACATAAGGTGACTGAATGCAATCGGTAGACTGGGTCATCACACACCAACCCTTTGTCCACCTACATACATGACATAAGGTGACTGAATGCAATCGGTAGACTGGGTCATCACACACCAACCCTTTGTCCACCTACACACATGACATAAGGTGACTGAATGCAATCGGTAGACTGGGTCATCACACACCAACCCTTTGTCCACCTACACACATGACACAAGGTGACTGAATGCAATCAGTAGACTGGGTCATCACACACCAACCCTTTGTCCACCTACATACATGACATAAGGTGACTGAATGCAATCGGTAGACTGGGTCATCACACACCAACCCTTTGTCCACCTACATACATGACATAAGGCGACTGAATGCAATCGGTAGACTGGGTCATCACACATGAAACCTTTGTCTACCCACCATCTTCACTTTCCGTTCCGGTTCGTTGTTTTTTTCTCGTCTGTTTGTTCGTGGGCCAGGGAGACAAACTCCATGGTGGAGGAGTTCATGCTGCTGGCCAACATCTCGGTGGCTCAGAGGATCTTTGAGGAGTTCCCCCAGTGCGCCTGCCTCAGGAGGCATCCCACCCCGGCCCCGTCCAGCTATGAGCCCGTCATCAAGGCGGCCCTGGCCAAGGTAAACCCTCCCACACACCCCCAAGCCTTTTTTTTCATTTAATCAACCCAAATGGCATGGACATACATTTTACACTGTGATTAAGTGGCGGACGTTTCCAAAAAGGGGAGCTTGTCGAGTTGAGAACCCCCGACTTGTGATGGTAAATGATTTCAGTTGAATAATTAAGTTATATACGTCGCATACGCTAATTTCATTAAGTTACACAAACCAGCAAAAACTAGGACAAAAGCAAAAAAGCAGGAACGTACTGGACAAAAAAACCAGGAGCGTACTGGAATGACATTCTCCCTGATGTTTTATCTGTGTGTGCTTCACTTCTCTCGATGAGGAGACTTTCTCTTGGGTTCCTCCCAACTTTCTCTTTCTCCCCCCCCCCCTCCCCCACTTCCCAGGGTGTGGCCCTTGAGGTGGACAGCGGCCGAGCCCTGGCCCAGTCCCTGGACCGAGCCGTCCTGCCGGGGGAGCCCCACTTCAACCGGCTGCTGCGCATGATGACCACGCGCTGCATGACGCAGGCGCTGTACTTCAGCAGCGGCACCCTGCCGCCGGACGACTTCTTCCACTACGGACTGGCCGCCCCCATCTACACCCACTTCACCTCGCCCATCCGAAGGTCGGCAATTATGGGCATTTATAAAGTGTCTTTTACTCCTGCTACTTCGGTCAAGAGCATAGGCAGTTATCCCATGCCTACCGGTACTCCTGCATCAATCCCCTCCATACTAATCCATCCAGCACGGCAGTCCTCAGCTCATCAACTCAGTCAAGTCCTGTGTCTCTCTTCAACATACCAATGTAATTTGTCTGCTTCCTAACCCCTATTTCTCCCACTGCCATGTGATGGTACCCACAGTACAAGAGGACTAGCCGAGAGCTCTGGATGATGTACACAATGCCCTGCCCTTTCTTGTTGTACCATCAATGTCCAAAATTCGGCTCCATATAGCAGTACAGATTCTATGGTAGCCACAAATAATCTCCCCCTTATATCATCTCCTTTTGTGGACCGCCACAGTTTGGTCATCCAAATTAAGGATACTAATAATAACAGGCATTCATAAAGTGCCTTCACCAAAACTCTGAACAAGACACGGGTTATGAGAACAAAAATTTTGTTGAGTCGATTCCTAAAAATAATGATCGAAGAAGCATTCCTGATGTAAATGGGCAGAGAGTTCCACAGTTTGGGACCAGCTATAGAGAATGATCTATCATAGAGAATGATGTACACAATATTGTTGCACTTTTTTTTTTTGGAGAGGCCGTTCTTTCACAAAATCTACGAAGAAAGATTATTCCGGAGTTTGTACCCGAGACCTTACCGATGATGACATGTAAACATTGGTCATGCACTTGAATGACTCGGCCTGTTTCCTTAATGCTGTCTAGAAAATTGTAAATAAACTTTGTCTTCAGGATTTTTGTCCAGCTGGCAAAGACAACTTGACTACTAGTTGACTGTTTTCTTTGCCCTTTAAAAAAAAACTAAAACAAGTTCCCAGTCAGCTTTTCCTTTATTTGATTGACTTTCTTTTTATATTGGTTAGATACTCGGATATCTTGGTTCACCGTGCATTGGCGGTTGCCATTGGAGCGGATAAGTCCTATCCCACGTTGCTGGACAAGCAGAAAGTGCAGGTAGGACCTGAGGCCAATAATACAGAGCTGCCACCTGGCCTAGGTGCCCTGCCAACAGGCCTAGGTGCCCTGCCAACTGACTTGGGTGCCCTGTCACCTGGTCTGGGTGTCCTGCCAGCTAGCATGGGTGCCCTGCTAACTGGTCTGGGTGCCCTGCCAACTGGCCTTGGTGCCATGCCAACTGGCCTGGGTTCCCTGCCAACTGGTCTGGATGCCCTGCCAACTGGCCTGGGTTCCCTGCCAACTGGCCTGGGTACCCTGCCAACTGTTTGGGTGCCCTGCCAACTGGCCTAGGTGCCCTGCCAACTGGCCTAGGTGCCCTGCCAACTTACTTGGGTGCCCTGTCACCTGGTCTTGGTGTCCTGCCAACTAGCCTGGGTGCCCTGCCAACTAGCCTGGGTGCCCTGCCAAATGGCCTGTGTACCCTGCCAACTGGCCTAGGTACCCTGCCAACTGACCTAGGTGCTCTGCCACCTGGCCTGGGTTCCCTGCCAACTGGCCTGTGTGTTCCCCTGTCAACTGGTCTGGATGCCCTGCCATCTCGCCTGGGTGTCCCGCCAACTGGCCTGGGTGTCCCGCCAACTGGCCTGGGTGCCCTGCCAACTGGCCTGGGTTCCCTGCCAACTGGCCTGGGTTCCCTCCCAACTGGCCTTGATGCCCTGCCAACTGGCCTGGGTGCTCTCCCAACTGGTCTGGGTGCCCTGCCAACTGGCCTGGGTGCCCTGCCAACTGGCCTGGGTGCCCTGCCAACTGGCCTGGGTGCCCTGCCAACTGGCCTGGGTGCCCTTCTAACTGGCCCGGGTGCCCTGCCAACTGGTCTTGGTGTCCCGCCAACTAGCCTGGGTGCCTCTGCCAAGTACATGTAGGTATTGGCACAGAACCTCTTTACGCCAGGACAACCCTGACATAGGAGAAACAGTGGTGTTGCTATGCGCTGGACCCTTTAACAAAGACCCTTCAGCCTACCACAAAACAATACGTAGCTTGACAAAAGCCACACAGAAATACCTGCAAAGTAATGCTATGAGAGCAGCCTATTGGCGATTGTGAGTTATGAAAATGGCACATGTGTTGGTCATGGGTCTCTGAAAAAGTGGTTAAGCTGTTCTATGAAAGTTTGTACAATGATTTCTTTTCATGTTTTTATCATCCAGACAATGTGCAATCATTTAAACATCCGCCATCGTATGGCACAATATGCAGGCCGGGCCTCCGTAGCTCTCCACACCCAGGTGAGTGCAATGAAGTACCGGTACCCTCTCTCTCTCTCTTTCTTTATTTGGAGCAAATTAATGAACAGAGAGGAATCTCCCTTGTAGTCTTTGGATTCTACATGTAGAGCGCAGATTATGGGTCTGGCCATTTTGACTGTACATAACGACTTACATGTAGTCAGACCCGCGCTTCTCTGCTGCCGTGAGACTTGGGAAAATGGATGAAAGTGAGGTAGAAAAGCGGGACTCGTTTACCAACGCCGGAGAAATTTCATCCAGGATGTCTGGACATCCTCCTTTGAGTCCACTGGTTCTTCCCTGAGCCGCACCCCTTAGACAGAGATTTCAGGCCATTATTGGTGAAGGCAGGAAGTCGGGTGCTGTGTGCATGAGTGTGGTTCTGAAGAGAAGCGAAGGGACTCGGCATTGTCAGGAGACTATAAAGATTGGTGTTGCTTTACAGTACATCCTCTGCTGTAATTATTTCGAAAAAACGCGGCAATTAGCAGACAACAATGCCAAGATTTCTTTTGCATTCTAGGCAGGCAAGCAGTTCACGCATGCGCGTAGTGAATAGTTTTTTGCTTAAAGCCCCTACACAACATTGGTAAGATCGAAAAACAGAAATGTTCACAGATTTACCTGAAACTTATACAGTTTGAAGATGGTTATAGTAGAAACCTCTCACTGAAATATTTCTGCCTAAAATGTTGTAATTTTCGGAACAGTACGGCGTTGAATGCTGCATTTTCGCAAAACGAATGAAGCGGTTTTCACCTCAACCAATGTTGTGTAGGGGCTTTAATGAAGCAAGAAATAACATTGGCCATGAAATATGCTTACCGTGTACGGTCAAGCGCGGAACTTTTACCTGCTTGCGCCGATTCTATGCTTATAGTAAGCAGAGACTTGAACTTTTGCCCTGGTGAAAGTATCAAAAACACCTCAGGTCATACTGTAGCTACCGGCAGGTGGAAAGATAACAACAAACATAAATCTGTTCTGAATTGAATGGGTCGACCTTGTAACTTTTATGGTATGCAAATAAGGATGTCCACGGTCGGTGATTTACTGATTGACACCCCTTGTCTGCCTAGTGGAGTTTGAAGAGACTGGGCTTTGAATGTACATACCGTATACTAAGTGTTCTCGAATAGTCCCGGCTTTACAGCCCAGCGCACACTGAGTTCTGCGCCACTGAATCGAACAACAACTGGATTGAAAACACAAACATTCACATTTCCGCATGACTAGATAATGCTTGGCTTCATGATTGGGTCGAAGTCTCGAAGAATACAAGCATTGTCAGTGTTTGAATAAGAGTCTTGTAAAAACATGACGAGTTCAGTACACTGTGTCAGTAATCATTCCGGTACATGTATATATTGGTGATATCAGTTTTACTCAACCCTGGGATTTTTTTTCCCCTGTGACAAATGGAGTGTGGTGTGTTGCCGGTGCAAATTTGTGCTTTGAGCTCAGTGGTCAAGTTTTTTTTCTGCCTATCATGGCCATGGCTTTGACATGGCACACTGGTTGGTGGAAGGTGGCTGCAATTGCTGTTCCACCCTCCCCATAGGCTTGCGTGCAATTTGAAGCCGCTATCAGTAGACCTTGGCCCAGGCTAGTGTATGATTCGCCGGAACTACTTTTGTGTGTGTCTATTTACATTTGCATATCACAATGCACAATCACCACACATCACTGGGGATAACTTCTTCTTTTTTTCAACTGGCATGCACTGGCAGTTAGAATCTAAACAAACAGATAACCAGTGTTGACCTTTCTGTTCTGTTTGGGGGACCTGCATTTCCTTGTTCATGGGGGACTCTTCTGTTTGTTCGCTCTGTGTTGTCAAGCTGCTGTGTCAATACACATACCAAGGAAATCCCAAGATTAAAGAGATGATGTTTTCCAGCCTACAGGGACAGAATTTGGGGAGTGTGGGGGGGGGGGTGGTGAAGGCCAGTTTCAAATGTTTGGAGTTTCTCCTTGCTGCCCGAGGGTCTGTCCAAAAATGACATCCTTTATCTGGTGAGGTCACTGAGGCGTTTCCCACGGCTTGCTATAGTGTTCCACAGCACTTGGTCAATTCCAAATTGGCTTTTACCGGTAAAAAAGAAAAAGAAAACTTTGACTGGACCCGGGCTTGCACCTGAGACCTCTGGCCAATAGACCAATAGTGGGTGTTTGTGCGTCTCATTTGGTGCAGAACAGGAGTGGAAATGAGAAGACTTATCATTTGGTCCACATTTGGTCCACATTCTTCTTTGTACATTTCCATCACTGCTCTGTGCCAAATGAGATGAAAAGATAACCACTTTAACTCATGTGATGGCATGTAAAGAGTGGTTGCACAAACAGTATATTCTGTTCTCAAGATTTTCTCAGTTTGTCACATTTTTTGAAAAAAAAAAAAACTAAAATGGGAAATGTAAAACTTGTCTAGCCAACTGACAAAAGCTGGAATTGCATTTGGCATGGACGTTTGGCTTTGTCTGTTTTCTGTATCTCATGCACATTTCTGCATAATCAGTTGTTTGTCTTGTTATTGTAATGACAGTACAATTACCTTGGTGTTGTCCCTCAATTTGGTTTATCATTTGTTGGGCTTCATTGTCCCTTTTTGGTTTGTCTGTTAGAGATTTATTTGGATGAAAACTGGGGGGGAGGATTTTTTTTATGTTGAAATTCATCTCTACAACCTCAAATGAGAGTTTATTCCTAACATTGATTAATTTAACCAGGAAAGACAATGTAGAATTTTTTTTTTTTTTAATATTGTACTATTGTAAAATACCAGACTGTAGGGCTACATGTACTGTGTGCCTGTATCTACGTGTACATTCAAACATGCATGGATACATGGCAGACACATTTTGATGATAACTTACCGGTACATGTACATGTACTGTACCATCCATTCTGAAGTGCATGTACCGGTACATTATTGGAAACTACTCCACAACCACACTGTCGTCCCATTTCTCCCTTAACACGTTCATTGACCCCGGAGTAGGAGTGGACTGAAGTTGGATGAGGTTGGGAAGGGGTGGGGTTGGGTATTTTGGGGATGATACAGTATTGATGGAATGGTTGTAAGGCCGTAGCGAACCATGATATTTGTCTCATTTTTAGATTACACTTTGCTTTCAGTATCTCATTCACCTCTGGGCATTATCAGTTGCTTGTTTTGTTCTCGATAGGCCAGTGTAGTTTTTGTGTTGTTTTTCAATTTGGACACTGTTGTCATCTCTTCAGACCTTGGGCCGATACCTAGAGGCCTAATCAGGTGACTCACATGGCAGTCATGCATTCTGTCCGCACAGCCAGGCTTCTGCGGTTTGGTAAATACATGTACATGTATCTGAGTGTGTGTGTACAGTCAGATAGTTAGTCAGCCAGTCAGCTGGTTGCAATAAAGATGCACAGCCGTGTGTCTGCAGTCATTGCTGGCTTGTCGGGATTGCTAGGTCTGACAAAAGATGCAGGAGGACTCGGTTGTTTCAAAATGGCCATGAGTCATAGCAACCGACAAAACAATGGCGATTAACACAAGCGCTAGATAAAACATCAAGAATCAAGAAACACCAAGAATGCATTATGAACAATCTTACATTAATATGCAAAAATGTTGCAAACTGCTTACTGACTAAAATGATTAAAATGACCCAAATATCAAAACTTAGGAGTGCCTGACATTTAATCGTAGAAGGGCCTTTGTGATAATTACATGTACACGTATGTGAAATGCCTTGGTTGGAAAAAGTCTGAGAATTTTGTTTTAAGGAAATTTTATCAATGAATTTTGAGATCAGTTCAGTCATCGATCAATTCAGTCACCGATCAATTCAGTCACCGATCAATTTAGTCACCGATCAATCCAGTCACTGATCAATTTAGTCACCGATCAATCCAGTCACTGATCAATTCAGTCACTGATCAATCCAGTCACTGATCAATCCAGTCACTGATCAATCCAGTCACTGATCAATTCAGTCACTGATCAATCCAGTCACTGATCAATCCAGTCACTGATCAATCCTGTCTCTGATCAATCCAGTCACTGATCAATCCAGTCACTGATCAATCCAGTCACTGATCAATCCAGTCACTGATCAGTCCAGTCACTGATCAGTCCAGTCACTGATCAATCCAGTCACTGATCAATCCAGTCACTGATCAATCCAGTCACTGATCAATCCAGTCACTGATCAATCCAGTCACTGATCAATCCAGTCACTGATCAATCCAGTCACTGATCAATCCAGTCACTGATCAATCCAGTCACTGATCAATTCAGTCACTGATCAATTCAGATACCGATTAATCCAGTCACCGATCAATCCAATAACGGATCAATTCAGTCACCGATCAATTCAGTCACTGATCAATCCAGTCACTGATCGTTTAAAAAATATGGATATCAATATTCAAACAATTTAACAAAATTGTTAGTATTTTCAGAAAATGGGAGGCCTGGTAATCTGCTGAAGTTTGCGATATTTTTGTTGTACACGTATGTTTATTTTGATTGAATAGTTGTTTTGACCTGGATATCTGGAGATACGACTGTCCCTTGCCTTCTTCTAAAAAGGCTCCCCCAAAGGGTGTTCTGTGAAATCAAGTATCCCCATATTCCCCGTCCCCCTAACACGCCCTGCGCCTCCCCCCTTCTTCCCCCTCCCCCCTCTTCCCCCTCCCCCCACCCCCTTAACACGCCCTGCGCATCATCCCCCACAGCCCGGAAAGCACCCCATGGCTAATTTGCCGCCCGCGGGGCTTCTTTTTTTTCCCTCTTCGCACAACATTTGCAATTCAGATAAGATTTGAAGGTTGGCAAGGTGGGAGTACAGTGTACCTAGTGGAAGGCTTATAAGCATGTACTGTACCGGGTAGGCCCTAACACATCCTAATTGAAATGTCATTGTTATATTTTCCCTCTTTTTCAAAGACCCATTCTCACTGATCTTTGCCAACCAAGGCATGAACCTGACTTTCCTTCGTTTTTTAATTTAACATATCACCAAGATTTTTTGTTGAATTATTGAATTATTGAATTATTTGAACTTGTATAGGCCTACATGAACATGTATGCTAGTGATTGTGCAGAACTTTACATACCGGTATAGTAAAGCTAGAGATGGAATGTGGCTCTGGGAAGAGCTGGGACCTCAACGTTTCGGGCAGTGGGTACTCTCCCCATCTCCAGATGACGGTAAGGGTTACACACTTGCAGACACGCCGAGTTACCGGCTCTTCTCTTAGCCACACTCCGTCTCAAAAAATTTGCAATTCACTCGCACATGTGGCACATCAATGAGGAAGCCACCAGCAGATAGACCACCTCCTCTTATTGAATATTGAATCACACGGCCGCGACTTCCCACAAAAAGTGCCTGTAACAAACATGACAAACCCCTCCATTCCCCCGAGGTTAATTTGTCCTTAAGTACTTCAGTCATCCGCGGCTGATTGTCTGACATTTTGTATTGATCTGTCAGTGTGCTCCAATGTTCCGCATATCTTGCGCATAGTCCGCCAATGTTATGCAAGCAAACCGCCCAATCCCTTAGTGTACAATGTACACGTGTTATTCTAAAGTGTGAGAAGACGCTCATCAAAGTGCAGTTGAACTGGGGAATTGAGGGAAGCTTGAGAAAGGTCCCGCTAAAAATTGATGCCTCGGGCCCCGTGAAGATGTTAAGATTGGCATTTTGGGCTTCAAAGTTAGCAAGATGAGATTTGAAGGCTTTCACGGTGAGAGTAGCAGAATAAGCGATAGATAGTTTGTTCCTTTTTGTCAGCAGGCAATCGGGCAAAGCACTGAGCACACATTAGCTGCTCATAGATTACAATACAGTACTAATACAATCTGGGGATAAAAGTTCTCCAATATTAAAGGGCACACCGTGATTGAATTACAAGATTCCCAACAACGTTATTCATCTGTGTCACTATTTATCTGATTTGTATGCTCCGAAACACAAAACAGGCTGTGAATCCGAATCCTTTCACAACATTTCAGAAATCTCGTTGAGGAAGTGAATTTTCACATGTACATGCCTGTGCATGAGAAGGTACATGTATAGCTAGGCTATCATTTTGCCATGTAGTGGATCATGTACATGGACATGTATAGTTCAGTAACAAGGCCTATAGTTGGCATCGATGAATCGGATGAGGAAATTCGCCTTCTGTTTGCCACTGCATGAGGAAGTTAAACCATGGAGGAATTCCTCCATGGTTAACCCTCCAGCTGCCCATCTCCAATTGATCCACTCAGCTACAGGAAAGCTGAACCCTCCCAAGGTCAAAGATCAGAGGTCGAAGTACTTCCTCCTTCCTGGGCTGAGACAGTGCCTGGAGGGCTCCAACTGTAGAAGTCAGGGTACCAGACAATAATTTCTTTTGATGATAGACTCTGTTGAAAATCAATGAGTGTTTTGTGTGTCGGAAGAAAATGTGTGAAGTAGTGCAAACAATCAAATTGCCAATTAATTTGATTCTTTGTCTGACTTAGTGTATACAAAATATAACATTTATTTTTTGGTTTAATCCGCCAATTTACAAAAATGAAATGCTAACTTTGTTCAGCCATAGAGGGCGGTATTTGTAAAAGGAACACTTTGTTCCAATGATTGCTCCATTAGAGGACCAGACGTTTCCATCCTAGCAGGACCGCCTCAAAGGCAGAATCAAGTGGAATGGAATTTTTGAAGAAACCATTGCACTCAGATTACCGATGAATACACTGTAAATGTACATGATGTTTTTTTTCTTTCAAGGACAGTATATCCGAAAAGGTCCAAACTTCAAGGAATGATTTTTAGATTTACCAACACTACCCAGGCAGCTTCCGCTCATTTGTGTTTTGAAAAACCTTGAGAGATTTCGACATTATAAGAGTAAATAAAGACAGCTAGGGTCATTCACTGCTTGTCAAGTCAAATGTGCTGGAAATCTCGGGCAATGAAACTTTATGATAGTCCCTATCAATGTTTACTACGTATACAGTATTGTATGTGTGCATCTTTGGGAAAAGTAGTTCCGGTAGCAAAAGTTGGCACGAGCCCCACCCCCCACCATTCCACCCCCCCACCCCCCCCAAAAAAAAAATTAAACCAACCTGCCACAATCCTCAAAAAATTGATGTCAGTGGCAGTGTATAAGTCTCTGTACAGTGTTTTACAGAATTCCACATGTAGCAGAGTTCATAAAAGAGCTCCTTCTTAAGAAATGTAGTTCTTTCCTGAACAAAAGAATCTGGCAAATGAAAAGAAAAAAAGGGTGGAAGTCAGCTTTATTCTCTGTGGGGTTGGCAGTGATCTGTTATCCAGCTATGGTGCAGGCACTGGTCATTATTGCAAGTCACATGCCCATAATGAGCTGCCCAGCTGCAGTTGGTGGGTGGGACCGTCAAAAGTAGTTCCGGCAGTGGGCCGAGAATTTGCGACCACTTCCTGGTTCAGTTGTGTGGAGTTTTAAGGGGAAGTGTTGTGCAGATCTACAGTATACGTATACTACTGTAAATTATGTAAACGTGGATCTGTTTGGGGAATGAACACTTTATCTACATGTAGTGTACATATGTATGTACAGAACATGTTTGAACATAATCCCCAGGTACAAGTAGTGTACTGTTTTTTATTGTAACACCATATAGTATATTATGAACATGGATGATATTACAAATCACATTTCACAACCCACTGCATGTACAATATTGCAAGAGTCCTGTTACTGCTAGGCTGCAAACAACTTCTAATGGCATTCACAGACTTTGGCAGTCTCTCAGTAGACAACTGAACTTAGGCAGTGAAGCAAAACAAAACAATCAAGAGCTTCTGAAATTCAGATAGGGAGGGAGGTGGCATTTAAAATGCTTTTGGCGAACATTGTTGGTTGTAAACTTTTGGTAGTGTTTTCATATTTATGTCTTGGCTACTCTCAAACCAAACCACTGACTTATCTTAATGCCTGGTCAGTAAGGACCTTTTCCTTCCTCCATGGGGTTACCCCTACCTCTCAAAATTCTAGTCAGTAATTCTGGTTTTGAATGATTCTCATTTCAATACTCGGCAAAGCAACTCAAACTTGGAACTCCATTTGGAATTACAATACATGTACAGTGTACAAGCATAGCCTATAGGCTATTTATAGGACTGTATATTACTTCATGTAGGAAGCCTCCATGATAGCAGGCACCGTGGAGGTGGAAGGCAGGCTTTTGTAGTTTTGGGTGCTAGCTCAGAATTGTCTTGCCCGAAGCTATGAAGTCTGTTTCCAGGTTAGCTAGAAGTAAGACATATACACCATGATATAGTGTCTTCCTTGAAATTGGGCCCAGCTAGTCTGTTGTCCAGTTGTTGTTATTCAGTTCTCTACCTCCCTTTGCTGGACACAGTCCTGGGAACAAAGTACATTGTACATGTACACGTATTAGTTCCATAGAATTTATTCTGTACAGCTTGCCATGTCACTCCCCCCCCCCACCAAACAAACAAAAACCAAAACCAACTGTCATGCTATTTCTTCACACCCCTGCATTGTTGAATAGAACAGCTCACCCTTCCCTATCTCCATGGTGGATTCCAGCTGAGGACTATACTATTTATCTGATAAGGGGGTGTTGGCATCTGATTAAAGTTTGATCTCTGAAGCCAGGAGTGCTACTTTTTGTCCTGCTCTCCTGGTTCATGAAGTTTGACCAAGGAGGTATATGGTCTGGCCTTCATCTCTTCAAAATTAATCTTTAAAAAACCAAGGCACAGTACATGAATAAGAAATTCTTATGCTAATGACCATCTGTATCCTGACCCTGTCCACCCACATATCTGGGGCTTTTTTCCTGAGTGTTTTTTTTTCCTCTGGTTTTTTTTTTCTTTTCTTTTTTTCACCATGTTCACTGGTGACTGGTGCTGTTTGTATGGTTTTCCAAAGATCATTTTCGTGAACTCCAAAGCGAAACGCCAACCCTAAACCAGACAGCAGTTGTTTATTGAAATAGTCAAGCAGGCAGTTTACCTCACACAGCTAAATTATGCCCCTAGTGCGCTACTGAATGGACTGGAAGGCCAAAGGACTGAGTTGTTTTTTTATCTTATTTACTGACATGTAAAGTATGGGTAGATTTAGTTTATTCTCGAGTCTACAGCTGCACCGGTTTATATGAAATACCCCCATAAATAAGATATCTCCTTTTGCCTCTGAGAAAGATTGCGTTCGTTTAGACCCACATCAGTGCAGTAGTATTTATTCTTATATATAATATGTAGATAAACACTCTGTGCTCCCCCAAACTTTCTCATACGCACCTGTGTTTGGTGCTAAATATTGCCACTAGTACACTGTAGTATAATATTTTTGTTTTTTCATTTCCTGTCAACAAAATTCATTTTTGTTGAAATTAAATTACATTTTGCTCTCCCTAACTTTCAGAAGTAAAATAGCAGATGTCCCTTCCCTTAAAAAAAGAAACCAATGAAAGTTAAAGTTGCTGGTAAAGTAATGAAAAATATGAATTGACAGATTTGAACCCTAGAGAACTCTGTCTTGAAGGTGAATGCAACCCAAAAATATAGTTTGCTTACAGTTACACCCTCCACAATCAGCGGCGGCTCCTTTGAAAAGATGGTGACATACATGAACACAAATTCAACCACTGGAGGCTC
Organism: Luidia sarsii; assembly: GCA_949987565.1. Taxonomy (NCBI): domain Eukaryota; kingdom Metazoa; phylum Echinodermata; class Asteroidea; order Paxillosida; family Luidiidae; genus Luidia; species Luidia sarsii. The sequence goes on along the minus strand of OX465102.1, from coordinate 21,040,703 downwards.
TAAAATTCCATGAATTTTCTCTCTTTATGAAAATTGTACCTGAGTAGTTTATAGGTAATTGTACGTTGTTTTTAACACCTTAAGCAAACTTTATTTTGGGGGTGTTGCATTCCCCTTTAATGGAGCAGTACTCTAACCACCAGCTTTCTGGCCCTTAGATGGCGGCCGTCCCAAATAGTCAACTAGTCTTTGGGGAGGGGGTTCCAGTCAGAAGCATTTAACCATTACCGGAACTGCTGTATTATCTCCAGTGATCACACCCTGGAAAATGCCTGGTATTTTTCATTCAGAAGCAAAAACAAAAAAGCAGTAACCGGTTTCTTCTGTTTGTCACTCAACAAAAAAGAAAAAGGTTGTCTTATTACTGTTAGATTCTAAACTGAGTGTGGCTTGACAAGTGACTCATAGCAGACTGAACTTGCATCACTCCATGTTTCCAAAGTCCCCCCCCCCTGTCCAATAGTTCATGCCTGTACATGCGTTTTCGCATCTCTCAACGATGTCCTGGATAGCATTTGTCTGTATTTATTACCAAGCATCCCTGCCCTCTAGCCTATGCAAGGATGTCAGCTGGTGATGGATACCAAATTGCCCTGAATCTTTCAAAACACACACACAGCTAATGTACATATAGCATGATCCCATCTCATCTCATCTCATCTCATGTCATCCCATCAAATCCCATCTCATCAAATTCCGTCCAATAAAATCCCATCATATTATCCCATCCCATTCCATCCCATCCCATCCTATCCATCCCATTCCATCCCATTCCATTCCATTCCATCCCATCCCATCCCCTCAAATCCCATCTCATCAAATCCATCCAATAAAATCACATCATATATCCCATCCCATCCCATCCCATCCCATCCCATCCCATCCCATCCCATCCCATCCCATCCCATCCCATATCCCATCCCATTCCATTCCATCCCATTCCATTCCATTCCATCCCATCCCATCCCATCCCATCAAATCCCATCCCATCAAATCCCATCCAATCAAATCCCATCATATTATCCCATCCGATTTCATCCCATCCCATCCCATCCTCTCCTCTCCCATCCAATCCCATCCTATCCCATCTCATCCCTCATTCTCAGAAGAAAACCTCACTCCTTACTTCACTCTCAATTTTTCATACTTGAGTAGTGGACTGATCCCATTATTAGCTTTGTCTGGGGAGACGAACAAAATCCGTCAAATCCCAGAAAAACCTCGACATCCCAGAACATTATGGCGACCAAAAACCCTAGGAGACGAGCAGCCATCCACAAATTGTAAACTAAAAAATGGGAATATTACAAACACACTACATTACTATACTGGAAATAAATTATTTCTGTAGCATTCTCTTCCTGGTTTGAGGCTGCAGAAATATTCATTTCTGTCGCCCTGGATTCAGAGAGGCCCGTGCAACCGCTGACAAGTAACAATCTCATGCATCACAATAACTGCCACGCACACATTCACACTCCATTTGTGAGTCATATCATAATACATTTAATCAGTTGTTGAGGCTCCATTCAGTGGCACAAGCTGTTCATCCCGTTATTATTCTCCTCAGCACATCTGTTTTCAAATTGATATATTCTGCAGCACCGTTGTGGTGTTGGCAACCAACTCCATCCTCATTCCGATAATATCGCACAAGTATATGAGGGCGGTACTTATTTCCTGGTCCAGACTATTTTGTTGTTCATATTGGAAGCTTGTTCTGAGAAGTCAGGGTTTGAGTCGCGGATATTTAGGTGTTGTGCTGGATGAAGTGTCTTAATTTCAAAATCCCCCATGGATGCATATTGACAACAATTCCCCTTAGCTTGAGGTCAACTGCTGTTGAATAGTGTTGTTGTGAGATTTTAATTTTGGACAAGAGTGTACATTGTTGTAGACAAGGGGGGTATACTCATACTGCAGGATTTAATCAGTTGAATTGTATGGATTTTTGGCACCATGAGCTGGGGAGTGTTGGGTGTATTGTTTGGTCTAGCCTTGCTGTGAGTGACCTTGAAGGGGGTGGAGGTGGGAAGGGGGGGGGGTCTTTGGGGGAAGGAGAGGGTTAGGCTTTATTTGGCTGGAGGCCTTGGATGTCTGGCTGTAGACTGACTCACTACACCCCATGAGTACTGTACACCATGCACACCAAGGATGTATACATGTACATGTACATGTACAGTACATGTACCTCCATGCTCCAGTCCTTGGTATTGCACTTGTACAGGGTACATGCTGTGTACAATTGCATTATGATACTGTACATTTACACAACATACATGTACATGTAAATGTATAATGTACATACGTTATGATACATGTAATGGTGTACATGTACGTGTACATGTTTGTACATAATACATTGTACCATGGAGATTGTACATACATGTATACATGTACATAAACCCTTCATACAAAATGTACATGTACAAGTACAGGTAGGTACATGAACATGCATATGGGAACACTATACATACATGTACATGTATATCTGTCATGGTGCCGTACTGTACATTGTAAGGTACATGTACATGTACAGTACATTATGGTATTGTACTAGTACACTGCTTAAAATGTACAATGTATACATGTATATATACAAATGTACATACATACAGTACAGCATGTACTGTACATGTGAAGTTTGTGTACAGTGTAGGCCTACATGTACACTGTACATTGTATTTGTACATGTTCATTATGGTACTGTACACTCACTACAGGCACAATGACAGGTACAGCCTACAGGTACAATGTATCGGTACAAGTTTATGTACATGTACAACTGTAATGTAGGCCTACATTGTACACATACATGTATGTGTACATCATGTGCATACATTACATGTGTGTACAGAGTACACGACATATACATGCACATACTGTATGAATAATTATGTACACACACATGTTCAGTGTAAATGTACATAATTACTATTATCAATAACACTTCCTGGTCGTACAAACTCCCTCTCTCCCTACATCATGGGCATGTATGCCAGGTACTGATGTTGGGAGAAAGAACACGTACAAAAACAACCCAAAACAAACATTGCGACTACGAGTTTTGGAAGGTTTGGTGAACTGAAACAAGATTACCATGCATCCAGAATGACTTATATACATGTAGGCTCTTTAGTTTCACAACCCTTAATTTAACTTCATTTTTGTTCTGGAATCAGGAACAAGGAGACACTGGTTACAGTTTTGCCAGCTGTGTGGCACAAGTGTTCATGTGTAATACTAATGATAATCTCAATGTGGTTTGCAGTCTCACTATACAATGGAACGTTGCTATAATGAACATCCTGGGATCCATGAAAATTGTTCGGTATAGCGGCCGTTTAATCGTTATAGCAGCTGCGGCCGCATATCCACTGACGTAAAATCGGGAGCCAAAGGGCATGTTCGTTACAGCGGAATTCGGTATATCGGCGTTCGTTATAGCGACGTTCCACTGTTGCTATGGGCACAGACTTTTTTTGAAGGACTCGTAGTAATTTACTGTGACATTCTTGAATGCTACAGTAGTCTACTGCGTGTTGCCACTTGGAATTTTTTTACACTGACAGAACATTTATTTGCCGCGAAAAGTGAGGGATTGTCATATATTGAGGCGGCTGTGTACTGAGAAGGACATGTGCCCTGACATATTTTTCGCGCTGAAATTGCAAAGTCGTGTACCAGTCAGGTACAGTGTGCACCGTTGTGT
>OX465102.1:21029491-21031991 GCA_949987565.1 Luidia sarsii | reverse complement strand
AAAAGTCTAAACTAAGAATTGCATTAATTTTCAGTGGGACAGCTAGTGGAAACGATCGTAACTGTGAATGCCGCCACTACAGTAGTATGGATCCTGGCCTCCTGGGATGGGTTTAACAGTGCCTTATGATGCCTCGTGACTCAATAACTTTCGATGGATAACCCATTGCAAGTCGTGATAGGCCTTCACCGTCTGTCCGGGTTTTATGAAGTTGAGTACTGCTGCGCATGGGAGGTCCATGCTTGTATGATAATATCACGTCCCGAAGGCAAATTATTGGTGCTTATGGGGCTATTGGGACTTTAGTGGCAACTGAAAATAACCAAATTATGCAAGAATTCCTATACTATGTAATAATCATGCTTTGGTGATTAAAAAATTATTTTTGTACAATTACACACCAGTTGATTTTATTTATTTATTCTTAAAATAACCATTCATGGCATGAACTGTACAATTTGCCTGCCTTTTAATACATGTACTGTATATCATACATGTAGGTCACATGAGCCACGCATAACAAACCAGCAATCAATACCTGATAAAGTACAGGATTCAAGGCAACACCACGGCCCATCTACTGAGGCACAGCTAAACGCACAAAAACATGTACTCTAGGCCTACCAGACAGAACAGCAGAACAGCAGATCTGACCATGATCCCCACACAGTTGCCTGATAATAGGACCCATGCCAGCTCTCTGCAACAAAAGAACTTCAAGCCTGCCAGCAAACTTACACAATATAAGTAAAGAATAACAATGTACATGTACTAGCATTCAAGGAATACCCAGATGCAGCCCAGGCACCAGACACAATAGGGGTCACTTCATAACACTAGGGATTTCATACCTACAAGACAACCATCACAAGCAGCAGGCAGGAATGCACCTAGGGAAACCATGAAAACTATTTAATACAACTTGTATTGTTTTGTAAAGTGAACAACCACATTGTACATGTAAGTCTAGTATGGTCACATTCTTCTAGTCAAATGAAACTCTTCATAGCCAAAGCACCAGGGCTATGTAACATTGAAATCTCAGAATTGTGAAAAGGAGCTGTTTTGGAACCCAATCTACATACTGTAAGGTCAAGGCCTGTATTCTGATTTCAAGGGAAAAAACAGGGGCAATTTCATAGAGCCGCTTAAAGCGTGAAAATCTGCTCAGCAGGAATAGTCTCCTTTGTGGAAACAGGATCACAAACCGCACTATGATGTGAAGTCTATTGCTTTGGACGTGTTTTCTCCTCTTCTTTACTTTGCATGAAACAGTAGTGAAGTGTGGGTTGGCAAAGTGATCCTATGAATCATGAGATTTTGTGCTAAGCAAATTTTGGCGCTTAAGCGGTTCTATGAAATTGGGCCCCAGAAATGTAAATTTGTGTGCCATATTTAGAGATCTGCTAATAAAAATAGTCCTGCTTGCCTTTAAGTTAGGCTTAAAATGTCACGCTGCACTCCTGCAAATTTAGAAAATCTGTAAAAGATTCAAAACACTTACATACATGTATAAATAAAACATTCAACAAGGCGTCAATTTTTGATCAGAAGTTGTATCTTTGAACAGGGACAATTACTTGGATGACTTTTCCTTCTAAATGAAGTACATGTATTCCTGTCCTAATCCACCTCTGATAATATTGTTTGTGTGTGATTCCCAAAAATAATCATTGGTTAGAAATTGACAATTGCATTCTACACACAAGGCTGATTTGCAAATGGCCTTCTATTTTGAATAAAATGCATGCGTGAGGTAATCCCTCATTGTCGGCACTGATTGCTTTTCAGTGATGCTGAACTGCTCGACTGGCGAAAAAACAAAACAAAAACGACATGCTGAGATATGGAAATTGAGTGGGCCGTGGAGAAAAACATGTTATGGAGAGGGGGGGGGGGGGAGTTGAGACGTGGGTGGATATCTGCGAAGCTTGAAGTATGAAAGTGCCTCGCTAATTAATTTGACAGGAGACTGTAGCGGCTGTGACCCTTCAGGTTTTGATTGATGGAGTTGCAGTGGACCCCAAATGAAATCTCCTTTTTTGACAAAAATCACCCCAAGATTAGAGGCCCTGATGTTTCATTCTGAGAGGGACCATTGAGAAAGTGAAGGGGTCCTGACTTTTTGATCCCAGCGGAACATTCTGGAGTGTCTTTTTCAATTAAGCGAGTCAACTTTTGGTTTTAAGCAAGTCAATCCTTGCAGACTATTAGTGACGCAGTACATGTATAATGATGGCAAAGAACCTGTCATGATACCCTGTAACACCACCTATCGACCGTCGTATTGTATACTACATTGCCATTCACTAATAGTGTCAACTATAACACATACTGTCGTGTATAATACAGTGTATACTGTTTTTTGAGTTTTTGGCTACATGGCGGCCGTGTGTACAGTATACATGTACTCACAGCCTAATTGGTTATTACTAGTGAATCAGAAGGCGTGGTTTGGTGCGGGCGGGATTTAAACCCACGACTTGCTTTCTAGTGCAGA